>QJSC01000314.1:46630-58720 GCA_003697955.1 Calidris pygmaea
TCTAATCTGAATCTTTTTTCTTCCAATTTGAAACCATTTCCCCTTGTCCTATCATTACACTTCCTGTCAAAGAGTCCTTCTCCAGCTCTTCTATAGGCACCCTTCAGGTATTGAAAGGTTGCTATAAGGTCTCCCCGGAGCCTTCTCTTCTCCAGGCTGAAATGGAGCTCATTTCACTTTGTCATTTCACTTCACTAATGTCTCACTTTGTTCTTTCTTATTAATTAAAGTACACATACAGCTAGAAGGCTACTACATATTAATGCTGCAGCTGGACCACCTCTGTGCTGTCATGTGTCACTGCCAGGTGGCAATTCCCATTATCCCTTGAACACTGGCCTCTTCTTGGTCAAACACTTCAATCACCTTTCAACGTACTATGCTTTCCCTTCAGAAGACAAAACTGTTTTTCATGTAAAATCCTGCCTTATCTCCTTTACCCACCTCTGCTTTCTCAGTTTCACAGGTAACTGAGAAATGCAGGGAGCACCTGACACATTTTTGGTGCCATTCAAACCCATTATTCGGAGATCAGCAGGACTGAGGTCTCTAAATGAGTGTTAATAGATTGGGACTCCTTTGCTGACCATCATGATCCATTGCCCCTTTACTGCCTTCTAGCTAGATTTTAATTAACTGCTTCAAAAATGTATTTTCTTCTTAAGGCTGTTTCCTGTTTTCTTTGTTAAACTTTTCCCATTTGTAGGGACGTCTGACTGCACCCCGTTCATCTCTTTGACTTCCTTCAAAATTACTATTCATAAGTCAGAAATCAAGCCTGGAATAACTAATTTTAATTACAATTTTTTGTAAATGTATCTTTTATATTTGTCCTTCTTACATATATATATATGTCCTTCTTGTCCCACTCTTTTATATTTGTCCTTCTCACCCACGTGCCTGTAATTCTTCCTTTCTCTTTTCTCTAGAGTACTTGATTTCATCCCTTGAAATGGGGTTTTAAAACTACCTTGGAGCAGTGGCTGCTTTTGCATGAGTTTTGTGATGTAAGCCGCCTGATCGTCACACAAGTGGTGTCTCCAAATCCAGCCCAGGCTCCAACAAAGCCAACCGCTCTGTCTCCCGTCACAGCCTGTGTTTGGGTCTGCAGCCTCTTGTGCCCCTTTCCTGCTCCCTGGGAGGAGCCCCCCGGGCACCACTTCACCTCCTCCTGCTCTAAAAGAGCTGGTTCTGAAAAACCCGCTGGCAATTTTAAGCTACAGCGATCAGGTTGAGCGCCAAGAAGCCAAACAAAGCTGAAAATCAGATTATTTTGATAATATGGCTCAGACTTTTCATTACGTCTGATGGCAAGCTGTAGTTTCTTTTTTTTTGGCTGCGTATTACCATCTACACCAAACACAAACCTCCTCACTACCAGGAAATGGCTTTTGTTTTTGTTTTTGTTTTTTTTTCCCCTTTCCAGAGAAGATGAAAATGTCTCCCATTTAGAAGACTGTAGAATAAAACAATAAAACAAGCAACTAACTGTGTAGCCTCCTATAAATCTAGTGAAAACCTATAGGCACTGGGCAAATTAACAAAATATCATATAAATAAGATGAAAAAAAGAGTTTTAAAAATTGCTACTGCTTCCCTTGAAATAGGACCTATCCATCCTAGCCACAGGACATACAAACTCCTTGCTATTATTTCAGTGCTTGTTACATTCTTAACAAGACATCCACTCCAAAGGAAAAAGCCTCCTCCACAACTTCAAAGAGAGAATAAATACATTTGAAAAGGAAAATCAAGGGTCATAAGCTGTCTAGAATAGTCCCCCAGAATATGCATCCTTCCACTTTCTACCAAGATACAAGCTGTCCAAGATCTATTTGCCTCTCTACTGTACAGCATGGCCAAAATGACAGTGTCTATAGCCCTCATGGGCCTATCACCAGCGTCACACAACAGACTTAAAAAAACCTTCTCATGTTATGTTTTTTTTGATCAAACAGTGGAAATCCAGCACAGAATAAATTAGATCTTCTGCTTTACAAAATGAAAATGAGGACCTCTTTATACATCGACCAGGTAAGATTTTGTCATTGATCATCTCTGGTGGATGAAAAGCTCGACGTGAGCCGGCGATGAGCACTGGAAGCCCAGAGAGCCAACTGCATCCTGGGCTGCATCAAAAGCAGTGTGGCCAGTAGGGCCAGGGAGGGGATTCTGCCCCTCTGCTCTGCTCTCCTGAGACCCCACCTGGAGCTCTGTGTCCAGCTCTGGAGTCCTCAGCACAGGAAGGACATGGACCTGTTGGAACAGGTCCAGAGGAGGCCATGAAGATGATCAGAGGGCTGGAGCACCTCTGCTGTGAGGACAGGCTGAGAGAGTTGGGGTTGTTCAGCCTGGAGAAGAGAAGGCTCCGGGGAGACCTTATAGTGACCTTCCAGTCCCTAAAGGGGCTACAGGAGAGATGGGGGGGACTCTTGATCAGGGAGTGGAGTGATAGGACGATGGATAATGGTTTTAAATTGAAAGAGGAGAGATTTAGATTAGCTACTAGAAAGACCTTCTTTGCTGTGAGGGTGGTGAGAGCCTGGCCCAGGTTGCCCAGAGAAGCTGTGGCTGCCCCATCCCTGGAGGGGTTCAAGGCCAGGCTGGATGGGGCTTGGAGCCACCTGGTCTGGTGGGAGGTGTCCCTGCCCAGGGCAGGGGGTTGGAATGAGATGATCTTTAGGGTCCCTTCCAACTCTAAGCCTTCTGTGATTCTATGATCTTCCTATATCCAGAGTACAAAAGTATACCTGAGTCTGAATGTAATCGTGGCAGTGCTAAAAAAACATGATTTGCTGAAGTGATACTTTTTTCTTCTAATTAAAACAGAATTACATAAATGAACCCTTCCATCAAATACCCAAAATTATTTAATCATCTAAAAAAAGGAAACCTAATACTATAATTATTTGCTTTTGGGGGGGGTCAGAAGTCCAGAAATGGATGTGGAAGCTATGCAAAATGTAGGAGAGCAGAGCTGTGAGACTTAAAGCTGCCTTTGCCAGGTTTCATTATCCCCCTCCTCAAGGGGAGGCAGACGTGACACTTAGGGAGGTAACAGCAGAGCATGTTGTGAAGTCCTCCTGACAAATCTTGCCCTGCCTAGTGACACAGCTGCTATACATAAACCCATCTTTTGCCACGATAACCATACACAGATTTGGACATAATTCTACCAGTTGCCAGAGGGCTGCCTGGGACACACGTGGCATCCACATGTCGTTGGTCAGCAGTTCTCACAACTTTCCTTCGTCTCCTCTGCAGCTCGAAGTTGAGCCTTCCTCAGGCCTGCTCTCAGACACGAGGAGGAGGATGGAAAGCGGGAGGTGTAGGAAATCTGCATTCTCCACAGCGCTGCTCCTGCAGCACGTAACCTGCTTCTGGAAGGGAAGCCCAAGGGGTTCTTTCAAATCTCTGTTTTGTGAAAGAAATAGTTGAAGTGGCGATGTTGATTCTTAATCCTAGGAAAGGCAAAATACAGCCATAACAACCGAAAAATTACTTACAATGCTATAAGCAAGCCCGCAGCTGTATTTTATTTCGATTCAAACAACTTGTAACCACAGTTAGGCTAAAAGGAGGGGAGGACTAGAGAATTTGAGGCAAAAATTGCAGCATGGAACCCACCACGGCACTACGTAATATAAAAACGACTGAGACAATAAAGCAATGGGAAGCCAGCAAAATCTCAGGGCTAGCAGAAAAAAAAAAGAGGCCAGAGTTTATATTTCTCTTTTACATCTGGAGAGTTTGGAATGAAATATATTGTTAAGCCAAAGATTTGGGAAAAGAAAACCATCTGTTTTTCAATATTTCGAAGAATATGAAGAAGCATCACAATATCTTGGCATTTTTAAACATTCATTAATGTTTAGTTCTGCAAAAGTGTAGCTGTTTGCAATTCTCTTCATTTGTCTGGAACTGGTCATTGTTATCCACCAGCACAAATGCTGCTTCCAACAGTGACTTAAACCCAAGAGATACCAAACAAATGCAATCACTACATCATAATATACATCTCACCATATTTATCAATGTAATGATCTTATTTTAACTCCAAAATAGAAGCAGTGTTTTCTGATTTACATATGGATGTTTTCTAAGGCTCACCCTTCACCCCGGACTTTCACAGGAGAACACAGGAAGCTGCTTTCCACGGCCATTCCCGCAGGAAAGCATTACTTGGGTATTTTCACCAAACCAGCCCAAAACTGCCAGTCACCGATAAGCAAAGTAAGATTTTCCTGATGCATCCTTTTCTTTAGCATCCAAGAGAAAACTTCTAGGTTGATCAAGCACTTCTCAACATATTTTTAGAAGCCTTAGGTTCCATTATTTACATTCTTTAAGCCTTTGTGTGTTAAAGAGGATTTCTTAGAACGGATCCTATCTTTACCCAGTCTACTTGAATTCCCTTTGCAATGTTAAGAAAGAAATCCATTGCTGAAGGCTCACTGGAGTGAATAAAACTGCCTTACATCAGACGAAAATCACAAGAAAGAGAAACACGAGTATTTTTTTTCTTTTAAAAAAGTATTTGTCAACGCCAAAACTCTGATTTTACTTTCATGCAGGATACCTGTCTTTTCTATTTCTCAAATCAGCTGCAGACTCTCTCTCTCTCGCTTTGATTCCAGCTTCAAAGAGAAATTTGGTATTTATTCTCTGAGGAAGGAAAACTCCGTATCGTGCCTCTTTGATGTCTTGTTATGTAAATAAAAACCCCAACTTTATGGGGGTATAATTAAATTATATCATCAGCAGCGATCTATTTACCAAAAGGAAAGAGTTTATTAGCAGTGAGCAAAACTTGAGCTGGATTGAGCATGAAAGTGGGTTTATACGTAAAATTACAACATCAAAGAATGCACATAGGATTTTTCTTAGAGAAAGAGTTTGGTAGATACGACTTTCTCAATATTTCTTTCATCAACACCGAGCTCCATAATACGAACCTTACTTAGCACAGGCTCAAACTTTGGCCTCAGTAAGAGCCAGACGTATGTAAAATGGAGCAATTATGTCAGTTTTTTAGCGTGCAGAAGATCAAATAAAGCACCAAATAATGAGCTCTTCTGATGTGTTGCTTACATTTTGCAGCGAATGACCACAGTTTATACCTGCTCATGTATTTTATAAATATAGCAAGCAAGGTTGATGGGGGGGGGGCGGGGGGGGAAGGGAAAGGCAGCTAAAGGTCTGCTCACTTTGTAAAATAAAGCTCCAGAGTGAAAACCTCAGAGTGAAATCCTGGCTTTCACTGAAATTCATCAGGAAGGAGCCTCCAGGAAACAAACTCCCAATTCTAACCCCCACCTGAGCAGACCATTAGCTGCATAGCCTCTCTGGAGCTTGAAAGGTCCCTGGCACCCATGTACCATTTCAAAACTGTAAACAAAGGCTAAAGAGAAGAAATAGTATTTTAAAAGGTACAAAGTTTCACCCAGTTCATTAAAAGTTCTCCTGCCTGC
The DNA here is from genome assembly GCA_003697955.1 of Calidris pygmaea. Lineage (NCBI taxonomy): Eukaryota > Metazoa > Chordata > Aves > Charadriiformes > Scolopacidae > Calidris > Calidris pygmaea. The sequence continues at coordinate 52,102 of QJSC01000314.1, forward strand.
CCGATTTCCACTAGTTTGACAAAAATAGCCAGGCCCTTACTCTAGAGACCTCAGAGGGGCAGTAAGTTGTTTAGTTTGTTAAACCATAGTGAGCATTAAGTTTTGAAAAAGACTAACCTATCATCAGGAAATCATTTTCTTTATTATTTTAAATACTAAGAGATATAAGGGAAAACATCCAGAAAAATATCGCTCTCATGATCAGTACTGGATCAGGAAAATAAGCACGTTAAATAAATCCTGGTTATCACTGCTCTATTAGGCCTTTAATATAAACCTGGGAGGGAGTTTGCTTTTGGAAAGACAGTACAGGTTAACGACCAGACCTAGACATGGCCAAGGCCTCCAACAGCAATGATCCTGGCACATTTTGGTCATTAGTCTTTACGAGCCCGGGGATGATCTGCCTGTCTCCACACACACCCCCAGGCTGCTGGAGCTGCTCCAGTTCACAGAATCACAGAATGCTATGGGCTTGGAAGGGACCTCTGGAGATCATCTAGTCCAACCCCCTGCCAGAGCAGGTCCACCCCAGAGCAGGTTGCACAGGAACGTGTCCAGGTGGGTTTGGAATGTCTCCAGAGAAGGAGACTCCACCACCTTTCTGGGCAGCCTCTTCCAGGGCTCTGCCACCCTCACAGGAAAGAAGGTCCTCCTCACGTTTAGATGGAACTTCTTATGTTCAAGTTTGTGCCCATTTCCTCTTGTCCTGTCAATGGGCACCACTGAAAAAAGACTGGCCCCATCCTCCTGACACCCACCCTTTCAGTATTTATAGGCGTTGATAGGATCCCCCCTCAGTCTTCTCTTCTCCAGACTAAACAGACCCAAGTCCCTCAGCCTCTCCTCATGAGAGAGATGCTCCAGGCCCCTCATCATCTTTGTAGCCCTCTGCTGTCCCCTCTCCAGCACTTCCCTGTCCTTCTGGTACTGGGGAGCCCAGAACTGGTCCCAGTGCTCCAGATGGGGCCTCCCCAGGGCAGAGCAGAGGGGCAGGATGACCTCCCTCCACCTGCTGGCCACACTCTTCCTGATGCCCCCCAGGATGCCATTGGCCTTGGCCACAAGGGCCCATTGCTGGCTCATGGGCATTCTGTTGTCCACCAGGACTCCTAGGTCTTTCTCCTCAGAACTGCTCTCCAGCAGGTCACCCCCAACCTGTCCTGGTGCAGGGGGTTATTCCTCCCCAGGTCCAGCACCCTACACTTCCCTTTATTGAAGTACATCAGGTTCCTCTCTGCCCAACTCTCCAGCCTGTCCAGGTCTCGCTGTATGGTGGCACAGCCTTCTGGTGTGTCAACCACCACAGTTCCTCGGTCATAAGAATGCAGCACCCTGATCCCTTCATCTGGTTCTTCTTCCATAACAACATAGAATCACAGAATGGTTATAGTTGGAAGGGACCTTAAGGATCATGGAGTTCCAACCCCCCTGCCACTCACACTCATTATTTATAAGAAGGCAAACCCCTGCCTTTCTCCTGAGTGAGGTGGTTTGTTTTGTCTTTTAAACACGGCAGCCACGCCACCTGGCACTTCGTTTTCCCCAAAATGCTAATTGTGAAAGTTTGCACAGAGTCGGCCAGAATGAAAGAGGAACCAGCACAGAATGCTGCCAGAATTTAATCCTTACTCCAATACGTTCTCAGGTATTCAACATGAAAACTGAAAATAAAATACTCACTAACAATAATAAATTAGAAAACTTAACGTTAGCCTACAGGAAATTGTTCCTTGTAATTTCTAGCAACGAATTACTAAGCACACTAAATGTCAACATCAAGAAACAATTTTTCTGATTTACTGAAACTATAAAGTTGGCTGTGTGATTCAAGAAGGGTGTTTTGGTTTTTTCCTTTTTCCTTCCCCCAGAAAAGTAATTGTCATTAGAAGGACTCCACAGACTTTACTGATGAAGAGTGGGTCTGAAATAGCCTATTAATTAACTCTGCTTTCTGTTTGAGGCTTTAAATTTTCATTGTGTCTTGGAAATACTAGATAGATTGATAGAGGTGTTCAAAAGACGGGTTCACATCGTCCTCAGGAATATGGTTTAGTGGTGTGGTTTTTTGGTTTTGTGGTGTGTGGGTGTTTGTTTTTTGTTTTTTGTTTTTTTTTTTTTGTTTGTTTGTTTTTTTGTTTTGTTTTTTTTTTTATCAGAGTTAGGTTGATGGTTGGACTAGATGATCTTTAAGGTCCCTTCCAACCTAGACGATTCTATGATTCTATTCTATGATTCTATGACACGTAAGGAACGGAGAAAACACTGGGGCAAGAGAAGACAGAGAGAGGGAAACAACTGGACAGGAGGAAAGAGGAGCCAATATAATCCAGTCCTCTTCTTGCATGAACAAACCCAGGTACAAAGTTAAATATTTATCTGCAGGACAGGTGTGTAAAGAGCAAAATTACACTGTCCTATCTTTAGCTGCAGAGAAAAAAGAAAATAATTTTCATGCTCATTTATATACTGCCCTTACTGCTAAGACTTGCAATACAGGTATTATTTGTAACGGGAACATAGGATAAGCCAAGCATAGACTTCACCTAGACACCTTTAAGAGCTTACAACATCTGGGTCACAGCGAGCTGTCAAAACATAATGCACGGCCACTTGTCTTGCTCTGTATGCTGCAGGAATGATCAGCAAGGCTTTGGTTTTAAACAGTGTTTTTCAAACCAGAACAATGTCAGTTCCGACATCGCAGGGACTGCAAAAGCTGAGGTCTGGAGGAATGCTGCGACGTGTGGGGTCCCCGCAGTGGGTCAGTGCTGGCACCTGAAACCAGTCCACGGCTCTTTCTAGTGGCTCCTCCTGCCCCATCCATTAATAATGACCCGAAATAATCCATGCTGCTGGCACCTCTTTAAGCTTCCTCCTCTGAAAAACAACAGCTATGCAATCCAAGCTGCAAGAGGATAAGGAGCAGGTTTTTGCCAACTCAGAAAACAAATATTCTACTTCAAGAAAGGACTATTTTAAACAATACAGTTCCCAAACTGCATTTTATTGTACAGAGACAAGCACACGGTATGAGAAAAATATTTGGAAAAAATATACCACAGGCACAAAGTATTTTGTTATAGTTCTCACAACCGTTCATGCTGCATTCAGTTGTCTTTTTTTTTAACTAAAACAATGCAAAAGAAACTAAAAAGAAATAAAAATATTGAAACTTGCCCTCTAAAAACGACACGTCCTTGTTAACCGGCTCATAATAATTACTGAAAGAAATGTTCTGCTGTGGAGGAATACAGAGGTTCTTTCATATCCATCACAAACAACACACTCTGTGGTTCACAGGTGCAAAAATGAATAGACTGAATACATATTAAATTCTAATGCAAACGAACTGTGCAGTACAGAATTACAGTCACAGTTTTTTGAGTTCTTTATCAAATTGAGGAGTCAGAAGTTTCACTCCAAGGACTATGCTGAATATATTTGTCATTTGTTAGTAGAACTACGAGCTCTTTTCCGTTCTCTTTCTCCGGTCTATTTTTTTTCGGCCAAGCCATTAACACTTATGCACAAATTAAGCTACTTAACTTGTTTAGCTGTTTTAATTTATTTAAAATCATTACTCTGCTCAAACAACTGGGATCACCTTGGGGTTGAAAGACAGGCTTCTTGGCTTACTAACATGATACACAGCTGTATAACGGAGGAGGCAGGGAAAGCAACGGGACAGAGATGTTAACAGCCCCCACAAAATGCTCCAGGAACCCAACCAAAAGAGGAGTATGGGTTGGGCTGAAGTGATATCACCGCTTAATCAAAGCCACGGGTTTCTTAGGAAATGCTGTAACAGCCACAGATAACCAGGCTCACTGACATCTCCTCGCCTGCTCCGTCCAGATTTTCTTCCAAGGTGAACAGGCCATTTGCGATGTCCCCGTCTGATTACGTTCAAAGACTATTCCTTAAGCAACATCTAAGGATGCTATCATTATCCCATGCCTTATGCCATTACTGATAATTAAACAGGCTAAATACATTCTACTTCCTAAACCCTGTAATAAACATAGGACCAGTATAAAAACTCCCCTGCTCATGCTGCTCCCTTTTATCTCCCCTCGCAGGCCTCCTGCCTTCCAGCAGCGGCTTTTCCATCTGCGTTAAAAAAAAACCCAAACTTCCAAGGCTTTGATTTGATGAAGTTCAGAAGACAGACTAAGCCGATGAAACTTCAGCTTCTTTCAGATACTTCTGCCTGCAAAATCTGAATGCTTAAGACTTCTCAGATTGTCCCCCAAGTATGAATATTCACGTTTAAATTATTTTTTTTTACTTTACTGGATAAATACAAGTTGGCATTGTCATAAAACTGTGTGCCAGGTCACCATCGTAGATCTGTAAAACAAGAGGTGGCAAAAGGTACATAGAAAAGCAAGCTGGTTCAGCAAATGCATCTTTGTACCTAATACCATTCTTCCTTGGGTCATGCACATGCAGTGTCTCTTCCATGAGAAGGAACTTTAAATAGCATAACAAAATAAAATGGGAAGGGCTATAATCTCCACAATGCTCTGAATTTGGTCCCCTTCTCCTTAAAAAAAAAAAACCAATTTTTGCTATTTCCTCTGCTTAACCTTGAGATTCTAAACTTCAGAGGGAAAAAAAAAAAAAACAAAGCGAAAACCTAAAGAAATTTAAAAAAGGTCAGTAAAGGAGTGTTTTGTATCTCAATTGTCAAAGCACACAGCAAGGGACCTAGAAAAGGTGTATCATATCTCAGTGCTTGTCTCTCCCATCCCTATCCCTTGATCTGAGACAGTCTGCAGAAAACATTGCTTAGTGCATGTGAGCACTCCTCATCTCTGGGGGTGTGTTGAGACAAACTGATACGCAGTAGAAGTCTCTTGCTAGTCTGAATCTCCAAACACCTTATCTCCCCCAGCTTCCCACTAACACGAAGGCAATTCTGCACTCATCCTTCCAGGCTTTGAAGGAAATTCAAAGACACTGTAGGGTGGATAGAAGAATACTCTTGATATTCACATGCTCTAGCAGGAGAATAAAACAGCCTCCCCCACAGGCTTCTATGGAAAGATTTTGGGGTGACAGCAGCCCTAAGGCCCTCCTGGCAGTGCACTGGGGGTCTGGGTGCAGAGAAGAGCAGGAGGATCTCGCTTGCAGAGGAGCCACAGGCAGGAAAGGCTGACAAAGACCTTGGATGAACTCGTCCTCCAACTGCTCCATGAGCCAGCCCTTGCTTCTGTGACGGCCAGCAGAGCACAGAGCACTCCATCACCGGTCAGTCACGCTCTCCGGTTCCTCTGGATATGAGGCTGCTGCAAGAGGTGTGTGAGCACCGCTCTGCACACCATGCGCAGATGGCGAAGGAGAAGCCCTGGTGGCTCTGCATTAGTGCATCACGCTGGACGTGCACACCCCAGCCCACCTGTCCTGGTGAAACAGTGCCGCCAGAGCACACCACCCTCCTCCTTTTACACACGCATGCCTCTGGTTTCCACTCAAACATAGGACGACTGCCATTCGACTGTCCTTCTGAACCCAACAATCTACCCCCATACCTCCCCTGTCCTCAGCTGTGTCCACCTGCAGTATCTAACCAGCGATAAATCAGTATTTCAGAAACACCCTGCCCTCTTTACACCGGCTCAAACTGTGTCTGCACACTACCACCTCCTGCTCTGTGCTTCAGCGAAGACACAACACCTTTCCACTTCAATTTAACACCAAATGCTTTTAAGTAACTCTTGTTCAGCATTGCATATATTTATGATGGCTGATTTATGCCTTGAAGCTACAGACTCTCTTAAATTTCCGAACGCTCCATGCTGTTTCTGTAACATTTTTTTACAAATAGCAATTAATAGAGAACACCCGAATGGACCAGTTTCTGCCACGTTGTACTTCTACAGTTATGTTGCCACCTTTGGACAGCCCGGTGTCACTACTGCCTACCACAGGTGATGTTCTTCATGCAGGAGACACCAAGGCTTCTAAGACAAAGGACAGAAAGGCAGCAGCAGATGGCTGTGTCCCTTCTAAGCCACCAGCTTCACCCACCAGCCGTTCAGCGCGAGCAGTGACTTGGAAGGGTTATGACAATATCCAGCCCCAAACTAAACCACTAAGCACCCGCAGCTCCGCGCAGCCTGCCTTTGCTGCCCGCTTTCACATCCCAGGCTGTGGCCAGAACCTTAGCAGCACCTGGAAAAAAAAAAAAGACTGCAGAACGAATTGTCCAAGTAAATTATGTGTCTAGAAATATCTGTGACATTTTCATCCCAGAGAAATATTACTAACCCTGTTCTATAATTTAAGACAACCTCAAAGGTTTCGCCAGCTGTCCCTCATATCCTGCTAAGCCGGCTTCACCGCATAGCCCCTTCAGAGCTGCTGCTGTTGAGAGCACACAGGAACAAGTGACAGACACCACAAGTCTCCTGAACCATGAAGTCCCTAAACTGGCCAAAATCCAGCAGAACTGGCTTCTGAGCTCAACAGGAGCTAGAGACTCCCACCTTGCTGCTTTGCTGCTTGTAAGTATATATCTGGAGTATCTCTCTGGAGAAAGCAACTCTGATCTTCAGTTGCCAACAGCAGAAGACCCACTCTCACACAGCAAATCAGGCCGGGCTCTCTGCTA
>QJSC01000314.1:58820-173807 GCA_003697955.1 Calidris pygmaea
CCCCCCCCCCCCAAAAAAAAAAATTTAAAAAGAACCCCAAAACCAAAGCCCCAAACATTTGCATAGCATCACATCAAAGAGGGCAGGAATCATAGAATCACAGAATGGTTTGGGCTGGAAGGGACCTTCAAGATCATCCAGTTCCAACCCCCTGCCCTGGGCAGGGACACCTCCCACCAGACCAGGTTGCTCCAAGCCCCATCCAGCCTGGCCTCGAACCCCTCCAGGGATGGGGCAGCCACAGCTTCCCTGGGCAACCTGGGCCAGTGCCTCACCACCCTCACAGCAAAGAAGTTCTTCCGAGGTCTCATCTAAATCTCCTCCTCTCTTTCAGTTTAAACCCATCACCCCTGATGCACTCTACTGATCAAATGCTGGGCTTTCTTACCAAAGCTCTGCCCAAAATGCAAGGTAAGCACTTTGAGCTGCGGCTGGGGGTACCGAGAGCAGAGAAAGCATGCATCCAAGCCTGTGCTCCAGAGTACAGAGCATTTCAAGGTTCCCCAATTGCAGGAAATACCCAATTCCAGTTTGGTCATCATCTCCACTAAATGGTAAACAACCATCGAAGTTACGAGTGTTGCACGAAGGGAGTGACAGTTTCATTGGCAATCACAGCCAAGGCACCGAACGCAGGGGCAGCAACTGGGGAGAGGGATCAGTGAGCGCTGCGTTCATTGGAGCCACACATAAAGGATGGACTAAATCAGGGAGCAGAATAGCTGGCTTGTGAGAAAATCGACCTTCACTAGAATTCTCCCATTTAGGTAAAAAAAAAAACCACAACATTTTGGTTCTAGACAAATCAATTCAGCCAATACTCAGTTCTGAGAAATTGCTCCAAACACTTGAGTCATTCAAGCAGTCTAAGGATTATCTCCATCTCCATCGAGGTAAACAATCCAGTAGCATTTTTAAATACCAATCAAAGAGAACCGATAGGAAAGCAGACCTTTAAAATGGTAATGAAGTTATTCGTATATAATCCCATTATATTTCAGCTCCACTACTGGGAGCTTTTTTTTTTTTTAAATTTCTGACTATACAACTGCTGAGAATAAATAAGAGCAGAGGCAATGCCCTGACACCTGGGGTGGCTCTGTGCCCACACAGCTCAACCTTTACCAGCTCATCTGGGCTCCGCTCACGCCTGCCGGGCTGGGATTTCGGGCTATGACAGGGACACTCCCCCATACAACCCCCCCTTGTCTGCAGACTCTCTGCTGCACACCCTGAATAACCCCAGCTGAGATGGGGCAAATGGCATATGTAGATATTAATTAGAGCCTTACCAAAAAAAAAGCATCAGTGGCCAAGTGAGCTAGGCACTACTGGAGCTATTTAGCACTCTGTATTCATATTAAACAGAGACTCAGTAAGGAATTACAGTTCCAAGAGATTAGGAATTTAGGAGAACCGTATTTTCACGGTGCATTTTCTTGCAACGCATAAATACATACATATATGAAATTATGAAGGTTTTTTTTGTAAAGCCTATATGAGCATATGTCAAGAAAGTGATAAATGAAGACACAGATACTATGCATCATTCCAAGGCATCTATTATATTCTGTCAAGGTAGACTGCAACGGCTTTTTCTCCATTATAGGCACAGTCAGTGTCTATGCAAGGGTACACGTGGGCATGGAACACACACGCAGGCAGTGTTGGGGACAATATTGACACGGTAGCAGCTTGTTACAAGTGCAACGATGGCTTTGTAATGGACCTCCTTACAGAAAACAGGCCCCAAAGAACCAGCTGCTACTTTGCAGCTGCGTGATGAAGTTCTTCCTAAGCTGAGTGATCAGTGAATGCTAACTGCTTTTAATCTACCTCTGTTGTATTTTTTAATGAAAACATTAGGATTTATACTCCCCTGTCATTACATATAGGCACACAGAGAGGGACTTGTAAAGGAAAGCCATCTGCAAGTATAATTAACGTTAAGAGCAATGTATTTGTGAGAAAGGTACTTCAACTGAGACAATTACCTTGGGAAAATGAGAACAAAATTAGAGCTTCCTCTGCTGACTGCAAAAATAAGTTCTGATCCAAAAATCAAATAGATTTCACAGACACTAGCTGTTTGGTCCTGCTCTGGCTTAAAGTTGACGTGTTACTGGCAAACCCTTCCAGGTTGATGCTAACACACAACAAAATTATCCACCTCTCAACATTTACCCTCAGAAAACCTGACTACATTTGTGCAAGCAATAAAAAAACCAGGACACTTCTTGCCAAATATTGGGACGGTCACCATTTGGATGAAGGCAGCACGTTCCTCACTGACCATGGGAAGCTCAGGTCTGCAAATGGGGTTTCAAGGAGGCAACAAAAACCAGTACCAGAACTTGGGAGCTGACCTTCCCTGGCAGTGTCAGTGCATGGGGTGAGGCAGAGCAGAGGAGCAACCAAGAAGCTGAGAGCACAGTATGCCAGTCGAGCATCTGCCAACAGCACCTTCTACTGAAAAGACCTGGCATATGGGAAGACACTAAAGAAAGGAAGAAAAATTGTTTTCCCGTTCTCCCAAAGGGTCTACAACTCATGAGCACAGACCTCTCTCCCGTGTCTGCCTGCATCCTAAATGTATCTGACCTTTTTATCTTTTCATATTATTATTACCTATAGTTATTTGGAGTAATTCCCCATAGGTATTTTACACTTTCCTTACAGTAATTTATGTGACCATAAGATTCTGTAAGGCAGCAAATGCTTCAGCACTGCTTCCTGTTTAAGTCTCACAAATCTCATCAATAATAAAACATTTTGCTGTAAGTGACAATTTGCAATGGCTTATTTGTGCTTCCAGACTTTGATACCAAGGAAGACAAACTCTTCTGCGATACACCAAATCCCCAATCAACTGGAAAATTAAGCAGAAGAATGCAAAGCTGCAGGTCTATGTCCATAGATAGACATAGATGCAGGTCATTTTCCATATCCATCATCCACAGCTAAGTTTAAAAAATAGCGAATTAATTCTTGGTGCCCACTTAGGCACCAAGCACTGGTGAGCAGAGCCAGCTCTAGTCATCTCTGTGACTTTACTTGTGCCACTCTCCAACTGTGATGGCTGACAAGATTTCTCTCCTGTAGGAAGCATCATTTAGGAACAAATTCACTTTGGGGAGGAATGGCCCGGTGCCGAGATACAATTCAACTAAAGCGCGAATTGTAGAGTCCATAAAACTATCTATAACTGCATCTTGAACAGGGAACATAAATTTATGGATATACACAGGAGAGACAAATCATATAAATCTACAGAGGCTACATAATTACTGCATCGGAGATCCATGATTAATATTATTCTTCTGTTGAGGACTGAGATACTGATATGTCAAGGGTGTCTCCGCAAGAGTGCTACAGTTCAGGTCTTACATGAACTTCTGAAGTGACTGTCCTCATCGTCCCCATTTTACAGCACACTGGTGTGAATTGCAGAGAGGTCTAGGAGCACAAAAACTGGATTCCTGGAGGATAAAGCTATAAAATTCAAGAATGATGCAGCCACTCCATCTGCTGAGGCCCAGCCACTTCAGAGGATGAAGCTAGAGCCAGTCTGCGCAAAATCTCTTTTACATATTGGGCAGATTTTTTGTCCCCAGCACTAACTGTTTCACTGTACAATGCACTTTAATCCATGCAAAAAATTCCCCAGCGGGCTCCTGGCTGGTAGTTTGCACAGCACAGGGCACTGCCAAAGGCTGCTCCTCCCTGGATCTGGCCCTCCTTGGCCAGCAGAGGACATAGGCATTGCTCCAACCAGCTTTGATTTGCTTCACACTTCAAAGATAAAACACAATGTCTTAAAAAACATCTCACAGAATCACACTTGGAGAAGTACAGAATAGTGTTTTCCCCAATAAAACACAAAGCCAGGGAGTGCTGCCATTTCCAATGGGATTGCAGGCATCTCTGCTGAGTGATACACACGGCAACCGCCAGTGAATAAAGGGTGAAAAAGCTAAATATGAATTTATACTCATTTCTCAGATTGACGCCGAGCACCAGTGTGTGCAGCAAAGCTTGAGCTGAAGTCTTGCCACATGTTGAAGACAACATTTCTATTTTCTATTTCTTGGGTTCCTCCAAGAAACGAGGTTCACATTATCATACCGTGCCACTGCTTTCTTGTCCTTCCCCAAAAAACCTTTGATTGCGGTATCAAAGCTATTAAGATGCAAATCACCTCATGGAAGCAGGCAGCCAGACAGAGGAGAGCAATTCCCAAACGCCCCTACAAGCGGACGACCTGCAGGTTACACTCCCACGTTCATGACATGTAAGTCCTCTGAAGAGACAGTCGTTCCCACTCTCCGGAGAAGGAAACCCCTCAGGAGAGCACCCAGAGCCGAAGCGGGAGACACGGAGCTGTAAGGACACTGAGCCTCACCCATTCTGTTACTAAGAGCAAGACTTTTAGGTTCAGAAGAATTTCATCTCTAAAGATGATCTCTCCCTGAAGATGTTTTTAGTGAGAACGTATTAAAAAAGGACAAACGGAAAAATACTTGATGCACTGATAAATTCATGCCCTAAGTCTTATCACCTGTAATAAAGCGGGCAGGCTCTCACAGAGGAATGCCATACAGTTCCTTTTGTACTCATAAAAGCTGGCACTGCCAGTCACTACGTTAAAACCTGAACTTCACACACCCTAGAAATGTTTTCCCTTCCTAATGAGAGTGGAAAACAGCATTTATATGCAGCAGTATCTATGCAGTTATTTTAAAACACTGTATAAGGCAGTGCATAGTGGCACCAGGCAGAGACAGTCACTGCTGCAACCTCATTTTCCTATTCTAATTTCATTTGCAAGACCTCTAGAGGGCAGTGAATAAAAGAAAATAAAGTACCAGAAATAGCCATAAATGTTAAATACAAATTTAGAAATTGGGATCTCATCTAATTACTTCCTTGTATTGAAAGCCTTCCAGGTAATTCTATGGATTAATGGATTACTGCAATGGGATTTTTCCAAGACCAAATCCTATGCTCTCTGGCAGATTGCATTAACAGACTTTACAACTTTACAGCAGTACTCTTCCCCTGTGATTTACTTTTTTTCAGACAGAAGTCACTTTCTTGCACCTAAGCTAAAACATGCAGCAGCCCATCTGGTTTCCGTGGTGCTCATGGACAAACACGATTTCCCGTCCCATCAGTTGGAAAATCACGTTAAGCCAAGAAAAAGGGAAAATACAGTGGAGTAAAACTATTTACTCAATATATAACAGTGTAACATTTATGTTTAAGTTAATATCAAAACAGCCAGGACCTACAGCAGAAAGTGGCCTCGGATAATTCCTCTTTGGTTTCATGCCTGTATGGGACAAGTATCAGGCACTCTGCTAATAACTTAATTTTACATTTGACCGTTGCATATACAATTAACTCCTTACTTATGGAATATGTAAAATCTAGGATAAAACTTACATTTGACAGAGCAGACAAAAGCACTACAGTAGATACTTTGTCTTACCTTGCACATAAGAGTATCAAGCAATACAGCACCAGCCCATACGATGACATATTTTTGGCTATGTTTTAGTAACTTCTTAGACTTTGCAAACCCTGTGCAATTCTGAAACTGGCTGTGCAATTACCACAGACAGAGCTCTCCACACCTTAAGCTAATGCCATGTTTGCTTTTGGAACGCAGAATAGACCTGCAAATGCATCTAAAACCACCAGGAACTCAAACAAAAACATCTAGAAAATCATATAAAAACATGATGCCAGGGCTCTGAGGGCACCAACATGCCCTGTGGCTGCTGGGGTGAGGAACAGTGAGGTGCCCTGGCCCCCTCAGTGAAAACCCCCAGTGCCTGCTGTGCCCTGACACTCACTGAATGCAAACCTCCTCCAAAAACCCCAGAGAAACCAAGAACAGCGAGTCAGCGATGCATTATCATTCTTTCTAGACTCCTGGGTGATTCACTGACGTTATAAATTGTCACAGCTCCCAAGAAGTTAGACACCGACAATTTACCTGCTGCTTTTTTTTTTACCCTTGTTTGTGAATTTTTATCTTCTTCCTGTCCCTGCAATCTTTTCGCCCCTTTTCCATCAGCGTTTCCTGTTGCATCAATTCCCTCACACCTAAAAGGGCTGGAGAGCTAATGGCTGTGCTTGTGATTCGCTTCTGTGAAGACACACATGAAGATACACACTTACATGAACTTCTGAGCCGCCTTCATACTCCAGCAGTTTGCTGCAGTGTCACAGAGCGATATCCTATAGGAGTGAAAAATTGGGAAAATGTTATTCATGATCTTTTAACAGAACACAACTAAACAGTTCTGCTGTCCTTCATTATGTAGCTATCCTTACGTCACAAGAAGGTGGGGACAGTAGCATGTTGCGCTACTGATGGAGCCTGGAGGAACCCTTTTTCTGCCAGGGTTCTACCTGTCGACTTACCCTTTCCGTAGAAGGAAATACATAAGGTAGAGCAAAAAAAAAAAAAGAGAAGTCAAAAGTGAAAACAAAAGCTAGGTGCGAACAAGAAAGAACAGTAATACATCATGATTCAATAAAAGTGAGCTCGAACAGGGGTAAGAAGAAGAAACAGATGTATGGCAAGGCCTTGCAGTAGCAGCTTTGGATAAAAATGCCCCTGGGCAGATGATAAATATTGTTACATCTTCATGGGTCAGTAAAGATGCCTACAGGTGCATCCACCCGCAGAGTGACATGGTGCACATCATTAAGGAGCGTCTCCCTGGTTTTTGAGGATGAAAGCCCTGCTAGTTCAGGATCTTTCAGAAGCGGCATTTGTATTCTTTAGAGCTAGAATGGGTTACATTGCACTCCTCACGCTGCTGGACTGCACGGCCATTTGGCAGGAGGTTGCTCCTACCTTACTATGCAGTCTGTGCACTGATTTCTCAGTTGCAGGTAAGCGCTCTTCAAAAGGATTAAATCGAAGTCCATCTTTCAAACAGCTTGAGAAATTCTTCCCTCCCAGCAACAAAGAATAAGAAAAAGGATGAGAGGCTGAATCCCCTTGTTTGAGCAGGGGACTGACTAATGAGCCCCAACCAGCCTCTATCGTTACAGACGTTGCACGTCTCGGATGGAATCTAAACCACGTAAAGGTTGTGTTCTGAGAAGCAGCACAGCACCCTTACCGAGATGAGAGAGCACATGGAGGTCTGGAAAGCAGGATGAGGTGCAGGAGCAGCACCCTGCCCGTCCCTATTACTGCAAACTGGGAGAGGAGGGAGCCTATTAGAGGCACAACAAAGACTGAAGAATGGTGTATAATCTCAATTACAGGCTTCCATACAAAAATCTTCTGCTGGGGTGTGAGCCAGTAACTCCTTACCTCAGGCACATGGGCTTCACCACAACAAATGGACCGCCCGGGTAGAATTAAAGCACCTTCTACAAGCAGGTTAAGGAAAGCAGCCAGACAAGCAGCACAGAGAGCTCCGAACTTTCCCGTCTTTCCCACTGGAAAATAACCCCGTAATTGAATACAAACTAAGACAAGCTGGATTCTTTAAAGAAACGATTTGCTTATGGTTTGCTCCTCTGGGAGCAATCCAAACGCTGTGCTGAAATTCATCCCAGCATTCATGCAACAGCCGTTTGCGTTTTAACCACAGAAGTAAATATGAAAGGACACGTCTCGAAGAAACACACAATTTTGTGCAAAACCAGAAACCTAGATGCAGTTATGGCTTGTTACAAACCATTATCAGTATGGGTGCTTGCAGCTGAAGGCACTGCGAGCTCCCAGGCTTCGCTTCATCTGCCTTGTGCCTTCCACTCCTACTATATATATTATCTTGTGAATTCACTGTCTGGGGGGAAGGGAAGGGGAGCGGAGCAGAGCCTCTCCTAGCAAGAGTGAGTATCACAGAATCACAGAATCACAGAATCCCAGTGGTTGGAAGGGACCTCTGAGATCATCGAGTCCAACCACATAAAAAAAAAACCAAAAACACCAAAAAAAACCCCACACCACACCAACAAACATCACCAAAAACACCACCCACCAACTAAACCCCACACCCATGACCAGACCCACAACACCCCACCACAAATCAATAATCTCCGGCACTAGAGCATGGCCCTGAAGAGCCATGTCTACACGTTCCTTAAATACCTCCAGGGATGGTGACTCCACCACCTCCCTGGGCAGGCTGTTCCAGTGCCTGACCACTCTCTCAGTAAAGTAATTCTTCCTAATATCTAATCTAAATCTCCCCTGCTCCAACTTCAGACCATTTCCCCTGGTCCTGTCATTCTTCTTTTGGGAGAAGAGGCCAACCCCCACCTCTCTACACCCTCCTGTCAGGGAGCTGTAGAGGGCAATGAGGTCTCCCCTCAGCCTCCTCTTCTCCAAACTAAACATGCCCAGTTCCCTCAGCCTCTCCTTGTAGGACCTGTTCTCCAGACCCCTCACCAGCTTGGTGGCTCTCCTCTGGACACCCTCCAGCACCTCAATGTCTTTCCTGTAGTGAGGGGCCCAGAACTGAACACAGCACTCGAGGTGAGGCCTCACCAGTGCCCAGGACAGAGGTACTCTTTTCAGACCACGCTGCTGCTCAGCATCCCAAGGAATAAGCCCCATCCTGATCTTTATCTTCTTGGTACCTGTGGCAGCTGTTATTGCTATTTGCAACATACTTCCTACTCCAAATAATTTCCTTACAGAACTGCAGAAAGACAGTTTGATGCCGAGGTCACAAGTGCCTTTCTTTTCCCCAGCCCTTCCCAGCCTTACTCATCTGCCCTGCTACGGAGCTCCTCTTACACAGCAAAAATAGCAGCTGGCAAAACTCAGAGGTATCTTCTTCATTTCATGGTCTTTCACCTCAAATTTCTTGCACAGCTGGTTATGCAGAAAATTTGGTAAAAAAAAAAACCAACAAACCAACAAAACAAATAAAAAAAACCGTAGAGCAATAAAACTGCATAGCAGCAGAAAACACTTTGGCTACTTAGGCCACTGGCAAATTAGAAAGGCTTTTGTGAATCTACTGTTAGCATACAGAGAGGGAGGTAAGTCACTCGAAAATAAAAACATTTAATCCAAAGATTTCTAAAAAACAATCCTAAATCTATTTTCTTTCTCTTATTAGCAAGTCCAATGTGAAGCTCCTGGTAAGCATAGCCATTATACTCGTTAAAAACAGCAATGAAAAGCTAGAAAATACAATAGCTTAGCACTCCCATCCTAAAGCTTTAATTGGAACAAACCGAACTTCTGTCTTCATACACTATGATTTACAGTTAAAAGCAAAATCCCCTGCATATTTGTATTCAAAACTGTATGGGTACCTGTGTGTGCTACTGAGTAACCTGGTGGTTATCCCTCTGCAGGGATAAAGCTTGAAGAACATCTCAGCTTATCCAAACACTGGACTATTGGTGTCCCTTTGCCCACCTTCAACAGTTCTATTGGGCAGCATTGGCATTTTTTCTACGCAGCCACACACATATTCTTTTCCCCTCTATGCTCAGTGCTGATTTGGGTATGTTAAGACAAAAGCAGGGGCAAGACCTCTAATTTAATGATCTCAGAGCAATCATCAGGTTACTTGGATCTTCAACAGGTCATCAGGTCAGATCTTTATTTCATTCCTGAACTATGTTTAAAGTTTTTGGATAAACTTTCGTATATCCACCATTTGCCATAGTCTACATTGGTCTCAGGCAACTTCTTCACTTCTTGGACTGTTAATGCCCCAAATGTCCAATACAAACCTGCAATTTACACCGAATTATTTTATGCCATCTGCTATGGATAAAAGGAATAAACTATCTTCCTTTATGAAACAGACTTTAATATAGTGGAGACAAATCTCCTTTCTTTCGTCTTCATACTAAATAACATCAATTTGTCACTGCAAGGGCATATTTCCTATACCTCTGGTTGATTTTACTATTCTCTTCTGCATTTCCCCAGCTTACTCACAGATTTCCTGAAAGGCATTGCCCAGCTCAGGACACAGACCCAGCCAGGCTGCCACTTCAACGCCTATAAATATTTCAAGGGTGGGTGTCAGGAGGATGGGGCCAGTCTTTTTTCAGTGGTGCCCAGGGACAGGACAAGAGGAAATGGGCACAAACTTGAACATAAGAAGCTCCATCTGAACATGAGGAGGAACTTCTCAGATCTGGACAGGCCTGGGTATAGGGTTGGAAGGGACCTCTGGAGATCATCGAGTCCAACCCCCTGCCAGAGCAGGTCCACCCAGAGCAGGTCCCACAGGAACGTGTCCAGGCGGGTTTGGAATGTCTCCAGAGAAGGAGACTCCACCACCTCTCTGGGCAGCCTCTGCCAGGGCTCTGCCACCCTCACAGTGAAGAAGTTCCTCCTCGTGTTTAGGTGGAACTTCTTATGTTCCAGTTTGTGCCCATTCCCTCTTACCCTGTCCCTGGCCACCACTGAAAAAAGACTGGCCCCATCATCCTGACACCCACCCTTTAAGTATTTGTAGGCATTGATCAGATCCCCCCTCAGCCTTCTCTTCTCCAGACTAAACAGACCCAAGTCCCTCAGCCTCTCCTCATAAGAGAGATGCTCCAGGCCTGGAGCATATGAATACCAAACAATAACCTTCTTTTTTTGTCCAAAATGAGATTATTTACACATACCTTATTTTTAGCTGCTGGTTAGATTCTGGGTTTACTTCATTTTTTAAACTAGAACATAGAGCTCACTTGCTGTTTCCACCACCTCTACAAGAGCAAGCAGCTCCTACTGACCCTCCCAGGCACGGGAGACACAGCCCAAACATACAGCTGACTTTCAGACCTTCCAGAAAAAGCAGGAGATTCACTCCTTGAAACAACCTTGCTAAAGGCAAGAAAGCCCGAGCCTGCTGTTGCAGCTTTCTAAATAAAACAATGGCACTGACCAAAATTTATGCCTGTGAGTGAAAAAGGGAGCAAGAAATATCAATTGCACTCATACTGAAATTGCAATTAATTCTGCTGTGTTGGTTCTACTCAATACATGCAGTATCTCTTGAAACTGAAAAAATCTAAGTATACAACAGTAAATTAATTTATTTTAAACTCTATTCTAAGAGACCTAATCTACTTTCCTTTCACCAGCCATCATCTAAAGTATCCAGCCTTACTTAAAACTTCTCAGAGGTCCTGCTCGAGCTGACGGCAGGGAAGTGAGGGGCAATCAGGAGGACAGCAAAGAGGCAAGAAGCCAGTAGAAAGGTTAAGATGACGACAGCAGCATTGCTGGCTCCAAAAATAGTGAAGAACCAGCAACCTACATCCCAGAGAGGCTGATGGGCAAGACCACGTTTATGCCTACAAGGTTTTATCCTGTTCAACTGAGCAGTGATCCTGCCTTCCTTTACCCCGAGTAAAAAAATTACAGTTGGTGCGGATGAGTTACACCTGTTTAGAGAAAATTGTGGTTTAACTTAAAACCAGAGCTATGTACCACAGCAGAGCCTTCCAACAGGGCTAGCAGAAGCATGGAACATGTAATTTTCCAATTGCTCTTTGTCACCTTCAATAGCAATGATGTCTTTACCTATTGTATTTTCTAAAGCATTTTCTGTTCATGTTTTGTTTTAGTCTAGTTTGCTTTTTAACATTTCAAAAGCTCCTGAAATATCTGCAAGAAAAAAGGACAGAGGGACATGTTGAATAAGATGTTAAATTAAGGACACGCATATTCAATTAATCTTTGTGTTCAAATGGTTGCTATTATGTGTTTCTTCAGGAAAAAAAAAAAAAGAAGATGAGAGACTGGGGATTTTTCTTCTTGCATATTTTTTTTGTGCTAACTAATCGCCCAGCTGAATCCTGGTTCCAATCCTAGAGGAAGATATGCAATGCAGTTTTAACAAGCTGCTTACAAAAGCAAGCAGTTACACATTTTGAGCAGGTGGCTTAAGTTCTTTCACGTCAATGCTTCCTACTGACAATCACCATTTAGACTGTGAAAATACTCTCACAATGATTAGGTGCAGATGGCTTAGGAGGTGCTCTGAAATCACGAATACCCAGTTCACGGACAACTAGATTGATTGCTTTCATAGCCTGAGCAGGTTTTGACCTCCAAAGCTGAGTTTGTAGGGTGGAGTTACTCCATGGGTCTGTAGTCAGTGGACATTGTAAGAATCCTTAGGAACTCCAAGGTCTTTTAGATTAATTTTATATGACCAGTACTTGACATCTGATGAGTCTACAACCTCATAACACAGCTGCAATCTAATGTA
Organism: Calidris pygmaea; assembly: GCA_003697955.1. NCBI lineage: Eukaryota > Metazoa > Chordata > Aves > Charadriiformes > Scolopacidae > Calidris > Calidris pygmaea. The sequence goes on from QJSC01000314.1 coordinate 71,039, forward strand.
AAGCGAAGAAACATTCTGATTTGCAATCATCACAGAACAGCCCCTGACTTCTCTCATGGCAAGGACCTCTCTCACCATTTGGTCTCACCCTTTTATCTCATGTCCTTCACAAATGGATTTCCTAGTCACTCCCCCTTCACATCCATTCTTCATTTTCCTGCTGAATATTCAGCAACCTCTGTCTCCAGCCACAGCAGAGCATTCCAGGAGACACTCACAAGACTGGGTGGCCAAGGGAAGAACAGAACAAGCTCCCTCCCTCTGAGCTGCTCCCAGCTGCAGGCACTCAGAGCCCTGCTTCTGCTCAACCAGCTCAGGCACGTGGCTGGAGCCTGATGGGGATGTCCTTTGCTGCAAGGCTGTCAGCAAACCTCCCCTTCTGCTGCACTATTAACATGCAAAGTGAAAGGTTTTGGGGAATTTCCACATGGATGGAAGCTGAATGATTACAGTTTCATTTTACTTCTAAATTTATAAATATGGCAATTAACAACCTACTTCATAGAATCATAGAATAGTTTGGGTTGGAAGGGACCTTCAAGATCATCGAGTTCCAACCCCCTGCCCTGGGCAGGGACACCTCCCACCAGACCAGGTTGCTCCAAGCCCCATCCAGCCTGGCCTTGAACCCCTCCAGGGATGGGGCAGCCACAGCTTCTCTGGGCAACCTGGGCCAGGCTCTCACCACCCTCACAGCAAAGAAGTTCTTTCTAGTAGCAAATCTAAATCTCCCCTCTTTCAGTTTAAAACCATTGCCCCTTGTCCTGTCACTACACTGCCGGACAAAAGAGTCCCTCTCCGGCTCTCTTGTCAGTTCCCTTCAGATATTGGAAGGCCATTATAAGGTCTCCCCAGAGCCTTCTCTTCTCCAGGCTGAACAACCCCAACTCTCTCAGCCTGTCCTCACAGCAGAGATGCTCCATCCCTCCGATCATCTTCGTGGCCCTCCGCTGGACCCATTCCAGCAGATCCATGTCCCTCCTGTGTTGAGAACTCCAGAGCTGGACACAGGACCCCAGTACTGAGGTGGGGTCTCACCAGAGCAAAGGGGCAGAATCACCTCCCATGACCTGCTGGCCACACTTCTCTTGATGCAGCCCAGGATGCAGTTGGCTTTCTGGGCTGCCAGCGCACACTGCTGGCTCATGTTGAGCTTCTCATCCACGAGCACTCCCAAGTCCTTCTCCTCAGAGCTGCTCCAAATCCAGAATCCACTCAACCTGCATTTGTGCCTGGGATTGCCACATCCCAGGCGCAGGACCCTGCACTTGGCTTGGTTGAACTTCATGCGAGTTGCACCAGGCCAGCTCTCCAGCCTGTCCAGGTCCCTCTGGATGCCATCCCTTCCCTCCAGCGTGTTGATCGTGCCACACAGCTTGGTGTCATCGGTAAACTTGCTGAGGGTGCACTCAGTCCCACTGTCCATGTCACCAACAAAGGTGTTAAATAGCACTGGTACTAGTACTGACCCCTGAGGAACACCACTCGTCACTGGCCACCAATTGGACATTGAGCCGTTGACCACAACCCTTTGAGAGCGGCCAGCCAGCCAGCTCCTTATCCACCCAGTGGTCCATCCATCGAGTCCATGAATTATCCGTGAGAATCCATCAGCACATTATGTCTTGTCTCTTGGTCAATCTGTTACTTGATCCTTAAAACAGTTTCATTTTTACCTTTTGCCATTTAGTTGTGTTTGTTTATTTACTTACTCAAAGGCAGAAGAGCAGCTTTTTTTCCTTTTTTTTCCTGACTTACTGTCAGGAGACGTTAGTGCCCTCTGAGAAACCTTGCATCGATCCTGAGAGTATCTACCAAACTACCAAAAAGGAGAGGGCAAATTTCATCTTCATGAAATAAATTGGCTACCTCTTTAGCACATGCTTGGACCCCAAGCTCTTAATCTACACAATAGTGAAATTCAATTTAAAAACTTTCCCACTAGAAATAAGTTAATATTTTAAAGACAGTATCACTCATTATAACAGGAATTGTACATTTAAGCAAAAATATGCCGATGTTAAAAAAATCACCTTGTTTTCAAATTTTCCTTAGAGTGAAAAAAGAAAGTGTACGTGGAAATTATCACCAGGAGAACAAGTAACTTCCTGAACATAGTGTGTCTCATACATTTGCAGCTCTATGATTGCTGTACCCTCACCTCCGAAGGCTCTTTGGACCATAATAAAGATGAACCTTTGAAAGTGTTCTGATTTGGAAGCCTGATGCCACAACCTCCTCATTAAGGGCTGTGCTGAATTTAAAATTGAAAGGCAATGTAGTCCCAGATAGACTAGTTCCTGCTTGCAAAGTAACACACTGGTACAGTAAAAACGACTTGTACATAGAAAATACGGAAGCCGCGACTTCAGGGGCTTTGATGTAGTTTGTGCAGCAAAAGCGCAATTAAGATACATTTTATTTCAGCCCACCAAAGTTTAGTGGCTGAAGCAGATCTCCAGGGTTATCTAATGTCAGCATAACTGCCTGAGCTCGGCTTGCTTCTGAAGGCTGTGTGTTGGCCAGTTCTCCATGCAGCACAGCACGGAGTAAGACACTCTGACTCCGTAACGCTGATTTCTGCAAAAAGGAGGTGTCAGGAAATTGCTGCACATTAGAACGCTGAGGCTTTCAGCTCAAATTCAAAAAGCTTAGCATGAGGAGAAGGCAGGCATTCACTGTCCCCATACATCAGGGTGGAGTAGGAAGGGAAAACCTCTTCATGCTGTAAGGCAATTAATTACTGCACATACTAAAGACAGCCTAACCCAAGCTGGAGGAAAGGCGTTTAGGGAAGCAATCCTTAAACCCACAGTGAAGTAATGAAGCATTAGCTTGCTTCAAGGCTAGTTTTCCCACAAAAATTAGTGATAAAATTACCGTTTTAAAATCAGTTTTCCCTTTAGTTCCTTGATAAGATGCCTTCATAGCAACTATACATCTACTGTCTTTCAGGGGATAGCATAGATACGGACTCTGATTTAAGCCTCGATTCATATTGCTGAAGACTCTGTAAAGTGAAACAGAGTGGTGGAGGAGGGGTTAAGACACTGCCAACGTCATCCTGAACAACTAGGGACCTCCAAGGAGGTGCCTGTTATTTTAAGATGGACCTTAGTGGAGCGGTCACATGTTTCTCTGGAGGATAGGAACAACAAATGCAGTGTATTACTCAATCAACAACTGAGTTACCCCCGTCCCAAACTTGGCATTGGACTTGGCTATCAAGTCCATAACATCTCTTCAAAGGCAGTGGGCTGTTTCACTCTGCTGACTTGCAGGTCTCCCAAACTGAAGGAGATGGTGTTGGCTTTGCCTTAATGTTTCGGACAGAGGCTTGCCAATAATTTTAAAATAGATGAATACACATGTACTCTATAAGACTCTTCTTCTAGAAATGTAATATAAAGTTCCAGGGTTGAGGTAAGGACAGGGGACAGAGTGGATAAATAAAAGCATGGGAATGTCCCAGGAGGGCCTAACTTGTATCTAGCAAACTTAATAAGTACTACATTGGTTCTTTTCTGACATTAATAGCAGTAAGTAATGGATCAGTCCTGGTAAAAGTTCAGGGCTCATTTGGAATTAATGTAGGGTATGATCTCCTCAATACCTGTCCTCATGGAAAGACATGTAAGGTGGCCTTGCCAGAGCCTAGCATCACTCACTTTGTGAAGGGAGAAAGCCCCAAACACACACCATTGTACTGTACTACGTAACATGAAAGCAGTACAAGATGATGCTACCAAGCAGTTTGAAGAGGGAGCCGAGTCTGAAGGCTTTCTCCATGAGATGTTTGTGTGCAGGCCAGGCCATCACTGCTAACTCCTGCAGGTGGAGAGGCAGCAAAGGGCAATGTTCTCCCGTGTAGAGCCCACGAGCAGAGCACAGGGAAAGGGTTATCAATCACAACATCAAATCTGCTGCCTTGTTCAAGCAACATTCTGCATTGCTAGCCTGATGAAAGACTAGCACTCTTTTAATATAAACAATTACAAAAATACTGCATTTAAAGTCTTCTGGGATGCAAGAAAAATGGTCTGCTCTTCCCTTAGCTTCAGCTTGATTTGGAACAACTTTCAGTACAGACAGGGCTGTATGTGCTTAAGAATGTGCAACAACAGAATACCAGGAATGTGCTCTCTGGGACCTATCCATGTAAGGATTAAAAGTTTGTTGAACAGATCAATGCGGCAAATGGTGGTTGGAAAATCAGGGGTTGCAGTGACCACAAAGAATTCAGAAGCAGTAGGTCTTACACAGTCAGCATGATTTTATAGACAGCCACGCTAATGAAACAGTCACTCTGGATTAGTCAGTGGTCCTTGAGTGTCAGAAGCATACAATAAGCTGGGAAGCCTCTAAATAAACATTTTTATCTGCCCAGAACAGCAATGGTGGGCGTAACAACCTGCCCGTATCTCCAAAAAAAAAGATCTACTAATGGCAAGATGGAGAATAATACAGTACAAGGTTGTTCAGTAGGGTCGCACTGCCGTAACTCATCAACCTGGTGAGCTGAATCAAAGACAGACTTGACATTCTCCTAATGGCATTTGAAGTCTTGGTGCTGACTTTCAATGACTGAAGTTTTAAGCGTTTTATGTGTTGACATTTACAGTAGCAAAGCCTATGCCAGCACTGTTGAGTGTCTCAATACAAATGATGGATCTGTTCTAATCTCAGGGAACCAGCACTGTCAGGAAGGTTGGGATCTCATGCTCCTCTCCTCATCTCAACGTCATACAAGACTTTGCCACGTTCCTGCAGGGTTTCCGCTGTGCCCATGTGCAAAAGCTCCTTACAAAGTTCTCTGGTTCCTCAGCCGCCCTGCTCCTAGGTTAAAACTACCATTAAATTGAAGCCATAATAGCTTTGCACCAGTGATCCTGGTTATGCCAAAGACTTGTGGAAAACTTGAAAGAAGCTTATACTAAACTAAGAACAAGGAGTGCAGGCAGTTTGTTTGTGGCTACTGATGGTCACAGCAAACTGCTGACCTTTCTGGCTATCATAAACACGTATGGAAAGATGCAGGGTCTTCAAAGGGCAGTGCTAATAAAGAAAACACACCCCTCTTTTTTCTCAATGTCCTGGATCAGATGCTAGCGCATCTTGATTGGAAATCACGATGGCTCATAGTCAAAGGCCTACCTCCTACCCCTAAAATCCTATCAACACAGATAGTTGGTTGCAAAGATGCTTTAAGGCATAGTTGGCAAACTCCCCAATAGGCATTTTTTTCTCTTTATCAAATGTAGCAGATTTTTCAATATTTTAACTTTCTCTCCCTTTCCATACCTCCACACTGATACATAACAGCAGCCATCATTTCAATTACACTTTGATGGTCAGTTTATGCGATGTATTATCCATTATAGTATAGTAAACAGAGAAAAAGTGGACTCTGCTATCATAACTACAGAGACTGTTTTTCCTTTCATGTGTATTTACATCCAATTAACCAACTTATCAACCTTGCAAATGTCAACCTGTACTGAGGCAAGAAGCTGTGAAGTTCTGAAGAAGACGCTCTCCTTGGGAGCCAAAGGTCCGTGTTTGTGTTACTTATTCTTATCATGGAAATAGTTCACTCTTAAGTTAGGGAGGGCTTTCTCACTATCCACAGAAATAATCAGTGAAGATTTCAACCAAGAAAAGTCAGACTAAATTCACAGAGTCATAGTATGGTTTGGGTTGGACAGGACCTTCAAGATCATCGAGTTCCAACCCCCCTGCCACAGGCAGGGACACCTCTCACTAGATCTGGTTACTCAAAAGTCCCATCCAATCTGGCCTTGAATTAAATAAAAACATTTGAAAGAATTCATTTTGTTAAGCGCGCAAACAGAAATATATACAGAGAATAAACTCAGTAACGTAATAGCATCCCACTCCAAGGAGGAATGCCCATTTATTCAGGCAGCCAGTGTCTCAGGGAGCAAGCCCAGATGTGGCTGCCAGCTCTTCCTGGAGTAGTCAAAACCACAAAATTCACTAAGGCACACTCTAACTTCCATGTAGGAAGTTGTCTTCCTGGCACCTATTTTCTCCCAATTTTAAGTTTAATTAAAGTTAATTTAATTAATTCAATTTAAGTTTAATTAAAAACATACTTTCCTTAATAGTTCTCTGTCTCACTTCTTTTCTTGGAAACCCCAATAACTCCTTCCCCAAGGGATGATTTAAAATTAAGTGAGATTATGGCAAAGGCAACCATAAAATGGAGGCTGGGGCGGACTGTCTGTAAAATTACATTGCACAAGGAGGAGGAAAGATCTGGATTATGGGAGGAGTCTTATAGAACCTGAACAATACTGATGAAAGGCTAATGAAAACATGAGGCTTCCAGTCTTGACGACTCAAATTAGACTTGCCATTGCTTAACTGAGAATATTTGTAAACTGGATTAGCGCCAAATAATGATCCTATTTATGTGCGAAAGCATGTGTTTGTAGCATAACTATTGGTGTACATGAATGAGTCTGAAATGCATAAATAAGATATGTGGCCTATTAGCAAACTCATAATATCATGTATCATAGACTGTTTAAGAAGGGATGTCTAATAAACTTTAACTGCTGCTGCTGCCTGGCTGGCTCCCACCGCGACATTATTTGATCAACAGCGTAACCAACATTTTGTTCCTTATGGAGTTGTTTTAGTAGAGAAAAATGTAGAAGATCACTGTCAAAATAAGGGAAATTTGTAGTTGGAGAAGTGCAGCTCCATGGTTAGTTTGAGGGACAAATGCAAGTGTATCATCCACCAACAGACAGTGCTGGAAGAACACCGCATTGGAAATGGGCAAGAACCACCGCTTTGAGCGAAGAAACAGCAGCAATGCAGCTACTGCTGTGAAATTAATAAAAATATTCTTTACTTTTTAAGAATAAAGCCATTATTGTCATAACAAAGGACAGTCTTACCCTTAACCTTTCTTGAACATACCGGTCCAGCTGCTAATGTAACTGATGGGCACCACAAAGAGAGGTCTCCTCATCTTGCTCCACTCACATCAGGAAGCTTAAGTATAGCAAGGTTTGCCCTAAAGAATACCTGTGGTGATGGGCATTGTGTCAAAAACAAAACAAAGATAACCCTGGAGAGTTACCTGGTATTCCTGTTCTGTACTTTGTTCCTTATCTCAGAAGAGCATGAATGTACGTGACAGCACCCCAGTAGCACAAGACATGGTGGCAAAACTGATTCCCAGACCAGCCAAATTGCCAGAAATAGAAAATGAAAAGGCATAGCCTTTTTAAAAATCAAATTAATTCAATTATGCATGGCAATTTTTTTCACGGTAGTAAGGAAAGTTTTTTTTTTTCTAAACGCCAAATTCACTAGATCTGAGGTTTCATAAATGGGCTGCGTGTTGTTTAAAATAATTTCTTCATTTTGCACTGTTTTTAGCATATGGAAATGTAAAGTCTGCTCCCTTCTCTGTTAATTAATGTGAATTCTTTGCTTTATGACATACTTCTGCCAGCAACATCACTCTTGCATCAAAACCCTATCAGAATGTTTATCAGTAAACATTTATTTAATAACATGGATTTCTAAATCCTTTTCTCTCATTTCAGTACATTACCCCTGGAATAGTATGCCAGAGCTGAAAATTAACATATAGATATTTTCTTGGTAATGTATAACTGCACAGCTGCGATGCAAAAAAAAGCAAGTGAAGTACTAAGGGAATGGAAAACAGTACAGAAATACCATCACACTCTTACGCAAATGCCTGTTACGCCTTCCTATGGATTGACTTTTTATAAAAAAGGGAAAGATTACAACCAGGGAAGGAGTCTCCAAGGAAGGAAGCCTACTTAACTACGTGTAAGAGGAGGGGTGAAAGAAGTCACCAGGTTAAATCGGGATGAGAACTGGATACACCGCTGAGGTTAGCATCACCTGGCTCCATTTTAAGTGCTTGGTGAGGCTACAAGTAAGGGCTCAGGACAAGGGAGGATACGGCCCGTGGTCACTGGGGTGGCAAAGGCCACCTGGACTGCTGTAGAGCATGACAGCTGAAAGACAAGAACCAGGCTCAGGAAAGCAGACTATATTTATTAGGGAACCCACACGGTGCTCCTGGGATAGGGGTTAAGCTGATGAAGTTTGGGGCTATCAGGCATTGCTAACGGGAAATGTTTTAGTGCAAGGATGTTTTCAGGATTTCACGTGGAAGGGGCTGCAGGACCAGATTTACAGCCAGAGGAAGCAACGGGCATGCCCCTGGTCTGAAATTAAGAGATGGACAGTTGTAAAGGTAATATGCTTAGAGATAGTTAGACCATTTTTCTGCCTCTGGAACATTTTATAATTTCACTATGAAAAACATCTGAAAGTAATTTTATTTTTTCGTGGGGGCAAAACGCCACACAAAAACTGGGAAATGGCATTCATGGTCAAAAGCAAGGTGGTTGCATTTGCTGGGAAAACAAACTATTTTGTCTGTCCTCACACAAGCTTTTGGTTCTTGGTGTCCAATGCTAAACTCTTTCTCTTCATATCGCAGAACAGCAGGTAATTTGGACACATTAAGCTTCTGCTAATGAGTTTACAGTTTCCTATTTCACAATCAGCACAATTAAATCAACTCTAGCTGCTAGCGTGTGTTTTCTTCCTAAGGGGAAACACCATCGGTTGTTGCTTTGACATTAATATTATCCTGAGTTTAGCTGTTGGTTTCTTAAAATGAGGAATCCCCCAAACTATTTTGATGGGTGACTTTTCTCATCAGAGCACTCGCCCTGTTCCCCGCTGCTATTACCTGAGACTCAGCGGGACGCGGTTGGGGCCACTCTCCAAAGGAGACTGCGTCCTTGTTGATGTTACTCTGCCACTGAAATGTCCTTTCTTAAGGAACCATGTCCTTGGCTGAAACCAGTGGTGCCAGGCCAGTGGTGTACGTGCCCAGCAACCTGGGCATTGCACCGACAACAGGACGGAAAATACCTATCTTCAGGATGGTTCTGCAAAAAGCCTGAAGTTAGTGCTGTTCTGTGCCTGACACTGTCAGCCAGAAGATGACTCTTCTTGCTTTTACCCATCTTTTATCACACCATATACTCACTCACACATGCAGTGTCCTTCCACATCCCTTCTCTCTCCTTTCTCCTTTATTTACCTTCAAATTAGGTTAAAGGATTCATCTAGTATGGAGCTTCTCCAAATTAATTCTTGTTGCAGTACCGGAGGGGAAAAAAAAAACTGTTCGAAAAAACAAATTCTGCAAATGAAAGTCTTCTCTCTTTACTGGAGCCCTGACATCCCTCCTGCAGAACCCCCGGGGGGCTGCCTGGCTCCCGTTCCTTCCAGCCACCCTCGCTGCAAAGCGCCTCCAGCCGCTGCAGATTGCTCAGAATCCAAAAGCATGTTTGGTTCCTGGTTTGAACAATCAAGAATATACTACACATTCCCTGAATTATTTATATTGGCTACTTACAAGTTGATTTTTATTTATTTAAAGTTTCCATCTGTAGGTTCCTGGATACATTTCAAAATCTCCCCCTTTAATCATGTTCTAATGGATACCTGTTCTCCCAGAATATCTGTCCTTTGGGGTCCTATTATATGTAAGATAAGAGTGCCACGTTCTTTCATCTTATTATATGTGTACAGTTTTCTGTTCATTGTTAAAAACCTCAGAGTCAACTCATAATATTACAGCTTCCTTTCATTGTAAAAAATAAAAAAATTACTTTCAAGTCCTCATAATTTCTTCAGTCCTGGCAAAAATGTTAACACTGTATGTACAATGTCAGACCTCAGGATAGGGAAACATTTTCCACTGCTCTTAATTTGTTATAAAAAAATGAGTGTATGAAAATGTGTTAGTTGAGATAACTAGAGGTCTCATATTCATAACCTCTTTTTAATCTCCCTTTTTTATTCTTTCATCTATCTCTTTTGTAAGAGATCTTCACAAGGTTATTCATATGATGCCATCTCTGTGTTGTGAACATAAATTCAGCCTGCTGCATCAAAGTGTCAGGATCCACCTCTCTGTCAGAAGGATTTGCCCATCTAGAGAAGTCCACAGAGCAAGATGAAGCAGGTGGTGGATAAGCAATACTGATCCATCTAGCTCTGTCAGTAAAAAAATGGCAGCATGGGTTTCTACAAGTACAAGCCTGAAGATTTGTTGCCCAGTGCTGAATATCTTTACTATAACTTCACTATTGGTATATTGGATCTTCACTATTATCACAGTTTGCCAACGGGAAATGACAGCAAGTTGCAGGTATGTTCCAAGCAGGTCCTACACTCCACATGTTTTTAACTTCTACGTTTTAAAAGTAGCTCTGAGCAGCCCCTGCAATCTATACAGAGCTGACGGATTATGCATACAGAGCTGTATGTATTATTGTTCCTGTTGTCCTTGTGGAGGTAGCACCAGATTTCCTGCTGGCATTCCAGTCCAGCTCCTGCACTGCCATCCCACACGTGCCCGTGAGCTCCAGCCCCAGCTGTGTCCCTCCTGAGTTGGCAGGAGTGGAAATGCAGATGCAAGAGGTTTATCCTCTGAGGGAAGACAGCTCTTCAGCTACTTTTGGATAAATGCTAAGCGCCTAAGCACTGAATCCAGCCAATGCATTCAGTGTGTGCACCAGGACACAGGCTTGCAAAGGGCCACCTGGGTCACCCAGCCCCACTAACTGCAAGCAATCATAGAATAAATGTTCAGAGTGAAGTGTCCTGCAGGATGCCATAGTCTGTCCTTTCCATTTCCTACATGTCATAAAGTAACATCGATCTAAACAACACACTTTGATCAAATTATGATCTTTAGGAAATGAGCTGAAAAGTCTCAAACGTTACAGTATAAGACAGGAAAAGTGGAGGAGGTAAGGGGAGGGTATGACTGATTTTTTTAGCACTCTGAAGAGGGCTCAATACGTTACATGAAAACATCCCTAAGACCCTAGAAGAGCAGTTAACTACATTGGAGGAAAAGAAACATCCCAGAAATCAAGTATGCGTTGAGGCAAAAAGGTCCTCCTGCGCTCCTGAGGTGACTTGTGAAGTCCCAAAGCAGAAGAATAATCAAATACAGCATGAGTGTACAACAGTAAATACAACTGACGGATAGTTCATGTCTGTTTCCTTCAAAGGTTGGGGTCAGCCACAAATTGGGCACCCAGTTCCCAGCATTGCAAGCCATTCCTGACAACTGCAGGTGCAATTCCACTCAGTAATCTCATCCCTCCCGTAAACTTCATCTTGAAAAAACATTATTTTTGTGTCCCAGCTGTGTTTGGAAAGCCCTTCCAGAATTTCACTCATCTCTCTGGTTAACATGTCTTTTTCTAATTTCCAGTCTAAACATACTCAAGACACACTTACTTCCACGTCATTTTCTATCCATATTATTTTGTTCTGTTTCCTCACTCACATTTGAACCCTCAATATATTTTTAACAAGCAAACATCTCTTTATTACTACAAAAGCAAGTAAATCCCCATCAGTCCTGTAGCAGGGAGGTATGGATGCACACCATGCGATTACTCATCCTTCTCTACAACTCAAAGTCAACTCTCAAAGTTTAAATCGATCTTCTCCTGATGACAAGTAACCAAAACATATGATAATTTAAATGAACCTTGTACAACTGGGCAAACACTTCCCTTTTTCTACTTGCTAGCACAGCCTGAAATCCCTTTGGGGATTTTTTTGTAGCTCCATCAACAGTGGCCCCCTGGTCCTCTCATTTTAAGCTCTGTAACAGCTATGAACGGCCCTTCACAGGAGGGTCCACCAAGCCCAGCAGTCCCTCCCTGCCAGCAGCAGCTCCCAGGGGAAGAGCTGAGCCATCCTATGGGAGAATTTCCCACCTGACCCTCAGACACTTGCAGTTTACTCACTTCCTGAACAAAAAACCAGTATCTTTTTATTTTGAAGGCCCTGTTGTGCTTTCTGTCCGTAACTCTGTCCTGTTGCTGTCTGCACCTACGTGTTGCTGTCTGCACCTAACTCCTGCCACAACTCGGGCTCCACAATAACCACCTCTCACTAGGGAGGGCTCCCCCCTCGTACGTGCTGAGCACTCCTCACCCTCTGAATTCACCCTCTGCTTCCCACCTCGGAGATGAGAACGACCTGCAGGTCCCTGCCCACTCTCGGGAAGTTGCTCAGATCTCCATCTCTTTCCCATGCCAAGGAACGCTACATTATTTCATCAGTCTTGGAATAAATCTGTGTCACACCTTCTCTCCTCCAAACCCTCCTAGCTCCTGCCATACCTTTTTGGGATGGAGAAACAGAACTGTGCACTACTTAAGATGCAAGAGAAACAAAGGCTTACACAGTAGCCATATTTTTTGGTACCTTTCCCATTATAGTACTTGTTTGTATTAACGACTACTGACACCAAACTAAAATCCCAAAACTAAAGTTAATGTACTCAGAGAAGCATATTTTGTATTTCACAACCCCAGCTATGCCATCACCTCATGTGTGGGATTCCTGGCTTTGCATTCATCTCCGTCGGATTTCACCTGCCATTGCCTTGCACAGGCACTTGGTTTTGCACAATCTTTCTGCCGTTTTTCAGAGTCAGCACCCATCTTCAGTGCTCTGAATAAAAACATCAGCAGCACAACTCCGTCATCTTTTCCAGTTCATTTAGCAGTTGAGTATCACCGGTTTAAGCACAGATTCTTTTGAGGCCCTGCTGCAGTCATCCTCTCACTCAGAAAGCTCATCGGTTAGTCCACCCGCTGCTTTGTATCTTTTGACCAATTTTTTTGTTGATCTGTGGAACATTCCTTTTTTTCTCATGAAGTGCAGATTCTTAGGTGTACGGTAATGAAGTACCGCTTTCTCATCCCTTTGGCCTCAATGACTGATCCTCAGAGGGTCAGCAGAGTATGGCCTACCCATACTTCACTGGGGAGGGCCCATTTTTGGGGATAATTTGCTCCTTTTTATCACCCTGGCATCACTTTGGCATTACTCCAGGGCTGCTACTGGGGAGGTGGGATTGTCCTAAAATGCCCCCTCTTTTTTCCTCTTTCTCACTAGTTTAGGGCTAATTCACCTAAAGGAAGGATGGGCTGCGTAGGGAAGAGTGTGGCCAGCAGGTCGAGGGAGGTCTTTCCCCACCTCTGCTCTGCACTGGGGAGGCCACAACTGGAATCCTGCGTCCAGTTCTGGGCTCCCCAAGAGGGACAGGGAACTGCTGGAGAGAGTCCAGCCTGGGGCAACAAAGATGATTCAAGGATTGGAGCATCTCCCTGATGAGGAAAGGCTGAGAGAGCTGGGGCTCTTTAGCCTGGAGAAGAGAAGGCTGAGGGGAGACCTTATTAATGCTGACAAGGATCTAAAGGGTGAGTTGAAGGAGGATGGAGCCGGACTCTTTTCAGTGGTTCCCAGTGACAGGACGAGGGGCAACGGGCACAAGCTGGAACATGGGAAGTTCCTCTCCAATCTGAGGGAGAACTTCTTTGGGGTGAGGGTGGCAGAGCCCTGGAAGAGGCTGCCCAGGGAGGGTGTGGAGTCCCCTTCTCTGGAGATCTTCAAGCCCTGCCTGGATGCTCCTGAGTGATGTGCTCTGGGCAACCCTGCTTTGGCAGGGGAGTTGGACTAGACGATCTCTGGAGGTCCCTTCCAACTCTGACGACTCCGTGATTATGAGATTCCATGACCCTGAAGGCAGTGGGTCAGTGAACCTTCCAGCGTTCCTGAATTCCTGCAAGAAGCTGACCTTGAGGACACTGAGCTCTCCTCCTAGTCAGTACACATCTGCCAGTGCTACGTGAGGCAGACACTCAATAGATTTGGACACTTTAGGAAGCTGGACCCCCACACCATGCGCTGGCTCTGAATGCAATTCATCTCTGTCTTGCTGCTCTCCACCCTCCCACAGCCAACACGGTACAGTTTTATCCACCATCTACCTCCTCCCCTTGCTTCGTGCCGGTATTGCTCTGCCTCCAGCTTTCTATCTGGGGCTGAGCTTCTGCTACAGCTACATCCATCCTCGATGGGGTTTCTTACCTCAAACTAATACGACTGCTCACTTGGTGCCCGAGATACGCACTGGCTTGGTTCCACGTGTTTGGTTTGTTTAGGGATTTTTGGAGAGGAGGAGGCAGATGGGCTGGTTGTATGAAGATCAGTTCCTCAGCTGCCACACTAAGTAGCCAGGCAACTTCCTACTCCTACCCCAACAACCTAATGCAAGGTTCAGGTTCACACCTGCAACTGCTTCAAACTTTATAGAATAAGGTTGGGAACTTGATATTTAAAAACTAAAATTTGATTTTATCAGAATTTGTAGAATTTGAGTACCTAGGTTCTAAACTGTTTAGAGTGAACTGCAACTCTTTGGTAAGCAGGTGTTCATGAAAATTATGTAGATTATGAAAGCTTTAGCTACGTGCTACAACCAAACACATTTTTTAAAAAAAGTTGAACTTCCATACGCTGAAACCCTTGTTTATAGCAACCCACCCCGCTATTAGTCCCTAACAGAATAGCAGTGTGCTTATAATTATTAAATTTTGTCCTGTCTTTGTTATACTAATTCACAAAGTCAACAAAATTCTTCCATATAATACTTCTGTCCTCCACAGCGTTACAGGAGTTTAAAAAACTGTGTCAAAGATTTTGTGCCAAGGTTACCAGAGGAAGTATTACAGAGACCTGTCCCTTGTGAATACTTCTAATAACTCCCCTGCAACCTGGCAACTCACCTCTCAGTACATTCTGTCACACTCTCCTCTTTCCCCAGCTCCTTATCTGCCTATGACAGCTCCTTATAATTCCTGTATTAATCTGCACCATCTCCACTTTAATTTCCTTTGGGAACTGTATTGAATGAATGCTTCCTATAAATCTAGATCGCCTAAGCCCACCACAGCACTGTAGTTGAGATGTTCACTATCTCAGCAAAAAGAAACATTAAGTTAGTCTGACAAAATCACCTTCTTATCAGAGTTTTGCATTTTATCCCACTTTTCACTTATGATGACGTTCTTGATTACTCTCTGTTCAAAACCTGTCCTAAGACATTGCACAGCATTGGAATAACCTAATTTGCATGTACTTTTCAGGATTTCTTTTTGCATATACGTTAGCATTCACCAGCCAGACTGCATTATCCCCTTATGGAAATAAATGTTAAGAGGTTTCCCTACGAGACGTCTAGTGACCAGAGGTAAAATCAGAAAAGTAACGCTTTTGGTTTCTACAAAAGAGGTACCTAACAAAACCAAGAGCTTTCCAATCGTTTACTCATCATCAAATACATCACACAGACTCAGCAAAAACTCCCAACAGAAAGGAGACTGGTCATTTAGTATTCCAGGGTGATTTTACTGCTTCCTACTTCAATACCGACATTAACCCAATAGCGGAGCATTTGGAAGTAGAACGGAAATATTGCCACAATAAATGCTTTGGCAAGAATTAGCTCATGTCATTTGAGAACAACTCTTGGGCATTTCCCACAAAAAAGACCTTGAGGGGCTGGAGCGGGTGCAGAGAAGGGCAACAGAGCTGGTGAGGGGTCTGGAGAAGTCTCCTGAGGAGAGGCTGAGGGAGCTGGGGGTGTTCAGCCTGGAGAAAAGGAGGCTGAGGGGAGACCTTCTCGCTCTCTCCAACTCCCTGAAAGGAGGGTGTAGCCAGGGGGGGTCGGTCTCTTCTCCCAAGTCCCAGGCGATGGGACAAGAGGAAATGGCTTCAAGTTGCCCCAGGGGAGGTTCAGATTGGAGAGTAGGGAAAATGTTGACACGGAAAGGGTTCTGAAGCCTTGGACTGGGCTGCCCAGGGAAGGGGTTGAGGCCCCATCCCTGGAGGGATTGAAAAGCCGGGTTGCCATAGTGCTTAGAGACATGGTTTAGTGATGGTTTTTATCAGAGTGAGGTTGATGATTGGACTAGACGATCCTGAAGGTCCCCTCCAACCTAGACCATTCTATGATTAGGTTTTTAATCTGTTAGCATGACTGTGCTACCTTGCTCTTATCCATGTAGGAATGAAAATATTTCTTTTTTTGCTGAAGTTTACATTGTCATCAGAGCTCAGTGCAACTTGCCAAGGAAAAGGAATTTGAAATATTTCCACCTTCTCCTACCTTTCTACTCTTTGTTTGAAGTCCCAGCCAGAAATTTACAAGTGAAAACATGACTTGAAGAAAGGTAACTCTGGTCATGATATGTGTATTTCCAACAAAAACCAAGCATCTTTTCCCTGTGGTACAGCAGAGTTGCTGAGCCCATTGCCATCTTGGGTTTCAAATCAACAACTAAATGCTTAGTGCCACGGGGCATGCAGCAGCCATCATTCCAAAAGCCTCCTATGGACAGAGTTTCTAGCATTTCCCCACAACAGCTTCTGAGTTAGTATTTCAAGGATATGACCTCAAGTTGCAAGGGTTTAATGTAAGCATTATTCCCAGTACATAACTCCATACTGATCTTAAAACTTAAAAACAAAAAACTAAGATATATGGAATATGAGGGAAAAAATATGTAGTTTTCAGGAAGTGTGGTGGACAAAGCGGTAAATGAAAAAACAACCTGTCCAGAGGTGAACTGAGCTTAAAGGAATGCAGTGGAGGGGATTATTGGAGAGAGTATTTCAAAAATCACTTTCACCAAAGGCACACCCATATTAAAAAGGAAATTATGGTACCTTAATTGCACGTCTCAGCCGTAGTTTTGACATCGTATGTTGATCACCTGGAAAGCAGAAAATAGGAAATTAATAATATTGTTCATATTTTAATTACTGATTAATAATACCAACCAATATCACATATTCATCCTGTATTAAAACAGAAGTTTTAGCCTTCTAAACAAATAGAGAAGAATAGAACACATAGCTTTTGATATCTGCTATTTTATACCCAACGAAGGCAGCTTCAAATAAGAAAAATAACAAGAAAACAGTGCCTGAGGTTTTCATTAAAGTAGTTTACGTATTTTCATGAAGGCTGTCAACTCAGAAACGAAGGGAACATTCATAAAAACTTTAATTCTTATAAAATATCTACCCTAAAATACATCTATCAGGCACTTATCTGTAATTTATTTAGTCTCAAATATATTCTCTGCCCTTCCCCAACCCAAAACATTTAACAGTCAAATCTCCAACTGGAGCTTTACAGCCCTTTGTTATGTGCATATGAGTACCTTCCTGGGATGGAGAACAGAACTGGCGGGTGCAGGAGTATTTTGGGGGGCATTTCTCCTGCATTTACCCAGGTGAGACTCTGCCATGGGGAAACTTGGCATGCTAATAAAAGTCGAGGGATCCAAGAAGCATCTGGGCCTCCAGGCACAGACTGTCAGAATTGGAGGTTTCACCTTTCTCACAGCTCCAAGAGCCTCTACCAAGGAATGCCTCCTGGTGGGCACAGGGCAGAGACCCCAGGACTCCTAAAGGTGTGAGACCTGAGACAGTGGGGGGCACTAGGAACCCACTGGGCTAACTGGGTGGTCACTGGCTGCACTAATTTTTCCCCTCCATAGGTACCCCTCTTGCCTCATCTGGTAACACCTAGTGCCAAACTTTCGGAAGTTACCAGCATAGTGGTACCTACATCAAGGAACAGTTTTGTTTGGGTGGTTTACTGAGTCATCCAGAAAGCTTGAGTGCAAGTTACCCATTTTCAATAGAATTAAAGCTAAACCAAGCCTGCAGTTCTGAATGTTTCCAGACTTCAAGGTTATACCCCGGCTGAAAATGTAATTTGAAGTGAGAAAGTTGTATATGGTCTGATTTTCAGACTAGACATGCAGAATGCACCTAACCCAAAGCCATCTCAAACGGTTCCAGAATCAAAAGGCTTGCAAAGAGCAAGGCACAAGTGTCTGCTCCGTACAGCAAGAATCTCAGGGATCAAACTGAGTTTGAAACTGCATTCAAACAGGATCTTTTGTTTTGAGGCGGAGACTGTAAGTTGTTATTGGCTTGCTTTAGAAGTGAATCATACAGTTCCTGGGCTCATTTCACCTCTTTTTTGGCAAAATCCAGGTCTTCGCTAAGAGAGCATCTGTCAACATTATCTTCGGACAATTTCACACGAAGCAAAGGCGTGTTGCAGGTTATTGCTTTGTCTTTTACTTCTGTATTCGTAAGTTATCTATGTAATAGGACCCAATTGTCCAGACTATGCAAAGAGCTATGACTTGACCAATAAAAGAACAAAACTTATTCTCAGGGGTGTTAATTGACAGCGGAAGCTGTTTGTTACATTGGAGTTACCCAGCTTGGCAAGCTCCTAAAGCAGAAAGCAGGTATATTTAGGCACAGACGGCTTGCTTTGCAAGAACTGAAACTGTTGATTTGTTCTGAGGTGGAATTAATACGTGGTAGGTCGGGTAGTTATATTTATAAAATAACTCACAACTTTTAAGGCTGATGGAAATTCATGGACATAAATGGATGCTGTGCTGACTCCAGATGAGATATCACATAAGTGGAAACAACATGGTATTTTATTAGCCTTCAAAATAACTCTTTAAGTAAAAACTGATAAGCTTCATCAACAAGACACCATATGTGTGTGGGAATTCATAACTTTTCCCCAGAACAGGTCTGCTTGACCAAATAATTTCTCTCTACTAGATATATATATGCACACACACATATATACGCACACACAAGAAGAAAAAAACACACAAACCTACAGGACAACCAGGCAAAAATAAGGAATGAACAATCTGCACTTCATCACAAGAAACATCTGTTTGTATTTCGGAAGAAATCAAACAATTTTACCATCTTTTTCAGGAAAAAAAACAATGGTTCCAGCATACAAGCTTATTACTGAAATTTATTCCTAAAAGAACTCCTATAACATGCTTTAAACAGAGTTGGTGTAAAATTGGGGGTGGGAGATAGCTGCTCCTTGAGCACATGCACTGGTCTGTATGGAATACAGGCACGTTCTACCAACACCATGGTTACCACTGAGCCAACAATCCACCAAAATAATGATATATTTCAGCCACAAAACTCCACAGCACAAAGGCTGCAATTAGTTTGTCCACAAAATGCCCAGGCTTCCATGCATGGAGTAGAGGGAGAGAAACAAAATGAATTGCATTGCCATGGGAACAGGGTTTACTATTTGCTTTACTAAGAGATTAATGCCTATTGTCAGCAGATTTTATGATAAATGACCGTCATTTTGCATTTTTGTAATGAAGATGCATCATGCTGTGTGTTACACACACACCGTAGAACACTTTTCCTCTAATCATCAAGGGCTTTTAGTTCTGTGTATTATTTTACAAAAACAAAATAGGCTGTTTAGATTGTGATTGTTTTGGATTTTAACATTAAAAAGAAAAAAAAGATGCTTCATCTGTGAGTTTTCTCCAGCACTAGAAGATAGCACCACAGCTAGGGATGGTGGCTGTTCCATCAGCCTGTGCTTTGGTGCAGGAGGAGCAGATGAAAGCAGGCAGCAATGTAGCCATTTCATCTACACAATCCATAATTTGGGGTTTTACTTCTGACTTTACATCCCCACCATACCTGTGGTTCAAAGCTGCCTGAAGGATCAGTCACTCATCCGGACCCTCACCCCCCAGTTAGGGGGAGCAGAGCTTTTCGTGCCCAGTGGAACTTCTGTGTCTTCTGGGTTAGTTTCCTCTAAAAGGAACCTCATTCATATGCATCAAAACACCCCAAAATTGACCCAAAACCCAATAAACAGGAATGATCAAAGGAATCACTTCAAAAGCATGTTCCAAACTATTAACTATTTCTATTCCCAAGAGGAAGTGATGGGATATGTTAAGAAAAAAACACTAATACGGTAGAGGTAAGGTAAAAAGGTACTTTTACCCAATTCAGTGCCCTCCCGAGCCCTTGTCTGCAAGTACCACATAGTATCACGATTCACCCTGAAAGGCAAGAACCAGGGGCATCCTTCAGTAAGCAGTGGTGATGTGGTTGTCTAGTAAACAACCCCAGTATCTATTCAAAATCAGACATTTGGCCTTTTATTTCTTTGCTGTCCTTTCAGTGATGGAAGACTCAGTGAAAGAGTTCTGAAACTGCTGCCATGGTTCCTTGTAACCAGCAGATGTACATGTTTCTTTTAAATTAGAGAGGAAGCACAAACGCACGTTGATCTAATAATCTCAAAATATTGCGCTAAATACATTTTCAAGGCTGTAATTGAAGACTAGCTTCATTTCTAAAATTGGTGACTGCCTGAAAAACAACTCCTGTCATTAAATCTGAAGCATTTTTTGGTATTATTTCCAAGATCTTGGGTTTTTTTGAGAGCAGCTTTCTCATCCTTTCTTATTGATACAATAAATACTCCTTTCACCTAAAGAAGGCGGCGGCCAAGTTTGGGAATAAGAAAAGTGAAGAGGTCTCTGTTCCTGAGAACACCCATGAGCAATATCAAAACTCTGAAGGGCAGGATCAATCTGTAGTTCTGCCCAGATCCTTGTAACTTTTTATTTTCTGAGGACTGAATGAATACTTGGGAAAGTACAAGTGCTACAATTCTGGGCATAGAGAGGATTAATTTCTGAGTTTTCCTGAAATGGGTTCCTGACCTTTTGCCATAGCCATCTGCTGACTCTCCTGGTTTGCTGACATTACCAGCTGGCAATGGCCAAGACCTGGGGCTTTGATCCAGTGAAATTGGTTATATTTCAGTCGGTGTTGAAGGACCCACTGCCTCTTTGTACATCTGTATTCACCCAGCGTTAATGGCCAGACCTAGCAACTGCTGAGGTCTGTCCTGTTGCAGACTGGTGGTATGTTTCTAGAGTGAGGCAGAGCATGAAGAAGGCTTCTGGTTAGCAGGGAGGGAGGGGATGGGCTGGATTTCTTAGTTAGGGGGTTGGATTAAGGCTAGATTTGGGGGTAGGGTGTCAAGGGATCGGGGCTCATTTAGGATAAGGGTTGACGTTCAGCTTTGAAGTGGGATTTGGTTCAGAATTAGAGTAGAGGACTGGGGGTAAGATCCAGGGGAAAGCTTTAAAGTAAAGGTCAGGGCAAATACTGAGACAGCCAACTCCTCACACCACGCTGGCCTCTGCCCTCCCCAAGCTCTGCTCCTCCCCAGCCAGGTTCCTCCAACAGAACTGACCTCAGCACACCCACCACATCACATCTACCTACACCTCCCTTAAGCTGCAGCGCCCCTGACTCTAAGCAACTCCCTCCCACCACGGCCTTTCCCTCCAGGACCCCCCAGCCCTTGACCTTCTCCTGCCTGGCCCACAGACTGCTGAGAGGCAGGGGGGGAGCTGGGGGCAAGGGCTGAGGGATTCAGGTGGACCTTCTGGGTTGGTGCATCTGGTGAGGTTGTCTGCTCTGGGATGAGAGCTACGGGTAAGGCTGGGGATGAGAGCTCATCTGTTAGAGTGAGGGGTCGGGGTTAGAGATGAGGGTGAGTGTTGGGGCTTCTCCCTAGGGTTTCTGGTTAGTGTTTAAGGCATGGGCAAACTTCTGTGTTTAGGGGTTCGGTTTAGTTGGAAGAGTTAGGGTAAGAGGTTATGACTCGAGGCTTCAGATCAGAAGTAAACATTTAGGGTTAGGAACTGGGTAAGAGCGAGGCACAAGGTTTAGGTTTAAAGTTAGGGCTTCGGGCTAGTAATTACGTCTAATTGTCTAATGGCCTGCCTGAAGAAGTCTCGCAAGCAGCCTCCCAGCCGCATCGCCCTTACCCCCACCATCTCTGCCGGCCGGGCTCTGGGACATCCTTCCTGTCCTCCCATGCGTGGGCCTCTGCTCTGCCTCCCTTCTGCCCTCCCCAAGCTCCCGCTCCTCTACCTCACCCCTGACAGGTCCCACCGCCTCACAAAGCCCCCCCGCTGCCCACCAATCAGCTTCCTCCAACGCCTGTGACCTCACAGACGCACCTACGACGTCATCGCTGCCTGCGGCTCCTTCCGGGGTCCCACCGCCTGTCCCCAGCCCTCGCCCGGGGCTGCCGACCTCCCTGCCCTTCTCCGCTGCCGGGGGGCTGCTCTCCTGCCACCCCCCCGGCCACGAGCACGTCCATCCCTGAAAAGATTGACTAGAACAGGATCAGAGACACCCACAAGGTACCGCCAGTTAGAAACTCGTAAAAAATAATGTTTTCGTTAATTTCTTCGGTCTTGCCTTCATCTCAGTTGCCAGTCCAGCCCAAACCACCACGCTTTTTCGCTTTTTATTGATTTCTACACGACATTTACTTCTTCCTTTCCAGCGTGTTCTCTGAGCCTCTACTTTCATGTGGCCTCTTCCCTCTTCCACTAAGGTGACTCACAAGGACTTTAAAAAATGATGTTAAACATCAACCTGAAAAGCAGCGTTATTAAAGCTAAGGAATGCAAATTCACACTTCGCATGAAGCAAGAATCCTAAATCTCTCATCCACCTTTGAAAATTACCACCGTTACTGTAATTGAGCAAATGTTACCTATAATAATTCTCACAGTACGTACATGTTTGTATATGCTACACTAGCAAACTCCAGCTCTACGCTCCTCTCAGTCTCCAATCTTGCATTTCTATGCATCTAAGATACACTCTGTAACTCAAGAAATTAAAGAACACTGAGCAGCTCTTTAAATATTCACATAATTTGCCTTCTGGAGAGACTAATCACTACTTTCTGGAAAATCAACCCAGTCACACTTTTCTTGGCAACAGGAGTAAACTCGATTCAAAGTAAGCAATTTGTTTTAGCATTATTTCTCACTTTCTGTATACATTTCTTATATATTTGTGTCTGCCTCTGTTTGTAATGCAGGTAAATACTGGTTTCACACAGCTGGTGGATCCTGGTTGATTGAACACAGCAGCGGGGATCAAATTCCACAATTACAATCTCAGTTCTGATTTTTTTCCCCCTACTCTGTGCCACAAAAAACTGGCTTTTCTATACATTAGAAAAGTGTGCAGAATTTAATGACATTCAGAATGCTTCCTAGACACCTAAAGGACAGACAATAGATGTATATGGCAATTGATGACAGACAAATTACATGTATATATACACTATTTATCAATACTTTGTGCCTCCTTCAGTTTCTCTCAGCTGATGATCACTACTTCTTAAAAGAAAATGTAATTTAGAGCCCTCCCCTCCTGGTTTATCCTGACATGCTCATAGGACCTTTCTTTGAATTACATTTTTTGTTTCCTACTCCCTCAGTTGTACAGCTGGTTTCCAAGGCAGTGCTCCTCATGTACACCGACCGCTTCTCTCCTTAGAGGCTGAGTCATGAGAAATAGCATGAGGATCCATGTAAACTCTTGCTTTTTTTAAAGTATTCAAAAAAAAATCCTTCATGTTCTGCAGCTGAAGCTTGGAGTACAGATTCTCCAATCATGTCCAGAGCTAAAGGTATCTCCCAAGCAACTATTCCTTCCCTATGGTCACTGGTCAAAAAGCATCGCTAGCAGCCCAGCACCTCCTCCTGGTGCACCACGTCTGCAGTGCAGTGTCCAAGAAATGGGTTGTGACCCTGCTGTGGGAAGGCATGAAGTGCCAGCACCATTGCAGACCAGCACCAGAGGTCTAATATCCCCTCAGACTCTTGTTTTGCCCTCACCTCGCTCAACAGGGAAACCGAGTGCTTTCATACCATTTTCTTTGCTGAGTATTACAGGATGTGACCCTCAGCTAACGCAGGAATGCTGCCTTGTTCCCCCAGCTTCATTAGGGCCCCCCCCAAATCTTATTCATAGAATCATAGAATCATAGAATGGTTAGGGTTGGAAGGGACCTTAAAGATCATCCAGTTCCAACCCCCCTGCCCTGGGCAGGGACACCTCCCACTAGAGCAGGTTGCTCAAAGCCCCATCCAGCCTGGCCTTGAACCCCTTGAACACCCACAACTTCCCTGGGCAACCTGTTCCAGTGTCTCACCACCCTCATAGTAAAAAATTTCTTCCTGATATCTAATCTAAATCCCTTTTCTTCCAGTTTAAAACCGTTGCCCCTTGTCCTGTCACTCCACTTCCTGACAAAGAGTCCCTCTCCAGCTCTCCTGTAGGCTCCCTTCAGGCATTTAGGGATAGGCTGTTATAAGGTCTCCCCGGAGCCTTCTCTTCTCCAGGCTGAACAGCCCCAGCTCCCTCAGCCTGTCTTCACAGGAGAGGTGCTCCATCCCTCTGATCATCCTCGTGGCCCATCCTTTCAGAGGATGTCTTAAAGCATGAAAACAGATGGGTTCTTCAACATGCGAGACTTAAGGCATGGTTTGACAAGAGGAGAGGAGAAATGTAGAAAATGCTTTTTATCTTTGGCTTATTCAGGCTGAAAAGGCTTTAGCTCACTCAAATACTGACTTCTTTATAAAAGCAGAAAACACGGTGCCAGTCCCTTCCTATGAAATGATGAAATCATCAAGGAGGGAAGTTGGAGAGAAAGCCAGAAAGAGAGAGAGGGAGCCTGGGGATACGTCCTCACCCAGCCCCAGCTCTGCCAAGTGCAAAGCTGCCTGTGCCCACGCGTCTCCCAGCCTCCCTACAGATGCTCCTCACCGCGGTTCCGCCAGAGGCACCCACTCCCCCAGCCCTGCTGGGAGCACAGGCCACCAGCTCATTCTCCAATCTGTTTTCATCACAGCGGGACAAGTTTAAGTGACAAGTTGTGGCTCGTTTGGCAAAAAAAAACATAGTTTCAGAAATGCTCCTATAAGGTACCAAGTCATGAGGTTTGCAGAGGTGGGAGTGGTGGAGAACAGCAGGGTTGACCACCTCAGCAAACACAGCCAAGGAGAAACTAGGAACCCCTTTCCACTCAGAAAAAATGGGGTACACCCCAACGTGCATTTGAAAATCTTAGTCCTCAAGGGAAGTCAGGTCTGCACCAGAGCTCAAACAGATCCATGTATTCTGCAGCTACAAACAGACAGCAAGAGACACCAAATCCAAAATCTGCACGAGTTAGGATTTTGTCCAAGCAATCACAGAGCTGCAGCTGCTCCTAGACCATAAAAATAATGTTGTGGTTTCAGCCACACACTCCACATCACGGACCTGGACAGAACCAGCACATGGACATTTCCAGTTACAGTCCCAGACATGGTCCCTCGCTCACACCCTGCTTGCCTCCCGTCTAGAAAGAGTTCTTTAATAGGGAAGACATGCATTAGTATGGCATCATTCCACTGAGCTTCTTAAACAAGTGGTTGCTCTTCCATGTTTGTTCATACTCATCCCTGTCCTCCTGAAATCTCCCTCCTACTCTCCATCTTAATAAGGTTCAGGAATATAAGCTCCCACAGCCTTTCATCCCCCGGTCTGTCGAATATTTATATTAGCCTGTTTGAGGCTGCGTTTGGCTTGGTTAATATTTCTCCCACTTACATGGAACTACTCAAGGAAACTTTCAGCAACATATACACTTATCATAGAATCTTAGAATTGTCCAGGTTGGAAGGGACCTTCAAGATCATCTAGTCCAACCATCAACCTCACTCTGATAAAACCTATCACTAAACCATGTCTCTAAGCACTAGGTCAACCCGGCTTTTCAATCCCTCCAGGGATGGGGCCTCAACCCCTTCCCTGGGCAGCCCAGTCCAAGGCTTCAGAACCCTTTCCATGTCAACATTTTTCCCAATATCCAATCTGAACCTCCCCTGGTGCAACTTGAAGCCATTTCCCCTTGTCCCATCGCCTGGGACTTGGGAGAAGAGACCAACCCCCCCTGGCTACACCCTTCTTTCAGGGAGTTGGAGAGAGCGAGAAGGTCTCCCCTCAGCCTCCTCTTCTCCAGGCTGAACACCCCCAGCTCCCTCAGCCTCTCCTCAGGAGACTTGTTCTCCAGACCCCTCACCAGCTCTGTTGCCCTTCTCTGCACCCGCTCCAGCCCCTCAATGTCTTTTTTGTGGGAAGGGGCCCAAAACTGGACACAGCACTCAATCTAGAGCCTCACCAGTGCCCAGGACAGGGGGACCATCACCTCCCAAGTCCTGCTCACCACACTGTGCCTGCCAGGATGCTGTTGGTCTTCTTGGCCACTGGTTCCAAACAGATATATTCCTAGCTTCCATCAGCCCTCTGTCCATTGGCAACCACAACTAAAGACAAAATCATAAACTCGTGCCCTTTACTGTTCAAAACAATACACTCAGCTGCAAAACCTTTGGTACCTGAAAGGAAATGGGTACCTACCAGGCCATTCCAGTTTAGGATCACACACACATGCATTATGCGTATGAGTTTCCACAAATCTTTCCACAGGACACCGGAGCAAAAGCATTTCCCTGTTCACATACATGTCCACATACAACACGCAAGATGATAGGACAGAAACTGTTGATTCATCAGGAATTAGTCACCCTGATGTATTAAAATGCATTAAAAATACCAAATTTTGCCTGAGATACTGAAACTAGAAGTCTAAGGTATTTCAACATTGGTAACAAACTTTTTTTTAGCAGCCTGCTCACTTAGGCTTTGATTTTTATTTACGCAAGGTCTATTTTGTACTAATTTGGCACTTAAAATACCATTCAACAGCAAGCTACAAAGCATAATCATTTTAGGCTTTAGAGTGAATGTGAATAACTTATTTAGGAAAAAAAAACCAGCGCATTTCTAGAGCTTCTGTTTGTAAAATGATCAAACCAGTCAATTTTAATTATCAGTAGGTTCCAAAATGACACTAAAAACCCAATCTGTTTAGAGGAGTTTGTACGTTGCCCCATACAGAACCCATAAACCTTGGCAGTCTTGCTGCTTGGTGTTCTCAGGCACTGCTAAAACTCGTTTTAAATTCCTGTCATGTATTTGGTCTTAATCAGATTTGATCCCAGGTATGAAAAACTAAGCAAGTATTTCTGTGTCTCATCCTGCCACTGGCCCCTGTCGTCCAACATTTTGATATCATGTATTTTTTATTTCTCTTCTTAATGCACAATGATAAATGAATACCTGTGGGATTTCTAGAATTTGTGAACCATCCAAATCCAGCAAATCATTTAAGCATGCAAATCGTTTCATACATTTCCTGTCATTCCTGCTTATGAGAACAGACTCTGAGCTGTAGTATTAATACCTCATAACAAAATTAAAGCTTAGCAATGCCTAAGGTGTTCAGATTTATATTAAAATAAAACAAACAAGTATCAAATCCAGGCAAGGTCTTGAAGCTGACATCAAGTTTTACGTTTTAGATTTTTCCCTGCATACTATAAGTTTGGGTTCAAGGACTTTGCTTCAACACTCACTCAAGAATATCCAGCTTAAAAAGCCATGTTTCTCATCAAAGGAGTCTTTTGAATTGAAAAATTGTAAGGAATGCGCTTCTTGCCCCATTTACATTTTTGCAATTATCTTATTATATAAATACTAATTTCAGCAAACTAAGAAATAGCTTACATAAGCAGCTTTGTAGTTGATGCATTATCACTGTCGTTTTAAAACATTTGTGTGGTTTGTTTATGTTACTTTGTTAATTTTATTGTAATTTAGTATTAATTAATAGCTCCGTGGTTATAGAGTGTTTAATCAGTTACAACTCTTAATTATGCCACAGCATTGCTTAATAAAACAATACACTGTTGGGATTAAACCAAATTAATTTAATTAATCTGCTATTCTCTTTTATGGGTAATTTATTGCATGGTAAAAGCAGTCGTGAAATTGTTTTCACGGCAACTAGCCAAAGAGACTTTGCATCTATTCTTTCTTACCTCAGCTATGGAGAAAAGCTGTCACTGATTTCAGTGGTTCTCTGCACATTTGCACAAGGATCAGCACTGGCTCAAAACCAGACAGAGTCGTAGAAATTCAGTAACGGGGTGATGCTGAAACAGAGGACTGGAGTACTCAGCCCTGGGCAGTAACTCTCCAGCGGAGAGGCGTCTTCCCAGGAGCAGCTCACAAACTTCTGCGTTAGGGCTTACTGAGCCAGAGGTGGTACCTTTGCCTGGTGAGGTCATGGGAGAAGTCTTCCTCCATGAAGTCGTCAAACTGCATCTTGAACCCCACCAAGCTTTTGCCATCTGCCACGCTCCACAGCAGCGAGTTCCATACACTTACCACTCCATGGGAAAGCACTCCATTTGCTTGTCTTAAATCATGATAATTTCATTTAGTATACTCTAACCCTACTTCTCATATTATGAGAAAGAACTAATAAATTGCCTGTAACCACTTTTCCCCACCTTGGAGCTTATATCCCGCTATGAAGTCCACACCTCGGCTGCATCTCTCGGGCTGAAAAGTCCAAATCCATGCAGGGTCTCCTCACACAACTCCACCCCACTGCCTCTCTCCAGGCCTTCTTTTGTCCTATTAGTTATGTACAGCCATTTATTCTATGTTTGGTATTGCCTAGCACTTGTCATGACTAAATTAAATCTTAATTATTTCAGATCATTTCTTCATGTGCCAACATCACTTAAGAGTATAATTCCATCCTTGTTGAAATGCTTTCAAATTTTTCTGAAGCTGCTGTGCCTGCGACTTTCCAATTCTACTCTACGATATTGCACAAGTCAATGAAGAAAAAAATTAAACATGACAGTCTCGTGTTTAGCATTTGTCACAAGCTCCTGACAGACTTGGAAACACTTCCCTGTGTGACAGCACAAATGTAAGATGATTCCACATTCAGCCACAGCCCTGTTACTGGTGACCTTCCCTAGAGCCGATTTCTAACATTTGCTTGTACGAACAGCACATGGAAAACTTAACAACTTAACTTGAAACAAACTGCAATCCACATCTACCTAACCAGTTCTTTCTGCAATGAGGTTTCCTTTGTCAGTCCTCCAGGACCTCTCCTGTCACCCATAGTCTCAGGTATGGGTCAGGGATAACACTTCAGGGACTGTTCTGGCCAGTTCTGCAGATGCTTTTAGGGTGAATTTCATTAGTCTAGTGACTTGAATACAAATAGCCTCTCTAATTATTTTTCTAACTTTATCTATTCCTCCTCAGACCCTTGCATTATCTCCTTTAAATTAGTGAAGAAACTCTGATTATATTTCCAATGCTTCTCACAATGAGAGGAAGCAATTAATTAAGCATTTGTAGAATATACTATTCAATATTTCAGCTTTTGGAAAACGAGTGCCATGCCTTTTACTCTTACCTGGTAACAAAACTAAATTTGAAAATACCTTTAGATATTTTGCCAAATAGAATGTGAAAATATTCACACTCCAAAGTCTCAAAGCTTGCTTCATCCTTTCTGGTCCCAATGTCTTTATGCTAAATGGATGGGTATCATAGTGTACCACAGCCCCCTGACATGCTGCCAGAGACGGTGCAAAACTGCTGCAGGTTTTGGAGGAAAAAGTTAGGAAAAGGAAGTGTTCAGCTATAAAGCCTAGTAAAGCCTAGCAGAAGAATTTTGAGATTGCTGAACTGATATGACGTCTCAGCACCATCTCACATTTGTTTAACAGTCGATAGGGTGATACCTTTCTCATAATGTTTATTTTAGAGTTTTCCTCCCCACAAGGTATTTGCAGCGATGAGGTTTTATGCCTGACCATAAGCAACTCTGTATAATTTGTCCCCTCCCTAATTACTTACTTTTGCAGTCCATGGGACTTGATTGCGGTGATGCCTTAACGGGATTCACACATAAATTCTGGAAAACGAAAAGCTGAAGATCACTCAACAAAAACAAGGTCGGGACTGGCTTTACATGGAGGTATCTTATGCTGTGCAACCTCTATACATCACAAATTACAGCATCTTTTATACTTGAGGCCTTACTGAGCTGACTTTCTCCCCCAGGACTCTTCTTACTCTTAAACTTACTGTTTCCGGGTTTTTTTGTGTTTTCTGTAGAATGAGGAATTAGTGAAGTTTTGTTTCTGTCTGAGCAATAAGCTGCCACACGAGAGAGCAGGAAGGGTGGTACCACAGGAGCCCAACTGATGTAATTATATAAATCTGCTCCACAGTTTGCTGGGGTTCTCCTAGAGTAATGGAACTACTACTACTACCACAAACTCTGTGTGTCTTTTTTGAACCCAGGTGAAGGTTTGTGCAGAGTGGCTCGGACCTGGCTGCTCCATCCTGACCTTTGCTGCCGCTCAGTTCAGGCTAGGTTTCCTCCCAGCATCTCCACCTGTGGCCTTAAAAACAACCCTTTATGTATTTGCTCATGATTTTCAAAGGTGAGCGTGCCCCAGCCACTTCATACTTCCCACATCATAGGGATTCAAATGCCCCCACTGAAGAACAGCACAGATGCCATGAGTACCCCTCGTGATTGCTGACTGAGAGGGAGCAACACAGCTGGGTTCTGGGCTGGTTCCCCTTGCCTTTGAAGCACAGGAGGAGGGGAATGCCTAATGCTGCAGAAAAGCAAAGGCAGCAGACTTGAATCTGAAAGGGGACCTCCCTGGTGACACTCAGCAGTATGGAAAGAAACTCCCTACATGACTCGGGCAAACACAAATGCATGAGAAAAACATGCTCTTCAAAGAAAAGCTCTACGTAGTGCCTGGGGGGTGGCTCAGGGGTGATAGATATTTGTGCAGCTCAGCTGCGACCTCCCATCTCACTCCCAGACATCACCCTGGGGGTTTAAGCACAGAGCCACTCGGGCTATAACTAACCCCTAGGATCAAAGCAAACAGCTAATTGCTCATTCAAGAAATTCACTGCCCGCAAATGAACATGCTGGTGTGACATTTTAACTTACTGACTAAATACTAAGACTGT
Source organism: Calidris pygmaea (assembly GCA_003697955.1). Lineage (NCBI taxonomy): Eukaryota > Metazoa > Chordata > Aves > Charadriiformes > Scolopacidae > Calidris > Calidris pygmaea. The sequence goes on from QJSC01000314.1 coordinate 101,663, forward strand.
TACAAGCACTGTCAAAAAAAGTACATCTTTCCTCGTCTGGGGAACCTTATTGCTACTGCGCTTTCTTATTTAGCAGGTAACACTGGGTCAAGACTTAGCACTAACATCTTCTTGCCTACAGACATTGTGTAGAACCATGTTTGTAGTTTTGTCCTCGGTTGGTAAGTAGTATATGTTTCAGTACCTTCCCGATGGTTACGTAGCAACTAAAGGTTAAAAAGAGCATAGCTAGGGCATTAAGACTCTTCTTACTCCTAAACTTACTGTTTCCATTTTTTTTGTGTTTTCTGTAGAATGAGGAATTAGTGAAGTTTTGTTTCTGTCCGAGCAATAAGCTGCCACACGAGAGAGCAGGAAGGGTGGTACCACAGGAGCCCAACTGATGTAATTATATAAATCTGCACCACAGTCCGCTGGGGTTCTCCTAGAGTAATGGAACTACTACTGCTACTAAAAACTATGTGTGTCTTTTTGAACCTCATTTTTTCTCATTTTTCCTTCTTATTCAGCTGTTATAAATGTTTCCTGTGAAATCAAGGAACACAACTTGCTGCGTTGAAACGATACATGTAAATCTTGGAAGTCAGCTATTGAGGGTGTTGAGTCTGAGCACTCCTGGTGTCACAGCTGTGTCCATACAGGGCTGGAACTGCTGAGCACGTCACAGCTCTTAGTCTGTTCCCCACACCGTTCACCACTCCTCCTCCCAGCACATACGTAGGCTGGTTAGAGCTCATGGTTTTAAGGATCATCTCCTTTCGTCTCCCCTGGAAACCAAGAGGGAAAATCCTCAGAGCCCTCCATACTGCACCGTGCAGAAGGCAATGCTACTCACCAACCATGAACCTCAGTCAAGAGGGGGGAAGGGGCTTCTACACCTTTCTTGGCATGGACTCAAAAGGCACTGAAGTCCAAAAACCAGAAGACTACAGGGAGGTACCATGGTTTTAAAGGTTGAGAGAGAAAAAGAAAAGCAAACCAATCCAACAAGGGAGTAAGAAGAAAATATATGAAGAGCACAGCAGATACTGGGGAGAAGCGCACCCCAAACAGGTGGTTTCCAAAGAATAACCTGACATCACACTCAAATGTGGCCACCCATTGATAGATCACTCATCTCTACCATGGTAATTAATTCAGAAACATTTTAGAACTTGCCATCATCACTAACAGCTATTTAAATTTGGGATGTGCAGCAGAAGTTGCATAGTATTGTACCTGTCCTGTCCCTTATTTGGAACAAAATTAGTCAATTTTGCTGTGAAAATTCACATGTAAAAGCAAATCTTCAAAAGCTGCTTCCAAGTGTTTTAAGCTTCAAAAATCTGGTTCTGTAAAAGCCTTGTACTGGTTCTGCATTTCTTCATGTCATGGCTGCAAGTTACATGAAAAATAAAAGTCAGGAGCTCAAGCAAGCTCATGGGGTCACGTGTGACTGAAAGGACTCTGGGCTGTCACGAGGAGACCTCACAACTGAAAAGCTAGAGGTAAATAAGGTATAGCGAGAGGAAAATTAAAGCAGGGTTGTTTAGTCTTTCCCTTCTAAAGTTGCATAGTTATGCTGAAGTATTTAGACCTATCACAGGAACATAGGCACCTACACACTCTGTGACGCATGCAATGTGGCACACTACCTTCCATAGACTGCTGAATGAAGTCAGTCAAGAGAGAGAAAGCATGCCTTCCTTTCAAGGAGAATTTCCAGAAAATCAGATTCAAATAGCTTTAAGGTATTCTGAAACCAAAAAAACCCCAACCAACCAAAAATAAAAAAAAACCAACAAAATGAGGCTCCCAGAGTTTGTGAAATGTCCCTCCCACACGCTGTGGGCGCGGAACTGCTGAAATGGCCCTGCCAGCTTCAAAAGCTGCCACTGCTGCAACAGTCCTTCATCTGGAGTTTTCTTCCCTAACCCTAGCAAAGGGGCCAGAGGAGAACTCCTTAACCATCTTCATGTAAAATACATCTCAACGTGTCATCTTTTGGTGACGTGGCAGACTTCATACAGCTGCAGAAACAGTGGCTCTCTCTGGTAACCCCAGGTGGAAGACTAAAAATTCAACACCCAACAGCCATTTTTGCTCTGGTTGCCTGAGGATGGCCAAAAGGCAGTTCAGACTAACAGTCTATTTCACAACCTGTAAGCGTAATCCACTTCTGTTTTCCCTCTCTGCACTTCCAGCAGGTCAGCAGATTGCTTGTGCCTGAAGACTATCAATCTGAGCTGCCACCTGGCTGGCTTAACACCACCAGTAAAAAATAAACTAATAATAATAAAAAATCCTACATCCCTCAAACACACCAACCTCATCCAAAGAGGTTTTTTTTTATTTTTTTAAACATTGATACTAAAGAAGGGGACACCTCAGAGAGCTGCGCTCGGGACAGTTACTGCCAGCATCAGAAAAGACCCAACATCCAACACACAGTGTTTAGAAAGAATGAATTGATCTTGTTATATCAACTTTGAAACTGCCTTCTGTAGCACCCAGAGAGAGTTTGCCCTTCAGGCAGGTTTTTACAGGCTCTCACGGCTTTACTTTGATTGCTGTTGTAGACGAAATATATAGCTTTAGTACGAAGGGATTATCTGTTATCCTACCCTTTGGGAGAACCTCATACTGTGACAAAGACTTTTCTCTGCTTAATCTCTTAAATTTCACAAAACTAACAAAAGTACAGCACATCTAGCATTACATTTTTTCTTCTAATGCCCCTCAGCCCCTGGATGGCTAAGCAATGAACGGTCACATCACCATATCGATTCTTAATTCACTGATGAACTGAAGTTATATGACATTTTGGGGTTCATAATCTGAATTGCCTAGTGTCCTACTGTTTAATATGGCCTTTTTCTACTGTATTTTAGGGGAAAGAACAAAGTCAGAAGGGACTAGATCAGAGCTCCGGAAATAAAAAACCAAACATTCTGCTCTTTAGGATCAGCTGATTTCGGTATCCCCCGTCAAGCCTTGCCCACAAGGATTACCCCTTGGTATTCACAGAACCGTTTAATCTCCCACTATGATTTGGTATACTCTCTCCTGGCTCAGACAAATCTTCACCAGCAGCTGCTTTCTCCTGAGAGACTTAATATCCTGCTAGTGAAAGGCCATTAGCCTGTTTGAACACACATCACACAAACTAGAGTTCTTTAAAGAACAGAAGCAGGGGCAAACCCAGAGGGTTTCTGCTGAGCTACGTCCCATCCTCCGGCTAGTGACACCTTCAAAGCCCAAAGGCACAAAGGAGAAGTCAGGACATTGCTTGGCCAGAGCCTTGCTGGCAAATTTTGGTCATTTATCTTAGAGGCAGCAACTCCAAAGAAAGAAGGAAGCACAGGTCCTGGACCCTCCAGTGGGATATGGGTTTGTGTGAGCTCTTCTTGCAGCCAAGAACCACCATACGCTGCCATTGGGAATTTTTAATTCATTTTAAACACAAGGACAACCAAAGACCTAAAGGTCGTAATATTGTGAAATTAAATAGGCTTATATTAAATAGAACACTAGAAGTAAAAGTAAACAACACTCTTCTCCCACTTCAAGTCACTTGCTCTTGGATTCAGATATGCATACGAATACAGGAGGTTATGCCCTGTTCGTGTTTTCTGACTACAAGAACATGCTGCAATGCAGAAGAACTTGAGCAGTCACTACCAATTCTCCCCTTTTACCAGCAGCACTTCCTGAGGAAATAAAAAACCCATGCCTTCATACATGGAAGGGGACTTCTTCATACCCTCCCAGTAGCACCAATCCGCAAGCAAACAGCCTTGTGCACGAACAAGGATTATAAGGAGTAGAGTTGCTCCTTGAAGGAACCATAAAATTCTGTGCCAAGTGCTTCCTTCTGAACACATTGTTTGTACAAGGGCAAAGCTGAGGAGGCAATACCAAAGGCTGCTCGAATGTTAAGATAGAGAATTGGAGAGAAAGAGCCAAACCAGTACTATATAATGAAATATCTGTAAGAATATCTTAATTGTGAACAGGCTCACTAGGTTATGGATTTCTGTTGACCAAAAACTGAAGGGTTCACTTGATGCAACTCCACAGCCAGGGTTAAACGAAAGGAAAGGCAGTCTCACAACAGTCCCATCCATCCATAAAATCCACAGATCTAGTATTCTTAAAAGAACAAACACAGCAATCCTTACACACACACGACTCAGCGCTGGAGGCAGCATTCACACCAACAGGAGTCACCAGGCAGCGTGCAGGAAGAGCTGCAAAGATCAGCTGTGCGCTCAGAGGCTGCTTTGCTGCTGCCCAAAATCATCTCCATACATAGTCACCTTCCAATTTTGTTCTGCTTTCATTTTCAGTGGTTAAAAGGACCAAAGAACAGCATCTCGCCAACAGCCCCTCTAACCCAGCACACTCTCAGATGAAATGCGAACCGCTAATAGTACCGCTGAAGGGTGAAAGAGCCCTTTCCGTGTCTGAAAAAGATTTTTAAAACCAGAGAGAGCGCAGACTACCGCCAGAGGACACAACATAAACCAGGAGCCACCGTCTGAATGTGCCTGGAGACCTCGACAGCAGGACGACAGATGGGCAGCTGTGCTGGAGGATGCGGAGCTTAGGAATCCCCTACCAAGCAGCCAAGGGTCCTGTTCAATCACAGCCCAGCTCAGGTCTCAGTCCTCCATCCGCACGGAGGTCCCCACAGCGTGCGCATCCTTACCTCTGCTCAGGCCAGGAGGAGAACACTCAGCCTGAAACACTGACCCAGAAGGGCACCCATGGAAATAGCAAGGACTCAGAGCGGCTCACACAGTGCTTCAGTCGGGTGAAGAGGAGAGAAATTGGGGAAATTATCCACTGAACTTACAAGACAAGGATTCTTTTTTTTTTTTTTTTCAGATAGTTACTATGCTTTTTCTGGTTCTTTTCTTGTATTCTATGAAGTTAGTTGTTTCAAGGCATTTTTGTATTTAATTTGCAATGTTTGCATGCCAAGCAAGGAAGCGATATAAGCCTCTGGACAAAAAAAAAAGTTCTGGTGGCTACTTGTTCCTACGCCAGAGAAACAGATGGATGCGCCCAGCCAGATCCTAGGTCTGCTGCATGACAACTGGATAAATCATTTTCTTGAGAATTCTTAATACCTGGATAAATCTCATTAATGTTACGGGGCTTTTTAAAAAGTTAGATTCTTCCAATTGTTACAATTTTTGTGGGTATGCAATCTGAGTGTTAAATTCTCTGATCTGCCCTTTAGTACAATGCTAAAAATGAAGATTTTTTTACCCTGCTGCTACATAACCAGGAGATGAAACAACTTTTCCACTAATTGTGGTGGGCATCACCATAATGTTGCCTGATGTCCAGTTTTGACCTTGTTGACACCAGCAACACCCTCAGAATACAAATGCATTTGTAGTGGTCAGTCTTGCAGTTCATCCATAAGAAGAGAAATCTGCCTCAATCTCTGGCAAATGACAAAGAAGGTCTTTGACAGAAGTCATTACATAGATTTTTCTCTCCTTTCTGCCTGCCCATTTATTACAGGATTTCATTCCAGAAAAGTAACTACCTGCATTGTTAATGTGCCTGTTGTTTCCTAAATAAAATTCTATTTATTTTATAATTAAATAATAGAAACAGGAAAATATCTGGGGAAGGAAATGGCAAGTCCCAGTGGATAAAAGGATGAACAAGAGGAATTTTAACGAGAAAACTATATGAGAAAATTTGAGTTTTTATAAATTCAAGAATGAATATAAATTTGAAGCATAATAAAAAACGAATGCTTGTTTGAGTAAGAAGGAAAACTAATCAAAGAAAGCAATCATGTAGAAAACAATCCCTTCCGATGGTAATTACACCTCTATTCCAAACAGGCAGCCAACGCTTGAGACTTTGCGTGAGCTAGGCTTTTGTCTCAGCGTTATCATCTGCTCTCTTTCAAAAATGCAACCTCTGCTCCAGTCAAATTATCAAATTCCTTATGCCTCCATCTTGGAAATGTAGTTGAAGATGGAGAGTGGAATAATGTCTGAAAAATGATGCTGAAGAAAGAATGAATGTATGTGAGACACTAGGGCAGAGTTAGCTCAGAGAGTGAATACGACAGTTGCAGCTTTTCCCTCCCTAGCTGGTTTGCCTCTCTCTGGATTCAAAACATGCTTTTTTTAATGTAATAATAAGATGTTTGGCAAAGCATATTTTTATATTGATTCCACTCCTTTCACACATCCCCCCTTAATTGATCTCATTTCTGTGCAGTGTGACTTGTTCGCTATCTATGAGAAGTATCATTTCTTCCTATGCCACGCTGGGGTAACTGCTTTATCATCCAACTGTGCTAACTTACTTTCTTACAATAATCTTTATTGGTAGGAAACATGATGCTCACAGTATTTAAAAGTTAAATAATATCTAGTTTTAATAAAATATTTTTCATATTCATCCTTGGAAAAACAGATCCTTTGACGCCATCACTATCTAAATGAAAAATGGAGTACTATGACCCTTGTGTAGATCTTTTGCTTCTCCTCATACCCAATAAAATAATAATAGACTCAAATGCAGAGAAAAATATTTCATTAGCTGAATCGGTGTCTTTCCAGAAAAAGTAACTAGATACTGGTAATATAAATGTTAATTCTCCCATTGTTAAATCACTCAGGCCTGTGAACAGCCTTTCAGAATTCATTAGCCTTACAGGATAAGAAGCAGTAGAGTAAGATAACATCAAAATACACAATTTTTGGCAGCTACACATGCATGCATACTCGCCTGCCCTAGCCATAAGCAACAACTGAAGAAAACTTTAATATCCAAAACCTGCTGCTCACCTACACATGAGATTTTCAAAAATCAAGAACTCAGAGTGGCCAGTGTTAACACGTTTCTATTACTTTTTTTTTTTCCTCCTTACTACAGCACTGAACAATGAAATAAAACAACTGCTCTTCAGCAGGTCAAGGGGAGATAATTTAAGGACCTTGACTATACTGTAAAAAATGTGGCTTTGACTCAACTATAAGTAGGCTAGTGAAAAAGAAGGACAATTTTTCTGTGAGGTCTGTCTTTTACCAAATCACAGTGTGACTCTAAGCCTTTGCTACAGGGAAGGAATAATTATTTTAAAGCTACTAGGGTTTTGTAGTAGCATTAATTTCCATGGACGTTTGAATGGCATATAGACACTTCAATTAAAAAAATCAAAATTACTTCATAGTCTGGATGATTTGGGTGTTTTTATTCTAGAGACCAGAGTTAAAAATACTTGTTCACTTCACTTTTCTCCATCCTCCTGACTGTTCAGAAATGCTTGCCAGGATTTCAGTTCCAAGCTCAGGTCCCTGCAGCCTTTCAGCACGTGGCATCGGGATGCCCTACACAAGCCCTTTGCCACCACTGCTCCCCCACCTCCTCTCCCATGAAGCTTCCAAAAGATCTAAGCTCCCCTCCGTGCCACAGCAGGAGAACTTGGGACACACTTTCCAAGTGAACCAAGCCTGGCCCAGTACAGATCCTTGGGGAACTTCACTGCTTCCCTCCCTCAAACCCCAAAACTGCCCACATTCCCTTCTCCCTTATTTCCTCTGTCCATGACTGACCTTACCGAAGGGTCTCAGTGTCCTCAAGCAAAATACTTGGTGAAACCCATGAAAACTTCTGTATGCAGCATCAGAACAGGTATCGTTAATACACCTAAAAACCAGCTTCAGTCATACTCTACAGCAAAGATTCACAATCAGCGTAACAAAGATTAATTATTAAACTAATGAAGACTGATATTTCTGCTGCGTTACCTGCAGCAAGGAACGCTCCATCCGCCTTACCCATCTCCCCATTGATAGGTCCTGGTCCTGCTTTTCTGTCGGGTTTCCAACCATGAGCAAGGAAATCTAATATTTTAAATTGGCATGTTCACGATTAGTACATAAAACCTTATAGGCAAAGGGTGTGTGTAAATATATATATATATGTATTATTCCTGTTCCTTTCGGAAACAGAAAAATGAGATGTGCGTTTACAGAGTCCAAACAGTCTCAACATAAAAGAACTTAAATTCCTTCCACATCTCAAATATAACAAAATAACACGATATGATTTTTTTTCTCCAGTCATCATGTAGTGAAATGGGAAACCAAGCATACAGCGGGGGTACCTCGGGGATTTTCACCCTGCCTGCTTGTTTTGTAACAAATGAATACATAACGGAGAGGAAGTGATTCAGGCTGCTTCTCCTCTTTATTTCAGAGGGAAAAATACTCATTTGATCTTTCAGTGACACAGAATACTCATTGCCCACGTGCCATGCAAAAGTGATTTTAACAAAATGCCTTTAACTGCTATTGAAAACAGCTTTCAAAATCCAGCGAACCACCTCAGCTGTGACTGGCTGAACAGATTTCACAGGGAATTTCAGCATTCTCAGAGGACAATGATTTGATCCTTGCTACATTTATCTGCAGGCTGCCAGAACCGGCAATTTGAAATCATGTTAATTAATAGTTTTAATTAAACTGTGAAAAATACAACCATATTAAGTGTGCCGATATCGCAAGCTGGAAACAGAGATGGAGTCATACATAAAATGCTGCAAGGTATGATTGCATACTATGATTATTAAAACTTACAAATCAGTTACAACTATAAAACCATCACTGAGAATAATTACAAGCCTAAAACAAACAAGTAATTTCATTCTCATATCATGAAAGCTCTTATATTAATCAGTGCTTTTTATCAAGAACTTACCTTAAAGAGGTTGCACTAATAAAATCACACTTAAAAAAAATCTAAAAATGCATATTATTTTTTTTAATACAAACCTAAAAGGCCAAAAATCTTAAGTAAAATTGTACGTTTTGTTGTCTCTACATAAGAGCAATATTACGTAGAAAACATGCAGAAAAACCTTCAGAACCACACCAACCCCCTGAAGTGCTCCAGGCTGGGGGCAGAGTGGCTGGAGCTGCCTGGCAGAAAAGGACCTGGGGGTGTTGGTGGCCTGTGGGCTGAACAGGAGCCAGCAGTGTGCCCAGGTGGCCAAGAAGGCCAACAGCATCCTGGCCTGTGTCAGGAACAGCGTGGGGAGGAGGACCCGAGAGGTGATGGTCCCCCTGTCCTGGGCACTGGTGAGGTCCCACCTCAAGGGCTGGGTCCAGTTTTGGGCCCCTTCCCACAAAAAAGACACTGAGGGGCTGGAGCGGGTGCAGAGAAGGGCAACGGAGCTGGTGAGGGGTCTGGAGAACAAGTCTCCTGAGGAGAGGCTGAGGGAGCTGGGGGTGTTCAGCCTGGAGAAGAGGAGGCTGAGGGGAGACCTTCTCGCTCTCTCCAACTCCCTGAAAGGAGGGTGTAGCCAGGGGGGGTCGGTCTCTTCTCCCAAGTCCCAGGTGATGGGACAAGAGGAAATGGCCTCAAGTTGCACCAGGGGAGGTTCAGATTGGAGAGTAGGAAACATGTTGACACGGAAAGGGTTCTGAAGCCTTGGAATGGGCTGCCCAGGGAAGGGGTTGAGGCCCCATCCCTGGAGGTGTTCAAAAGCCGGGTTGCCATAGTGCTTAGAGACATGGTTTAGTGATGGTTTTTATCCAAGTTAGGTTGATGGTTGGACTAGATGATCTTGAAGGTCCCTTCCAACCTGGACAATTCTATGATTCCATGAGTCTAACCATGAAAAGAATCCAAACAAGTGAAAGTATTGACGTCATCACAAGGCTCAATGCGGGGGGAACAAATCCAAATTGTCCATAGGAAATACTGCAGCTATCACAAAAGGAAAATGGGTAGCCTTTGTAACTGAAACATGTGACTTCTACAAATGTCTTTTTCTAGACAAAAATTAACATTATCAAACTGTTCCTTCTCTGTATTCTTTTTACCAGGGACACATAAGCATATCAAACTCAGCCGTGCTGGCGTGTCCCTTTGAAGCAGTGACAACCCCAGTACTGTTTCAGCAGCACAAACACAACTCTGTGCCTCCGTGCAAGAGCTTCTGCATTTATCTTGGTTCTCCAAATTTTCCAGGTTCCGTCTTCAAGCCAAGCCTCATGCATTATTGCAATTTTCTCAGTACTTTCACACAACTACCTTGGAACCTACCAAAAACTGCATGTAATTCAGCACTCCTAATACTCATATTCTCACCTTGGCATAAGGCCCAGAAGAATTGAAATTATTTGTTTATACAGCACTGAACATTTTCCGTATTTCTTCAAAGGATGAACCAAATTGAACCACACAGCATCTGAATATTATATTAGTTTGTAAGATGAAGATGGGAGCGCAAAGCTCCCCAAATCAAAATCGTATCTTAACAGCGAGATAAAAACAAGCCCATGCCAAATTACAACTTCGAAGTATGTTCTTGCATAAACAGCATGAGCCTTGATTTGCCACGCAAATTATTCCAGTTGCCAAGATGTGTTTTTTACAAAGGTATAACGCTCTGACATAAATACCATGACTTTCTGTCAAAAAAAAAAAACCAAATAAACCCAAACTATTCTACAGCAGTGTGAGCCTTATAATTCAAATCACAGCTCAGTTTAAAAACATTTGACAGAGGTATAACACAAACAATAGTGCTGTTATAAACCTATGGATGCAATTTCATACCCTTCTTCCTCTGCACAACCACACAGCAGCAGATTTAGTGCCACTGACGTGTACCGATGCGGAGGGAGCTTGCGTGGGGGAATCTTAGCAAGCCAGGTGAAAAAAACCCACCGTAACTCACTTTCGGGCAAACGTGCCAGCTTTACACACCAGCTGCTCTCTGCTAGGCTTTGCTCCCTGTGGAATAACGGGTAATACCTGCTCCTTCTGTCCTTGCTGCTGGTTCTGAGGGAAGCCTTAGACACGTGCCACTGTCCTGCTGATCTCTCGGGGCTGAATCAGTGCTATCACATTGCACATTTCCTGGGAAAACCTGGAAACTGGGCTTACTGTGCAAGAAAAGACACTATTTTTAGTAGAACAACTGGTTTCTGTGTACGTGAGAAGACTTGCGTTAGAAAGGTGCAACCAAAAAACTTTTCTGATTTGAGGAAATTTTCCTGTGTTTGTTTTTACGATGGAAGTGTTGTTTTCTTGGCTTGACGGTATGTAATAGCCTTCTACTATCCAAAACATAGACTTATTTTAAAGACCAAATAGTTCAATACACCCTATTTGCTTCTGAATGAATTTATGGTTATGTTTTCCAAGCAAGTCGTGGGAGATAAGCACACCAAATATTAAGTAACAGGATTTATATAATACAACCTTTGGGTGTATATCTTTATGGCACTCCAAAACATTCCTCCATGGACTCAACATACCTTGATTGGGAAGAAGCATCACCTATCCTTTAGGGCTAACACTGCACTGTTAATAATAGTAATAATTTTATTTACACTTAAATAATTCCTATGTGAAGAAAAAAGAGTATATTTTAAATTTAACAAATAGTACTTTCTCCTGGGAAATGACCTACAATTGGCAAGTACATTATGAAACCCAGAAACCTGTGAAGTGCTGTTTTGCAATGGTGCTCCACAGCTTCAATGTTGTGCACCTTATCTTTTAAAACACATGAGAATAATACGCCAACAAAGGTATCCATGCCTAGCAAAAAAGAGGTCACAGGTGTAAGGATTCAGCTTAGCACCAGCATCGCCGTATATTGTGACGAACGATACTGGATAACTGCACTAAGCATGTTTTGTGTGAGGAAACTATTGGGGTAAATCAGTCAGTATCGGGATGACCGTGAACTAGCACCTACTGGGACACAGAGAAAGGCAGACATAATCCTAGGAGGGATGAGGAAAAGCTATAAAGAGAAATTCTATCATTGTACTGGCTACACATCCTCAGAAACACTGCACTTGTCTTGACAGAGGCCATTGGAAAAGCGGGGGGAAAGTGCAGCTCTGTGATAACAGCGGGATACTGGCTGTAAATACTCCTGGACTAAACAGCAGAGAAGAGGAGGTGCTACCCAAGCTCACCTTTTCTGGTTATTTCACACCATAACAAACAGCTATAAAGCAGGAATGATTCCACAGAGGCTGGAAGTGAGAAAGCTAACTACTTTGGCTGAAATTTACAGCTTCCAGAGGGAAAGACTTCAGCAACGGGGAGCTAAAGAAAACAAACAAGTTTGAGATACATCATGATAATTTTATGAATGACACACCCAAGCAGTCTCTCACCACCCGGTTTGCACAGTTTGTGGGCATCCTTTGAAACCATTTTTCTCCCCTTCAGGTGCTGCATCAGGAGAGCAGCTTTCATTGCCGAACCTGCAAAGATCTGCTATCTGCTCTGCTGCTTGGGAACAGACTGAGGTCGGACATTAATTGTATACACTCTCAACACCAACAATAGCAAATAAATCCTTATGTCCAGGGCTGACCTCAATTTAATTCTCACCAGTAGCCTACGAGTAAAAACAAGTAATTCTCACCAGCATCTACCTAATCCAAGGATCCCTAGATTTCCTTTTGCACGCACGTGTTTTACACCCAGCTTCCCCTGTGCGTGCAAGAGTCTTTACTAATTTGAACCAAAAGAAGAAGATAAAAGGGGAGGACAACAGGATCTATAGGTAAGTGTAGTGCCCATAATACATATAGCGGCTATAGTATGGGTAGCAGCTACTTCTTACAGCCTTAAAGGAGAGATTTTGTGAAAACAAATGTTTGTAAACATAGGTAGGTTATAAAATGCATTTTTATATTGATCTGCTTCCGAGATTTGTATGGAAAAAAACTTCAAAAGATAAGGGTACATCATTCAGAAAACGGAACTGCTATCCAAAGTCACATTCACGTTGCTCATTCCCCCCTCCAGCAGTGAACACATCACTCCCTCACCGTGGTTGACTCCTAGAGAGAACACCGTAAAATTCTCAGTATCGTGCAGGGCAAATGTCTGCATGGGCAAGGTAGTGTGGAATTATGGTATACATGAACCTTAAGCAACCTTCCCATTGATGATGTTTAATTACCTGCCACACAACTATGGCCGTTCCAACCATAAAACTGCATTGATCCACTGAACTTCAAACAGACAGAGGTCAGTCGGAGTCTTTGCAAAGACATGAAGGGCAAGCCTCCTTAGACAGCAAATGTTTTGAAGCCAGCAGAAACTTTAAATATATTTAACTATTAGGACTTAATAGCTATGAAGCAATGTGTTTCGAACAAGTGAACACACTGGCTGATTCCTCCATCAACAATTTCTGGTACGGACAGCTACTATTATTAGGTGTTATTTCAGGGAGAATAAAGGCATATGCACAAAAGTCTTAACGTTAAAACCAGTATTTCACAGCTGACTCCTAATAGAGTCGGGAGGTAATTACCTTCAGAAGATGATATCTTAGATAATATTTCTTCGTTCATTTTCAGCCCTACTGCTTTATAGCCATGCTGTTAACTCTTTCAATTGCAAGACAACTCAACCCTCCCCAGTGTCAGGAGGGTTCTGAGGTGAACTAGTGGCAACGGACAACTCTGAGCCCCCTTCCCCTCTCAGGATTCTCAACCTTGCACTGCTTGAGGATTTGAGGGCGAGGAGAGGAGCTGCACCCCAAGCTCTCCACATGGTTCTGGTCACACAATCCCACGGGTGCTCAGGGATCTCTGCTGTGCTTCAAGCTGTTTATGATGAAGGAAAAGGAATTGCAGCAACCACGACCTACTGCGTCATTTCAACCAAGCCAAGGAGAGATCCCATTGCACAGATTTGAAAACAAGAACTTCAAAACGCATATTGTGATAGATACACTGAAACTGAAAGAGCAAGTTCTGGAGGCCAAAAAGCACACAAATTAAAAACTAAAGTAATAGCACTCTTAATTTTATAATGCTATCAGTTGAGCGGTCTTAAATTCCCATGAAATCTAAGAATAATTCCATGATGTAATGCAAGACCAAGAGGATGTGTGCATACAGTCTTTACAACTTCGTCTTTTTTCTCTTTGTTCACACTCATAGACAGTCACAATAAGCTTGATGAAAGCTTTCAGATTACCAAGGACTGCAAAACAAGGTTCTGCTTTCTCTTTTATGTATTTTCAAGTAAGATGTTGAAAATCTAGGTAACTAGAACTAAAAGTGTGTACTTGTGGGACATTTTCATTACAAAACGTGTTAGCAAGTTCACACAAGATGTTTCCACTGTATCAAGAAGTATCTAAGACTATTGTGTGTGTTAGTCAATGCTTATACTGCAATTTATATTATATATACGTATATTAATTATATGTACATATAAATATATATGTATTTATATCTCCGTAATACAAACCAAGATTACATGAATGTAAGTATTTTCTCACAGCACTTTATTTCCAGCAAATTAAACGTGGCGCTTCCAATACCCTATATAATGAGTAAACTTGACGAGAAATAATTCAGGGTTTTCACAGCCTTCAGGAGAGATTATGTTAAATATATGACGACTGAAATGACTGAGTTTCTTCAAGCACATCTTCACAAGCCTTTCCCCACCTCAAAGTCTTCTGCTAGTGGTCTTGGCCGCATACAAAAACTTGCCTGTTACGTTTTGGCAACTGAAAGCCTCATCACATTTCCTGCAGAGATATATTGCTGATTGCAGGATGCTATTACAATTTCTTTATTAAGGAACACTGGGAAAAAGGCTTGCTGTGAGCAGAAGGCAGGATGACCAGAAGTTAATGCAATGCTGTCACACTCTTTTTTTTGTGTCAGGCTGTAAGAGAGAGCTATTGGACACCAATATATACATACATATATAATATCCTCTGCCATCTCTTTCCCTGCAGCAGCATATTCATTTACCTTAGGACTCAAAAAGGGAGAGTAGAGATTTCACTCTTAGCCTTGCTTGTATCTTCACCTGTGATCTCAGCAGAGGCCTGAACGAAGTTCTGAATGAAGGACTAACTTAGAGAAGTGACCTTCGAGTTCCTTTTCAGTTCATGAAAACTAATCTGTGTCTTAGGGCTTGTTGTGGGGTTACTTTTGTTCCTCCAGCAGACAGAGAAAAGAAACTTCTTGAAATTTCCACACTGCTTTCACCATTGCTAAGAAACCAGGATGAGCGTTTCTCTGTGTCTGCTGGAGTCAGAGACTGATGTCCAACAAACCCACTCCTCTGGGTTTCAACCAATAGCCCAGAGGTTATGGTACAGAGTATTTGACGAGTGGAAAAAGCCACGAAGTGTAGGAACTGCTCCCTGGGTATATTCAAATTTTCTCACAGTTGGAATAAGGCAGTTGGAGAAATGGCAAACACAGTGAACTACACAATGAACTGCCCCTCTGACACGCGTTGCCTTGTGCACCAACCCAGCCTCAGAGGGGTTGAGGGACCACTGTGACTTTGCTGCTGCAATACTGATGCGATTCCTCTGGTCCGAGTGGTTCATGAAGGTAGGCTTCTCACAGACGTGGGAAACACACCGTTACACCTCGCCAACGCTGATTCTGCCCACCCAGGGGGAATGTAAGAATGACGGGGCGAGTTATCTTTACCATTTCAAAAGCCAGCAATAAATTGCTTCCACCTTTAAATTGACTTGGATTACACTTCTTAGGGATGCACAGAAATTTGGCACTGTTTTTCCCAAAGCAGGATTTGTTAGTAATCTGCTATCTGCATCTAAAAAGAGCCTGAAATCTTAACATGTCCTTTGGGGGAAAAAAAAAATAAAAAATAATCACCTCCCCTGTTCCTCCTTGCTCCCAAGCTCATTTTCCATTCTGAAGCACAGTAGAGCTGAATCTCTGCAGTAAGCCCATTTAGGCAGCAGGGGATTTCTGTGTTAGCAGAAGTACTGATCACTGACAAAGCTGCTGGTTTACTGAGAGTAATGAGTCCATCCTGCCTCCCCAACCACGATATTCCATCGGCTTCTCCTAACCCATTTCAGCCCATTAAGTCCTGTTTATTTTTTGACTAGACTTCTGCAGTAAGAATCTTTCCCTCCTGTCCCGTGTTACAGGCACTGGGTCCTTTCCAACCTGTGTTTTCAGACACCACTGGCAGAGCTGGGCTTCCAGGCAGCCACCGCAGGAGGTTTCCAAAGGCAGCTGCCAGTTTCTCCAGTTACTCTCAACACTTACATCAACATCATGAAAATGAGCAATGAGATGCCATTCGGGAGCCTTCTGGGTTTTCTCATGACGAGAAGGTTTTGAAAGTAGATAGCTTTTACATTTTGGATTCCTCATTGAATAGATAGATAAGAGAAGCAGACAACAACCATCACGTAGATAAGAAATTAGACAGAAACACAATTTAGGAAAAATATTTAGAAATGAAGAAGCTCTGTGTAAAGTCAGGAAGCAAAATGCATATGCTTGTGACATGACAGCGTGCTCTTCTTGGGTTAGAGCAGGATGATCAAACCTGATTAGGTAGAGAAAAGGGAGTTAAGAAATACCCCAGTGATGGAACTACACACCAGTGTAGTGCAGCAACCCCTCTGACTTCAGATGCAAGTATGTTCTGAGAGAGTAGGCAACTGCAAGTGCAAAGTAGCAGCAAAAGCATCCTCGCCCCTGTCTGGCCTGACAAATGACCCACAGAGCACGCTGCAATAGAGCAACTCAACTTTTTGTAATATTTGGTGGTGACTTCTTACACGGCCAGTTACAGTAATATCTCCCCTTTATACGGAAATATATGGAAGTGACTTATTAGAGCATGTATGTATGAGGAGCTCTTGGGTTCTGAGTTGGATTTTCAAGGTACCACTTCTAATACACCCGATGCCTTTTAGCCAGTCACTTCTCCACAACCCTCTCCTGCTGGAGACTTTGCAGTCACTGAGCCTCTCCGTTTTCCCTCCATTCTGTGGAAAAGACTCGAGGTATCTTGTCTGTACTTTGGTCCTTATTTAATATTCAGAGAATCACTGAATAATTGAGGTTTAATGAGACTTGGAGATCATCACCACCTCTGACACAGTGGAAAAACACCAGAAGACAATGTTGTTGTACTTTTTGCACATCTGTTTTTGTCACAGACGTGCATACACATCCCTTTGAAAGCAGAGAAGGTAAAAATAATGATCATAATGTATTTCCGCACATGTGTATGTTTTAACAATAGTGCCTGTAAAGTGAGGCAATGTCTTTTAAATGAACATTTCAGTGGGTGGTGAGCTCTGTTCCGAATGATCACAAATTAGTGGTGCCAAAGAGCTTTCTGAATTTGACTGCTTGGCTGCTGAATTCTGATATTTTCCACGTAACCATTAAATTGCAAGTACCCTGGCTGCTACATAATATGCCAAAAATTATACTCTTCAGCGAAAACTCACACCAAGCAGTCTTATTATGTGTCATTACCATAGTCAGTATGTCACTCCCAGTTGTATACATGTTCGTTGTGAGATCACATGTAAAATCAGTCACATCCCTTGGTAAAATTATTTCTGGATAGCTGGAATAAGAACTAAGAAACCTTATTTAACTTTCTGCAGTATGCATCAATCTACACCAAGCAGAGACAGACTGAACTTGTGCCATCGCTGAATTCTCACCATAGATAGTTTTGATTGGCAGATTCAAATGGGCTTCTGACCTTCCAAAATACTACTTTTCTCAAGAACTAAATGTGGGGAGTACCTAGGAAGTACCTAGCTCCCAGGTGCACACTCTGCACACAACCGCATTCAATTCTCTTCCCAATCTACTTCCCTTTGGAAGGAAAATCAAGAGCATGCAGGGAGCCACAGAGTGATCAGAACAGCTCTCCAGGCTACGTCATCAAGGGACCAGGAGCGTGGGACACACCATGAAGTTTAGACAGCATGTTCTAGCATCGACAAGTACTCCAGGTCTAAACAGAGTCTCACTACTGTTAAACCTCAGTAGCTGCAAAATAAATTAACCTGCACATTTGCTCCTTCTTGCCAGCAACAACTGCCTTCCCAAAGAGACAGAATTCTCACTGCAAATTTTCATAGAATGGTTTGGGTTGGAAGGCACCTTCAAGATCATCGAGTTCCAACTCGATGTTCCTGCCCTGGGCAGGGACACCTCCCACCAGACCAGGTTGCTCCAAGCCCCATCCAGCCTGGCCTTGAACCCCTCCAGGGATGGGGCAGCCACAGCTTCTCTGGGCAACCTGGGCCAGGCTCTCACCACCCTCACAGCAAAGAAGTTCTTTCTAGTATCTAACTTTCCAGATTTTGCAAATGCTTGTCTCTCCACACGTTTATGGAGTGCTCTAGCAATATCATTGTCATCTGCCCTTTATCCATCCTTTCAATTCCTATGTCTCTACCTGCACTGCTCTTCTTTCTGCAGTCAGCCCTGGCTCCATGACGTGTATTGAAATGGCAACCATCCACACCTCCAAACGACAGTAGATGCACAAACCCAGAGCTGATAAGGGAAGGCACTGGGGTCTGAAACTCTTGCTCCCATTGAGTAACAAATGCCAAAAGCCACCTGGATTTTATCTCTCAGGCACAGAGCACAGCTCAAGTGCTCCAGCACTGAAAAACAGGCTTCCTGCTGTCCAAATAGGGGCTGAAAAGGGCAGGAAGAAAAAGATCAGGGACAGACAGAGCTCCTCTTGTAACAACAGTGATTTCTGCCACAACTCATCCATCCTCCCCTTTTGTCAGCCAAGCACTTTGAGAAGTGTTCCCCTTCTCCATTAAGCCAGACAGAATAGGCCTGGAATTGACCCACTAATGCAAAGAAATCGCATTACTCTAAAAGGCACAATTTGTTACAGGATTGTACGCAGGCTGGAAAAACGTTTCTATGTACACCAACCAACCCAAAATATGTAGACGGCACCTGATGCCTTAGGCACTTCTGTTCACTGCACCCCACTCAGCAGAGACCACAAGGTACATCCTTTATCTTTTGTTTTCCCCAGACTTTTCTAGCAAAAGGTATCTGCCGCTCTCCTTTCATTGTTTAATGTATTTAGCTGAAGATCCTGTATGGTGATAAGTACATCTTATATTTAAATGGCTAACAGGTACCTCCACAATAAGAAATTCCCATGCTTATTGCTTGCCATCGACCAAATATAGATATATGATTTCCATCTAACACCTGTGAAGTGTTTCTAATGCTTGGGTCCAGCCCTGACTGCTATTAGGATGTTAAACACAGCCACCACTCTCTTCCAGCTTTTATCTACCTTTACCTTTTATTATTTTTTTTTTTCCCTACAGCATATAAATGAGATGGAAGCAAAGACTGCCTAGGGATGCTGCACCCTGGGGCTGCCTGAAACGCCTGCTCGCTCTGTCAGCTACATAGCAAAAGGGGAGAAAAATAATCAACGACTGCAGTATTTAACTAACATTTATACAAACACATTCACATATAAATTTTTGCTTACGTAACTAAAAAAAAAGGGCATTGTTAGGAAAATGATCAGGAAGGGAGGTCATGGCTGTAGTCGGTTTCACATAAAGCTTTAAAACTAATGATTTTAAGTAACTGGGGAAGGAGACAAATTGGGATAAGCTTCATTAAAAATTGAAGGCCTTAAAAACATTTTTGCATACGGGAGACCAACTATTATAATTTGTCATTGGTTCGGCACTACAGAAACCCAAACATCATTATTTATAAACAAATATTTTGCTTAGCAAAGTTATAGATGATACACTAAATCATAATAGCCTCTCTGAAATCGTAATTTCAACTCTTGTCTCAGAGTACATTATAATAAGAAACAACTACCCTGTCAGGAGAATGTTTATGTAGCTTTTAAAGAACCAGTGTAACAGCCTAGAGAAACAAATTGAGTTTAACTCCAAGTTATTATTACTTTTACCAAGATTTGTCAGAATTAGCAACTCTTCCAAATGAAAGACAAGCAATAATCAAGTTTAGCAATCAAAAAAACCCACACACACTAACCCCTCAAAAAAGCTTAAAAAAGAAGAAAAAGCACTGGCAATGCCCATTTCATCTTGAAGACAGCAAAATCTAAGTTCAAGTGGCAGAAACTATCAATAAACAAACTCATAACAGCAAGTTACAGCCATTTCAGCTTTATTACTTATTTAGAGAATATTCGTCTTCGGGAAGCCACACTAGACAGACATTATTTCCTATTCCACTCCAAACTAATTCTCACATCTTATCTTCTCCTGGATGTACCGGGACAGAAAAATGTGCATGTTGAAAAGGTTGATTTATAGAAACACAACCATTTTAAAAATCTACAAAGCTTAGTACTTGCTATTAATTTCAAAAGTAGCATCTCTGTATAAAAGTGCTGGCCACAGTAAAGATAAAACATTGACAGAAACTGTAAAATATAAATTTGTCTTTTATTACATCCATCTTAAATTTGCCTATTTCATTTACGCTTTCTGGTTTTCCCCAATCCATTGGTAGACTGTAGGGTTCTGGACTCTTTCTTGTGTCAAGGAAAATCTGACAAAGTTAGCAGGGCTTTTTTTTTTTTTTTTCAAAAAAAAGATTTTAAAAGGGAAGTGTAAAGCACACTATTGAGATTAGCAGAGTCTGTGTGTTCTACAATACTACGGAATCACAGAATTCTCAGAATTGGAAAGGACCTCTAGAGATCATCTCCTTTGCCAAAGCAGGGCTGCCCAGAGCTCATCACTCAGGTGGGCTTGAAGATCTCCAGAGAAGGGGACTCCACACCCTCCCTGGGCAGCCTCTTCCAGGGCTCTGCCACCCTCACCCCAAAGAAGTTCTTCCTCAGATTTAAATGGAACTTCCCATGGTCCAGCTTGTGCCCGTTGCCCCTTGTCCTCTCACTGGGAACTGTGGGGAGTGAGGAATTGTGGAGATGCACTGCTGAGTGAGAGCTGGGCCGGTGTTCTTGCAGTGATGGGAAGGAAGCCTTGAGAACAGTAAACGATGTCCTTGTATGGTAATGTGAAGGCAACAATATAGATAGCAAGCCAGCAAAATAGATAACAAAATAACAAAACAAATAATAATGACTAATTGGCCTGGGCACATGAACACTTCTATGTAGCCAATTGTATTGCTCACAATGGCGTGTGGACAGGCCCCACAACCTGTCTGTGTAGAGAGCACAGCGTGTGATCACAAGAGAGAAACTATATATGCTGTAAAAATAAAACATTAAACATCTTTGCTTCATCACTTGGCAGAGTCCGTGCCCTTTGTTGCCGCAGGGAACCACTGAGAAGAGTCCGGCTCCCTCCTCCTTCAACCCACCCTTTAGATCCTTGTCAGCATTAACAAGGTCTCCCCTCAGCCTTCTCTTCTCCAGGCTAAAGAGCCCCAGCTCTCTCAGCCTTTCCTCAGCAGGGAGATGCTCCAATCCCTCCATCATCTCTGTTGCACCAGGCTGCACTCTCTCCAGCAGTTCCCTGTCTCTCTGGAACTGGGGAGCCCAGAACTGGACGCAGGATTCCAGTTGTGGCCTCCCCAGTGCAGAGCAGAGGGGGAGAATGACCTCCCTCCACCTCCTGTCCACACTCTGCCCTACGCAGCCCAGGATCCCATTGGCCCTCTTTACCGCACAAAAGACTGAGACAAAGCCAACTGCTGCAAACGGAACACGAAATTTGACTGGTTTTGCAAAATACTTCTGTGCACGGAATCAAAAGAGGCAGCAGACCAAAAGCTGCTCTTGTGACGTTCCAGTGCTGTCAGACTTCAGCCCGTCTCACCCGGGCTGCTAAGGACAGAGTGTCTCACGTCCTGCCTCGGGGCAAAGCACAAAACCAGAGGATCAGGAAGAAGAGTGTTAGTGTCCAACCTTCGAAGTAACAGGAAAGCCAACTTCCTCTGAAACTGGCTGTGCTAACATAGCACTGTGTTTAAAATAAGGTTGTGTTAATACAACATGGTAAGTGTTAACACAACACTGTGTTAACATAGCAGGGAGACATCTTTATCTTAATGTGACTGTAGGGTAAAAAAAAAATATTATGGCTAGAAATGACTTGCCGACTTCATTCCTTTTGTAGATTTTGCTGTTGAAAACAATCTTTCCCTGAAAATATGTCACCCTGCTGCCTTACTTACAGGTGCTTATTGCAGTCTCGCATGGGTTTTGATTCAAATTCCTCTCACCTCTAAAAAAAATATATATCTAAATTATTCTAACAATAAAACATATTTTTAATGAAATAAATTGGTAGTATTTTTGAGGCATGAAATGAACTCACTTCAATATTTTCTCTACTCAGAAGGCCACAAGAAATTTCACCTTTCCACACAAATGAAACAAAAAAATTCTATTATTCATTTGTACAGGAATTTGTACAGGTTCTGTATAGGAAGTACAGAACCTTATTCAAACTTTGATCAAAATATACCTCTTTGGCATTTCTACATGTAAAACAAAGGCAGAACATGAGCCTGGGGTGACAATATCTATGTCCCACACACTTTCTGATTTGGGGCACTTCAGAAACCTCTCGTCTCTTCTTGGAGTTTCAACCCATTAACAAGCTAACATGAGAATATTTTTTTTTTAGTTCAGTTGTCATTCCTCAGGGTGAGCCCTTGGACCTCGCCATCTTCTCTTACCTGCAGGGTGTCTGTGACCTCCCTCACGCCAATGGGCTGCTGCTGTCAGGATGAGCGATGCGCTCTCAGCAGGACTCCAGCGCCTGCTGAGAACAGGTCAGAAGAGAAACGCAGCCACACGCTCATAGATAGCACCACCAGCTGCTGTTTAAGGAAAGGTCCGAAGTATTCGCTGCCCTTGCACCCCCCAGGAACAGCAAATACACCTCACTCAAGTCCAAAGGTAAGGAGACAGCTTTTAATTGCACGCAGCTATTTGCTGAGAAGTCTTCTAGCAGCAGCCACTGAGAATTACTCTGGGTAAACTAAAAAAATTATCTTTTCCCCAAAGGAAAAAAAAATAAAATTAGTATTCAATCCAAATACTAAAGAGGTTCCACTCAGTTTAAAAAAAAAAAAGTTTAGAAACAAATTATCTTTGGAGCCTTCTGACATTTTCTCCTTGCCATCTATCACACTGCTAAGGCCACCAGGGAGCAAATTAAGCAAAGGCTAGAATTGCACCCGCGGTCAAATATTGAGAAAACACAAGCAGAAAAGACTTAGAGCTACGAGTACACTTAGAAAAGCAGTAACATAATCAAATTTTATATAGCCTTTAAACTAATCATACAGCTATGTCTTAACTCTAATCCACACTTCACAATTTGGTATGGATTGTTGCAGAAATAATGGATCCCTTTGCTTCGACACACCTAGAGGAAATTAAAGCTCATCTCCTCGACATGATTACGCCTGGAGGCATGGGGCCAGGTTTGGCACCCTGTGCATGCACCGACCTCACCATTGCTGTCCCTGCCACGATGGTGTAACGGAATGAACAGCACCATCACACACCGGGGGGACAGCGGGATTAACAGATCTCCACGTCTCTGCGGGAGGAGACACCCAAGCATCAGCCGCCTTTGGACATGGCACATTCTCCATACAAGTGCCAGGTGAGGGGAGGTGGGCAGGTTCCCCGCTCTGCCCCGCTCCCCAGGTCCAACGTTGAGGCCCAAGGATATGAGTGAACACAACCTGGCACATGCAATTAGGAAGGAAGGCGTAAAGGTGGAAACTTTACTCTGCATTCCTGGAAAGAAACCAAGGGTGATGTTTGGTAGCAAGTGACTGGAGGAAAAGGGGACAGTGTGCTGCTTGGGCAGGATTCTGCCCCTTTACATCCAAGGACAGCATCTCTGAAGAGAGCTAAGCGGAGGTGGTGAACCCAGCTTTGAGAGAATCACTAAACAGGTTACCAACTGTCCTTAAACAACAGAAAACGGGGAGTTGTTGCATTCTTCTACGCAACAGCAACAGTAGTGGCAAACTGTCTTCTCTTCTTTCGGTGTGCCAAAAGGCAAGGAGCAGTTCAAAGTGCTGAACGTGGAGGTTGGCAGTTTAACACATTAGTAACGCAGCAGCTTTTAAACCAATCTGTGAATATTAAAATGCCAAACCAAATAACGGTCAATAAACCAGCTTGTTTTATACAAAGTTTCAAGGATTAAAACATGGTAATCTACCTTTGTAGAAGGAAGTTGTTTTGCTGTATTTTCTGGGGGGAGTAGTTTTTGTAGTTTCTATATGGAAGGTACTTCATGAGCATTTCTATTGTCCCTGTCACTATGACACACTAATTCCACATTGGAAAATATCCAAAGACACCGATACCTCTCTATGTTAGTGAGCAGCTATCCCTGTCTTTGACACAGCTACACAATACTGTCACATCTGCCCTGAGGCAAATATTGGACGAGGCATCAGTCTGGACATCACCAGGTTTTTGGTTTTTTTACCAAGTCACTTTTTGTAACATAAAGAATGCATGACTTGCATGTCAAGTTTCCATACATCAAGTACAAGCACATCTTTACCTTCACTCTCTGAAACGTTATTCTGGTTGGAATGAGACTCTCTCGTAAATCTAAAATTAAGTTATGGTAAAAAAAAGAACCTTTATGGGGCTGGTGAAAAGAAAAGGGATGGACAGGAAAATAACTGCTTGATAAAAAAAACTCTAGATTCTGGATTCCTGGCCAAGTTTGAAGCAGTCATCTGGATGAAGCAAAGTTTCTACAGCTCCAGCAACTTTCCAGAAGCAGATTCACATCTGTCAATGGCATTCACTTCCATTATATGAAGGTACGTGACACACCGCATACACACATTGAAAATATACAAATAATTTGATCCCTTCAGGGAAGCAAACATTTCTTACTTATAAGAAAAAGCCCTATATGAACTTGTAACACCAGGTTAGTTATAATAAAAATGAAGTAACAGATGGCAATACCATCAGCATTGCACAACCAGTTCACTCCAAAATGTGAAAAGAGGTGAGATGAAAAGCAAGGAACAATAAAAAACCTACAAGCAAGTGAGACTCAGTCACAGGCTGCTCAATCATAGGGTGCTCAATATGGGCGATCAGTTCTACCAGCTGAGGAAAACAGATTGAATCAAACCCTGTCACTTACAGCCTTAAATAGCCACACCAGAACACACCAGCAAATTCCTCAAATGGTTACGTATCCATAATTTTTATGCAGCCTTTTTCTAAGCTTCCTTATAAATTTCTCCTTAAACACATCAAATATGTTAGCTGCAGATAAAACTAGCTCCTCAAGTAACTACTGCCATAAGGAAGTAACAAAGGTCAAACACAACTAAATCTGATTCTTCTAATAAAAAAAGAGAAAAATCTCAGCTCATGTAATCTAGAACTCAGGGACAGGTCAGTTATAGAATTAATTACTGCTGACAAGTCCTTCTCCAAGAAACGAGACCATAGCAGCTCATGCTAATATATAGATTTACAAAATGTGATCGAGCCAGGGACTATTCCTACTTTCTGCTATAAACTCTGAAGCCCATTGAACACACCTCCTATGACATTCTATGAAAATCCACACACGGGATTTGTTAGTACTTTCAAAGAAGTTGTCAATATTTGCTATACCCCTCAAAACACAAATTTTCACCATAAGATGGGGAAAATCATTACTGCAAGAACTTGTGGAAAGGAGTAATTACAAATGCCCACTGGAGTTCAAAGCAAACTGAGTAATTATTGTTCTTTTTCAGAAAATAACCTCTGAGAAAAACATTGGTTTAGCCTTAACCAAGATTTCACAGTGTTATTTATGCACATTATCACTTTGGGAAAATGCTGACTTTACTGAAACACAGCCTGATTTACAGACATCTCCTTCAGGTTACCCAGTGTAAGTGAAAGCCAAGAACTATACGGGCAAGTCAACCATTCATTCAACATTACCATGATCTTTAACAATCAGCAAGATCAAATAAGAACAATCTTTCTATTGCATGGGATTACAGCTCACAGGAGATTCATTTTCCAGATAGAGAAAACTTGCACAGAGATTGGCAGGATCTGCCATTTGTGCAGAATTGCCCATTACAGGTGAGGATTTTATTCAGAGGTTTCTACCTTCCATGCTTACCAAAAACATACAGCAATTCTTATTTATTTGAATCAAATATGTAAATATCAATTACAAGAGACATAGAATTTCCAGACAACATGTGACGGAAGAGTGCTTTTGGAAGACAGGCTGTTTACCCTTGCATAAAGCAGACTATAGTATCAATTTAAGATGACTGTGTGAGAAAGAACACAAGACAAGAAAATAAGGCGAGAAAATAGGATTAACATTTTTTTCCTCTACAAAATTCTCCTCCCTTCTCCACAGCACCACATTATAACTAAGGCAATATGCCCACAGGGCAAACTATATCTAATACAGATGAGAAGTAAGCTTCAGTCTAGCCACTCTGTAATCTTCCTTGTAGTAGCAGGGATACCTAGTTAGTTCAACGGGTCTGGTTTCCAATACACAATATAAATTTCAGAGCATGTGATGGCTCAGCTCTCGTTAGTACTAAAGGAAATATTGTGGACAATAAACATCCGTTGTCTGTCTGACTGACCAGTGTCCTAGGAGACAAAATTGCAGAGGAAACCAAACCAAGGACATGAAATAAACTGGCCCTGTGTTTTCAAATGTTCCTATGGGTTTTTAAATACATCACATCTAAATCATGCAAGGAGAACTTCATCTCCAGGTCAGGGAGCAGCCTTTTACATCAGCACAGCTCAGACCAGTGTGGATATAAGGATCTACAGACTTCACATTAGCCTAGAAACCCTGGAATCAGATTATCTTTTCACTCATACTGATATCAAAGTCTCTATTACAGGCTTAAAGTCTTACAACCTGGATACTATCCCTTTTGCTATAAATCCTATGCTGTCCAGAGGAATAGTCACAAAGGGACATCTCTGTCGTTTCTAGTACTTCCCATGGACTATTCATTTCAGTCGTGCAAACGGGAGATGTTAAGAAGAAAAAACAAAGCCTCCAAGCCACTGGAAACTGGGCAAACACCCCAACAAACCATTAATCTTGTCACAGTTGTGACAAGGTTCATTTAAATGAGCTGTAAAGTTAACTAAGCTAGGAACATGGGTAAGACATTAATAAGCCTGCAATGCCAGGACACTCATGAAAGGCAATAGAACTTTGCTTATGGTTGATAGATCTTCCAAGAACCAACCACAGTTAATACTCTACTACAAAGCTTATGTCCATAGTTCTCACTTCCCACAGCAGGAAAACAGCCAATCAAAGCCAGTAGGCAAAATCACAGAATCCCAGAATGCTATAGGCTTGGAATGGACCTCTGGAGATCATCTAGTCCAACCCCCTGCCAAAGCAGGTCCACCCAGAGCAGGTCCCACAGGAACATGTCCAGGCGGGTTTGGAATGTCTCCAGAAAAGGAGACTTCACCACCTCCCTGGGCAGCCTCTGCCAGGCCTCTGCCACCCTCACAGCAAAGAAGTTCCTCCTCATGCTTAGATGGCACTTCTTATCTTCAAGTTTGTGCCCGTTTCCTCTTGTCCTGTCACTGGGCACCACTGAAAAAAGACTGGCCCCATCCTCCTGACACCCACCCTTGAAGTATTTATAGGTGTTGATCAGATCCCTCCTCAGTCTTCTCTTCTCCAGACTAAAAAGACCCAAGTCCCTCAGCCTTTCTTCCTAAGAGAGATGCCCCAGGCCCCTCATCATCTTCGTAGCCTCTGCTGTACCCTCTCCAGCAGTTCCCTGTCCTTCTGGAACTGGGGAGCCCAGAACTGGACACATTAATGAAATAAAACCACGATACATGGTTTTGGATACGACCATTCCAAAAACACTGAACAAGAACAGGAATTATGTCAAATGCTTAAATACCCTGTCAGAGAGAGAGGGAAAAAAATTCTGTGGACGGGTCTAGTGCCTTGAATTTATCTCCCAAGGGAAGAAGAATAGAGTCAGAAAATAACTAGAGAAAACCAGCAACAACATTACACCCTCTATTCCATGTTTCTCTTTGAAAATGCACGTATTCTCTGTATTTTCAGCTTCCACCAGACAGAGGAAAAAGAAAAGATGACTCTGGTTTTGCCACTCCAAGGCAAGGGCTGCTACCAGACACACTGGGCAAGCCAGCAACTCAAGAACTTAAAAGCTGTAAGTGTAACTGTGAAAGCTACCTTCATAGTAACGTTGAGGTGGTTTAGAAGCAAAATGAGTGTGTTCACATCTTTAACTGGTTATACATAAAGCCATTCTGAGAGAAGCCTGGAAAAAATATTAATATTTACAGCAGAGATTTAATCTTCATCTATAAATGAACTAAACAGCAATAAAAAAGTGTACATAAAGAGATGGGGGCACTAATTCTGCAAGATTTCCCATGAGAAATGAAATACCATGGGAAGAAAAACAATGACATTCTGTAAGTCTTCTCTACCTTCCTCGGGCAGGTGAGTGATGCTGTTGTTCTGTGGATGACAAAGTAATAAACTTGCAGCAAATTAAGTTCTATATTAAGTCACACAGGAATTATCGTTCTGTAAACTGTACAAATCCTGCAATTACTTCTGCTCATGTATCTCCAACTACGTGGCAGAGCTGCTCTCAGCCCTTCCACTTCAAGCCTGACTCCGAGAAATTTATGGGACTTCATCACCTTTCTTGTGCATCGTGGGGATAGCAGGTGTTCTCATGTTATACTGAAACAGCCCCTTTCCTGAGCATCTCCATGGGACACACTCACTCAAGCCCTCATCCCACCGACTGCCCCACGGAGTGAGCTTCTTTCATCCATTAATTTGTAATAACTCGGACTGCATGTTCTGATGGAAACAACAGGGTTGCTGCACAGAAGGTGACTTACCCATGTCACCTTCAACATTGCAGGTGTTCAAGGAGTGTGCTTTCTCAGTCAAAAAAGAAACAGCAGAATGATGAGAGCAGACCAAAATTCTGGGGGCCAGCGTAGGGATGAAAGGATGGAGAACTGCTAATTTGGTGTGAGAAAGGACTCCAATCCTTAATAGTTAGTGAGCTTTTCTGCTCTCTTCAGACAAAACCAATCCTTCAAGGTTCCTAGGTTTTAACTTTGAAAGAGAAAAGCAGTACTTGTAACTAGAATTGGGGCATTTCTACTTCCTTCTTTAGTATGAACATTCATTACAGATAAAAATAAAAATTAATACTAGTGCCTATAATAAAGATTTTTTTACACAGCCCTACCATAAGCCTAAGAATGCAAAGAGACTCTTTGAGCAGGCACAATTAATTATACATACTAAATCATTTTACTACAGAAGTATAAAAATATATATATCTGTCCCAATTAAAATGTTAAAACCCTTACACTGAGCTAACCACTAAATATACTATCAGACCAGGAAAACAGCATTTACTTCTGGCAAATTCTCCAATGTATCTAATGAGGTGAGAACTTAATACAATTAAATTCCTTGTATTTTAGTAAAGGCTCTTACCTCAGCATATCACCATTCTGAGGCTGCTGAATTCAAATTTGCTGAAATTAATAACTGAGTCTATTGGCACTTGGCAAGGCCTCTGGCTATGTGCTCTCACCAGGAGGGGAAAGGTAAACCAAGTTTCATCTCATTAGCAAGCAGAAAGCGCGTCAGACAATTTCATGATCAGAAAATAAACTTCTCTCTTTAAAAACTGGCATGGGGAAAACTCATTTGAAAGCATGGACTATGTATCAAGGAAAGTAAATGGCGTGTAGAAAAAAAACTGCAAGAGATTGCATTGCCTCTGACCTTCTATAATTTCAGTTCTGCTTTTAACTTCTCATGAATTCTCTAATTCACTAACTCAGAGGCATGGGGTTTTTTTGCTGTACTTCATATAATTAGAAAGATTGTGATTATAACCACGGCAAGCAAAAAATCTTTTCAGATGAATCAGCTCATAGAATTTCAAAAGCCAATAGAGAGGCCTCTCTCTTGGATAATCTATAGATTCCCTGTGCAATGTTTTGTACAGATTATACACCATGTGAGAAAATCCAAGCACCATGGGAAAACACAGCAAGGTGCTTTAATGTCCTGCTGTCTGACAGACACGAGGGATACCTGGCCTGCTCTTCTTGGAGCCCAGCAATGCTCTTCACCTTCTTCTTTCCTACTTAAGAACTCTCTTGGCACATTGAAAGGCTCCTATTCTTGTGGTTCACATTATGCAGATCACACTCTACTCAATGTCTCCTCCTCATCGGCAGAAGGTACTCAACTGCTCCAAACACCTCGAGGAATGGAGACACCATAAAGTGATACCAAGAGGAACGACTATCCTCAATCCCTACACTGCAATAAAAATAGGAAACTGATAAAACATAACCCTCCACCGAAACAACCTTGTCCTGCTGCTTTTCAGCCACTAACACTAATGCCACCCTAAGTCAGGCTCCCACTTTGAACAATGCTCTGAAGGGTCTTATTTCACTCCATCAGAAGCCGGGGGGGGGCTCAGCCCCCTCATCTGGAAACCACAGGGAAGTGACTACAGCTCAATTACTTGCTTGGACATCTCATGCAAAGCAGGTCCCAGTACATCCTAAATAAGAGGGAAAGATTTACAACATATACAAAAAAAATATCTCCTAGGATCAAACCTTTCCTGTCTTTAAGAATTATGATACTCAGCTCAAATATGATTTTATAAGTGGTTTATTTAATTACATATTTTTATTGCTTTATGTTCTCATTTCAAAACCTTTATGGTTCATATTTTCAAGGGTTTTATCTCTTTGGAAAGCCTAGAATTTCAGTTTTGCAGACAATTTAAAATGTTTAATATACTTCTTGTATAACTGTAGTGTATATCTTTGAAATGTTGTTAAAAAGAATGAATCCAATTTTTAATTTAAATACAATTAGAGAAGAAGAAAAGGCAGTCTGTTAGAGAACTTCAACTCGCTGTTTGAGATAACTTCCAGTCAAGTTACAGGAAGTGGATCTATTATTTTTAAAAAAGTATTTTAAGATGACAAAAAAAAATACTGAGATTGGTTTAAGTAAACTTGTGGCAAGCTGAAGCAAAACTTCCTCACTGCAAAAATTCTAGCTCCCAGTACATCAGTTTGCTGGGAGTAACCAGATGAATGCCGGAATAAGCAGACATAGAAATTGCGATATAAATTAGGAATTAAGGGCTTTTGACTTGAAAGAAACAGCAAAATTGCAGGAAAACCCCAGCAGCTGGCAACACTGCTCCGGGGAGCAGTCACGTTCCTGGCTACCGGCAGAGACAGCACTCACAGTCCGCTGCCTGGCTGCAGGAAGCAAAGGGAAGTTTCCATTGATAGGACACTTAATCTTGACCTGATCTTGGAGTAACAACACTGGACAGGGAGTTTCAGCCTTCGCTTAGAGAACGGCAGAAAACAAGCATAAAGCCCGCCCTGCACTACAGCATAAGGGTGAGATTTGGAAGAAAAATATGCTGCGACCAATAGGGACTGCTTCACCTCTCTTGGTTAATCTCTTCACTGGAGGTTCTTTGCTTGACACACACTGGCTGTTTTTAAGACAATCCAAAGGCATATTTTAAAAGAGAGATGTGCAAGTTTGATGTTCTCGTACATTAAGTTCATCACCAGTAATGTAACCGGTTCCCTCTGCCACTAAGGCACCAAGTGATATGTATTATTCCTCAAAATGGCCTGAAAAGTAATTGAGTCCCTCTCTAAGTAACACCAGAAATAAACGCCCCATCCTCCTGGGGGTCTGGGTAAGACCAAACACCCCAGCAATTACCTGTTTCTGACAGTCCAGCAGCATAGAGGAGGAGCAGCAGCATAGTGCAGAGGAGGGCAACGAAACTAGTGAAGGGCCTGGAAGACAAATCATATGAAGAGCGGCTGAAGGAGCTGGGACTGTTTAGTTTGAGGAAGAGGAGGCTGAGGGGAGACCTCATCACTCTCTACAACTACTTGAAAGGACACTGTAGAGAGGTTGGTGCTGGTCTCTTCTCACAGGTAATTAATGACAGAACGAGAGGGAACGGTTTCAAGCTCCAACAGGGTAGGTTTAGACTGAACATTAGGAAGGAATTTTTCACAGGAAGAGTGGTCGGGCATTGGAATAGGCTGCCCAGGGAGGTAGTTGAGTCACCGTCCCTGGATGTGTTTAAGGGACGTTTAGATGCGGTACTGAGGGGTACGGTGTAGGGGAGGACTTTGTAGAGTAGGGTAGATGGTTGGACTCGATGATCCCAAGGGTCTCTTCCAACCTCAATGATTCTATGATTCTATGATTCTATGATAGATAAGGTCCTGCTGCATGGAAAGGGTCCCGTCCTGTGCACGTATCAGAAGTCAGGATCCAATCCTACTGCTGCTTTGGGACACCAGCACTGAAGTCCACAATTCAGGTAGATGTTAGGAGTGGGTCTGAATTTGCTGCTGTGGACCCTAGGGCTGATAGAGCTGTGACAGCAGGCTGCGAGTTCAGCCTGCCTCAGCTTCCCACAGTCGCAGGTTATTCAGTGAGAGGTATAAACCCTTGCCTCTGCAAGATGATACAGATGTGTGCTCAGCGAGCATCAGAAACGATTTCGCAAGATTATAGCATTGCAAATCCAGTTTAATAAACTTTAGAACTGGGAACCGTGATTGTACATATAACTTTTTTCTGTTCTTTCAAGCACTGGCATTTTCCCTGGGCAACAAGGAAGTCATATGGGACAATAGCTTTTAGACTGCAATCGTCTTCTTTTTTATTTATTAGAAAAGCTCAAGCTAATCATGTATGCAAGTCTGACACACCCAAACTAAATGCTGGTTTTTCTGAACTGAACTATGGCACGCTCACTGAGTGACTGCGTGAGTGCAACAAAATACCCTCTATCAGAGTCAGAGCCTCTAAGGAAATCATGGAAGGAAAGAAAAATCCCAAGGACTTGGCTGAGACTAACAAAANAGTGGTCGGGCATTGGAATAGGCTGCCCAGGGAGGTGGTTGAGTCACCGTCCCTGGATGTGTTTAAGGGACGTTTAGATGCGGTACTGAGGGATATGGTGTAGGGGAGGACTTTGTAGAGTAGGGTAGATGGTTGGACTCGATGATCCCAAGGGTCTCTTCCAACCTCAATGATTCTATGATTCTATGATTCTATGATAGATAAGGTCCTGCTGCATGGAAAGGGTCCCGTCCTGTGCACGTATCAGAAGTCAGGATCCAATCCTACTGCTGCTTTGGGACGCCAGCACTGAAGTCCACAATTCAGGTAGATGTTAGGAGTGGGTCTGAATTTGCTGCTGTGGACCCTAGGGCTGATAGAGCTGTGACAGCAGGCTGCGAGTTCAGCCTGCCTCAGCTTCCCACAGTCGCAGGTTATTCAGTGAGAGGTATAAACCCTTGCCTCTGCAAGATGATACAGATGTGCGCTCAGCGAGCATCAGAAACGATTTCGCAAGATTATAGCATTGCAAATCCAGTTTAATAAACTTTAGAACTGGGAACCGTGATTGTACATATAACTTTTTTCTGTTCTTTCAAGCACTGGAATTTTCCCTGGGCAACAAGGAAGTCATATGGGACAATAGCTTTTAGACTGCAATCGTCTTCTTTTTTCTTTATTAGAAAAGCTCAAGCTAATCATGTATGCAAGTCTGACACACCCAAACTAAATGCTGGTTTTTCTGAACTGAACTATGGCACGCTCACTGAGTGACTGCGTGAGTGCAACAAAATACCCTCTATCAGAGTCAGAGCCTCTAAGGAAATCATGGAAGGAAAGAAAAATCCCAAGGACTTGGCTGAGACTAACAAAAATCTAGAGCAACATTTACACATTACACAAGTCCATTCATTCTTAGGGCTGGGTTCTGTCTAAACCTGTGCAGTTTTGCTGTTGCTTCCATTGCTTGAGGTCTCTGTGGATGATGTGTTTGTTTTGCTGCTGCTGTTTGTGAGACTGAATTCACACGGAGGAGCCGCTGAATGAAGTGGTATAATTTCTTTCTGCAGAGACCTAAATATTGAAAACACTACAGAGTGAAAATTAATAGAGTCTCCGAGAAGCAAAAAATATTCTCCCAGCTGCATCTCTGCCTCACATGTGCCTGCCATCAGTCAAATTAAAGATATTTATCATGTAGCACATGAAATATTAATACCAACTCCAATGTACCAAATTAGAAACAATGCATTTGAAATTAACTCAAGTTTCATGTAAGCGTCTGCCAGACCTAAACACTGAAGACACTGGAAGTAAATACATCACAAACAATTTGGCAACACAGGCTTCTTCAGAGTGACATTTCATATAGAGTCTGAGAGATCAAACCCTGCCTAAAAATGCCTCTTTTCTGGGAGTCTGCAAACACCATCGGGCAGGTGCCGGCTGCTGCGACCACTGCCTATCACAGCAACGAGCACCAGCCTCAAATTCCTGCAATTCACTTCTCATCTCTAGTCTTAGACTGTAAACTCTTCCGAGTTTCTCAGATCTGTGTTTGTACACTACTGACCCTCACCTGTGACTGCTAATGCGCAATAAGCAGCAGAAAATATTCGATAACTTCTTTTGCTCTGTGCCCCGGCAGGTTATCCTGACTCTAATCCTTTTTCCACTGGCAGTTGCAGTCTGTGCACCAACCACACAAATATAGCTGTATAAAAGCTGTCTAAACTATCAATTTGGTAATGTTCTTAATTCACTGTAATACCGAGGAGTTACAGTTCATTTACAGGGCATGTAATTTCAAGTGACTTTCTTAATCTCTTTTTTTTTTTCTTTTTGTTTTAAAAAAACAGAAAACTGAATGAAACTGGATGAGTTCACAGATACACAAGGTATTATGTACCTGGCAGAATAGAAAGGATTAGTTTGAAGAGAACAGGTGGCTAGTTCTTAAATTCGTGAACCATAAAATAATGAATGCATCTCATTTAACTTTTAAAGCAACATAAATAACATGCTGTCTTTTTAAAAGCAATTATTAGCCAATGCCACTGTGATGAGAAGAAGTCTGCAAGGAGGAAATCTATCTTGCTTAGAAAAGGTCCGAGTCTGGAAGCACAGGCTACACCGACCGGCTTCATCCCTCAGGGGCTTCACCTCGTCACAAAATCCCATCTCCTTGCTCTAGTTATGTTTGCCATTGAAAACACCAAAGAAAGGAGCCTGGGAACACAACTCAATTTTTATCTATACAGTATATTTAATTATCGCCATAGCAAGCTTTTAAGAAAAATTAGGTCTTTAGTCCATCCTGTAATCTAACAACGCAACCACATATGCTATTGAGACATGGTTCCTTGTGAAAATACTATTTCAGTAGTCATAGTCAACTCAAGAGATTAAAAAAACGTATGTATGTATAGGTTTGTGGAGGAAAGACTCTTTTTTTTTTATTTCTTCATATAATGATTCAACCCTTCCAGCATGCTCCATGGTAAGCTATAGAGGAAATGCTTCTATATAGTTCTATAGTTCTCCCTTACGTCCTTGAACTTTTTGTTAACTCTGGTTGGTTTTGAGTTTGATCCTTCGTGAGAGCCAATGGAAAACAGCTAGCCATAGACTGCTTTATTGCATAGGGGAGACAATCTTATTTCTCTTTGGTTGTCCAAAGGCCATCTTATTTCCTGTTCCTGGAGTGGAAATTTGCCAGAAGTCTGTGCATGTTTTTCTTTTTTCTTCTACCAACAGAGATCTCTGGATCACAAATTGCCTTTTCCTCCCTTATCGCCCTGTAAGTAGTATCTTCTTGATTCACGTAGTCTAGTATTTTCTTTCTTAAGGAATGTTAGTATCATAGAATCATAGAATTTACAGGTTGGAAGGGACCTTCAAGATCATCTAGTCCAACCATCAACCTCACTCTGATAAAAACCATCACTAAACCATGTCTCTAAGCACTATGGCAACCCGGCTTTTCAATCCCTCCAGGGATGGGGCCTCAACCCCTTCCCTGGGCAGCCCAGTCCAAGGCTTCAGAACCCTTTCCGGGTCAACATTTTTCCTACTTTCCAATCTGAACCTCCCCTGGTGCAACTTGAGGCCGTTTCCTCTTGTCCCATCTCCTGTGACTTGGGAGAAGAGACCGACCCCCCCTGGCTACACCCTCCTTTCAGGGAGTTGGAGAGAGCGAGAAGGTCTCCCCTCAGCCTCCTTTTCTCCAGGCTGAACACCCCCAGCTCCCTCAGCCTCTCCTCAGGAGACTTCTTCTCCAGACCCCTCACCTTTGAGAGTTCAGTTCCAGCCCTTATATGTCAAAACTTCCTCAAAGCCATGTGTTAAGAAAACAGATTTTGTTCTATTTTATAAACTAACACTGCAATGCACACACAGGTTGTACAAAAAAGGTCATGTTGCAGCACCCTAAAGAATATATACATTAGAAGCACCACCTGCAGCTTTGTACTGCATTTGTCAGGCACAAATATTTAATCACAGCAGTGCATCTCCACTTCTTCTGGGAATTTTAATTTTCTCTGATCCCTGGACAATGGTATACTCCTGTACTACTAAATTTTGTGAAAAATGTTATGTGTTTATGTACGTGTATGCATCAGATTATAAATATTTCCTTTTTAAACAGTGTATTGACAAAATGTGTTAGTGTTTTCATCACTTGTTTATATTCATACTCAACTACAATCTATCATTTATATGGCATGCATATTTGTTAGGAATTTGATATAAATTTTATAATTAGAAATTTGGGATAACAGCTAGTGACTATTCTTGAAAAGTTTCTCTGTGAGAGAACAGCTGCAGATCGCAATTTTGCTATTGCAGCTATGCACGTACAGACCAAATAAAACGATAAAAAATGGGAAAGCATTAACTATAACCCATAAAATGTAATGAGGTATTAAAAATGCAAATATTGGAGCAGTTTACAACTTTGCCTTCTACAGAATATGGTATCAGGAATATCAGGCTGGACAAACCTCACGGAAACTTTTCTTAAAATCTAAATTCACACATTTCTGATAAAATACATGCCATAAATCAGAGCGCAAGTGACAGTGAGTACAGGCTGCGTTTCTACATTTCTAAAGCAACTCCTGTTTGTCTTTCGCTTTTTTCTTCCAAAACTTCCCAACTCCCAAGCTAAAACTCTGTTCGGATCTGAAAAAAATCACTGCTTACGGCATTCTCCCCACCAACATGACACTGAAGTTTGGTTCAACCATTTTTATTTTTAATGAGGGTAGGAACCTGCATATATTTCACATTGAGCGAGAGCGTGCACACCAACCCATTTTGTCTTCTTCCCTCTCCTCTGCTGGGTCCGTATTTTGGCTGTGTCTCCATAGGATTGATTCATCATTCACTGACTCACCCCAAGCCTTGGCAGGTTGCTTTCAACTGCTTACGGACTTTTTTTCCTCTTTTAAAACGAATCTAAAATATTTACCGGAGAAGACACACTCACGTCTACCACAAGGTCATTTAAGGCCATTTAAACCAATTTTGGTCGCCATAAGGAATAAGAGTAAAAAGCCACTGGTGCAATAGCTAAACAGTTGCATTGCTTCCACACTGCATGCCGTGGCTCTGCAGTGCAGAAGGAGCAGTGATCTCCTTTGCGCTGGGTATCGCTGGTCACAAACCCGGTGTCTGCCACCTTCCCTCTCCTTTCTCCTCCCTCCAACCTCAGGGGTTCATTTGCTGCAATTTGCATCTCAGGATAAAAGAAGTTGAATATATCCACTCAAAAAAAACCCATACTGTTGAAAGCTGCCTGCTTGCAGTGTGCTTTGCACCCGCAGAGAAGTTTGTTCTCTTTTCTTCCCTTGTGTGTTGTGTCACATACAGTATAAGTATCGCCTTTTTTGCCGAGAAGAAAAAACTAGGCATTTTCCAGAAAGAGTTGCAAATGGCCCTTCCTCCACCTCACACTTAACTCAGCTCATACTGTACAACACCCTGTCAGGTTAGCAGAGTACTGAGGCAGAGATTTAACGGTGTTCAGGGCATGCCCTTCACGTTCTCCCCACTCCACCGTGTGCTTGTTATTAGTTCACTCACGGTTTTGTCTTCAGCAGACTCCAGTGTGTGCTTGCAGTTCAGTGCACGTTTGAATGCTTTGCTGAACTCAGCCCCGCTGGAGCTGGGGAGAAACCCCATAAAACCAGAGCAGGGCAGCAACCAACCAACCAGGAACAAACCCAGCTGAGGGAAACCACCATCCTAATTGCCTTTTTTTCTATAGGATACCTTTTGTTAAAGTCTATTTTATATTTTCTAGTGGCAGTAAGAGCAATGGGTTCTGGAGCCACTACCTCCGAAGGTTTCCAACCCAGCACACAAGTGGAATACACCAAGAGCCCAATTTGCAAGGGTCCCAGTGCCCATAGCTCCACATAAGGCAACTGGGAGCTCAACATGACCATGACTTCGTCATAAAATCCTGTGCACCACAGTGTGAAGCCAAACCAAAATTAGGGAATCTCAATTACTGATCACTTTGTAAGCAAATTCTCAGCATGTTGAGTTGGATTCAGACACCTGCCACTAGGTACCACCGGTTAGAAAAACCTCATTTCTAACCCTGGCATTAAAATGTGTAGTAAGGAAAAGGGATGCTTAAAATTAATGCACTTTTTCATTAACTATTGCAATTAGGCAGCACTCAGCAGACTGCTGGGGCATTCCTTTGATGCAGCACTGGCTCTAATATAGGAATATATTATGTACAAACCACGTTTTACCTGATAATAAGTGAGACTTTGGACAGCACTAAAAGAGTTAAAGGCACGTAGCTGGCTCTCCCTCCAGTGCTCTCACTTCCTGTGACTCGGGGCTTATCTTTTTAGCCAGACAGATCATTAATTTTCCTAGGTGTTTATTATCCACATGAAATGTCCTATTCCTCTGGTATCAAGTGTTTTATATCTGTGGCTTCGCCTGTGTGAAATCAGTGAGATGACCAAAGACCTTGATATTATCCTGATGTTATTACTCAATATGACATCTCTATGCCTTGGTCCCCTGAGCATAGTAAAAGTAGTTTTATAGTCAATTTTGTTGCCAAATAAATCAAGCCATAATCCCCTTGCCTTTCCAAAATCCATGATTTTTTTTTTTTTCCTGGGTAGTTTGGGCACCAAAAGACATACTATATGACTACCCACTAAACTTCAGACTTCCAAAGTACATGATGAATTGCTACAGTTTATTAGACAACTCAACTTACTATATACGCCAAATCTCATAAAATCTTGAGGTCTTATTCTTACAATGTCTGCAATTTGTGAGAGTATGCTCTTTTCCTAAAGACCACGCTTTTAATGTTAAAAGCTAACTATGACAGTTTTATCCGTTAACGAACGTGTAAATTTTTAGAGAAGTGTCAGGTGGCCATATGTCATATTAAAATGGTAGTAAATCTTTCTTTTTTCCTGGCACATTCTGTAAGCTCTGTTAGACATGTATACCTTCAGAAGAGCAAGTATAACAGCGCAGCAATGTATACTTCATCTATACATTCTAGATTACTTCTTATTTTTTTTCCTTTTTAATACATACTCTGAGTACTTTTTCCCTTGTAGTGGGGTGTCAGTCTCTGAGAGCTGCCACATCAAACAGCTTAGCTCATAGTTACAGCTTAATTTCACAGTCTCCATTCACAGGAAGCATAACTCGGACCCACCTTTGTTACTTCTGTCTTCTATCAATTACAACAATGTGAAGGATAATTATACCTTCCACGCCATCCAGCAAATTCACGCTTTGTTTCCCTCTCCCGCTTTTGTGTCAGCTATAAAATCCCTTTTCATTAGGAGGCACTGTTTAAAGACAAGTAAATGAAAGTATCTGGATAATTCTGGAACTCAATTTGAGGCAAAACTCTGCTAATGTTATTCTTCATCTCCTTTGTCATCATTTTAAATTGAGCAACATTGCAAGGAGGCTTTCAGTCCACACTGAACATGAAGATTGAGAACTCTGTTTCTGAAAGTGACTCACCCCTTGGCTAGTTTCCTCTCTCAGAGGGCAGCACTTGCTATGCATTTAGGAAGCATGGTATTTAAACACAGTATGATAACAATTTAAGCTCTACAGTCAGGCACGCATTTAATGCTTAGGATTTGCCAACGATATTTTCGTTCCTCACAGAGTCTACGTACTTCTTCCACCTCCTCTGGGGACTGATCTGTGTCCATCTCTTTAGCTTTTCGACAGCCTGACCCCACAGCAGCCTTACACCGCGTGGTCCTGACCTTCCCTGCGGTGTGGATTATGCCAAGTCTGAGCTGTTCCTTCTTCCTGAACCTGAGACAGGATTTGCACTGACTCAAAGAAAAATCCCATTTTCCTCTTGGATGACCAGGAAGTAAATACACTAAAATACGTGTGAACTACGTGCATCTTGAGCAAACGGGCTGATAGTAAAGAGAAAAGATAAGTAGTAAATAGGAAGGGCAAAGGAAGCAACCAAGGAGGTTTGACTGTGCTGGAAATGCCCTGATATGAAAGGAAGCTGGTTCAAAGGCATAGAAAAGCATTGGGCCCTTGGCCACTACACAGCCCAGAGAACTTAGCTTTGAATCACAGAATCACAGAATCTTCTAGGTTGGAAGGGACCTTAAAGATCATCTTGTCCAACCGTCAACCTAATTTTGACAAAAATAAACACCCACACAACAAACAAAAAGCAACACCATCACTAAACCATACCTCCCAGCCCTACATCAACCCGTCTTTTGGACACCTCCAGGGATGGTGCCTCAACCACCTCCCTGGGCAGCCCATTCCAATGTCTGATAATCCTTTCGGTGAAAAGATTTTTCCTAATATCCAGCCTGAACCTCCCCTGGCGTAACTTGAGGCCATTTCCTCTTGTCCTATCACCTGGGACTTGGGAGAAGAGACCGACCCCACCTCTCTACACCCTCCTTTCAGGGAGTTGGAGAGAGCCAGAAGGTGTCCCCTCAGCCTCCTTTTCTCCAGGCTGAACACCCCCAGCTCCCTCAGCCTCTCCTCAGGAGACTTGTTCTCCAGACCCCTCACCAGCTTTGCTGCTCTGGTGAGCATGCTTCTGGTGAGACATGTCCACAGGAGTGAAGGACACCAGGTGGTAAGCAGCCAACTTGCACACAAGTGGTCACCTAAAAATGCTCACAGCTTAATAAGATGAGGAGGAAGATGCAGAATAGGAAACTGGAGTTGCATGTGGCAGACAACCGTACCCTGCGGCGAGGAAGGGTGCTCTAAGACAGGGAAGCAGCCAGACTCGGACATGATTTTTCACCCAGCTACAATTGCATCTCTACTGAAAGCCATCATTGTGAATACAATTGCTTAAACAGTCATTCCATCCCTCGGACAGCTTTTCTATTTCTATGAAAATACTTTCAAAACCAACTGGCAAGTAACTTAGCTGATACAAAAGCAGTGTTGTGCTTGTTCTCAAATGCAACTTTTGAAAACAAGGAAACTAGAATGAAAGAAATATGCAAATCAAGCCTTATCTCTACACCCATATGCTTACAATGCATACACTCATTTGCCTTAGTATTATCTACAAATGTCCTCCAGTAAAGCTCTAAGCTGGTGCCACACAATTAAACCCACATCTGTTAAATTTTATACTCTTTGTCCTTGATAACATCACCCTTTTACCACTATGCTTTTATTCAACCTTTTTTAAGTCCATAAACAAACCCATCTGCCATTTAATTAATCAGTCAGGAGAAGATCCATGCTGACTGAAAATGCCTCATTTACCCTGTTTGGAGCTCAAGACAGATGTACAGACTTTCTCCAGTTGTGCCGTTTGACCACACAGACAGGAGTCAGCCACAACAGCAGTTACTTGACCCTTCTCTTTGAGCCCTCCAACACCCTCCAAATACAAAAGCTACAGCTCTATAAGAACACCATAGCTAATCTCAAGGTAATTCAACCCGACTAATACTATGACGGCAGCTGGAGGACCTGAAGATAACGAACTCACATCATCCAGTCAACAGTATGCAAAGCACAACTTTAATTTTCCACTGAGAACACTGGACAGAGTAGGAAAAGGCAAGGGACAAAATTAAAAGAACTGACACGTGGAAAAACACGTCATTGTGTAATAAACAGAGAAGGAGAATGAAGCGACTACTCAACTTGCTCACAAATCTGGTCTTAATTACTTGATCGAACTGACTTCTGCACATCATCTAAAAGTCAACCATCTCTAAAGATATATTAGAAAACAGTGAGTCTAACTGATTGTGTTTAATTCTTGCATCTTGTAGCAGAGATTGAAAAGGATGAAATTATGATTAAA
Source organism: Calidris pygmaea (assembly GCA_003697955.1). NCBI lineage: Eukaryota > Metazoa > Chordata > Aves > Charadriiformes > Scolopacidae > Calidris > Calidris pygmaea. Next base: position 143,755 of record QJSC01000314.1, read on the forward strand.
AATTATTAGTCATAATATTAATGACATAATGATTAATGCTATAGCTACTTAAGTGCATAAGATAACAGCTTTTTTCAGCGAACTGCTTTCTGTGAAGAGTGGTTTTGTGAAACCAATCTAAATATTTTTTGTCCTTGATTTATTATATAGCTTTGCATGAATACTAGCACACAGGAGCCTTCCAAAAGAATTCTGAAGCTTCTGAATCAACTGCTGTGAAACACATGCTTTCATTAGCTCAGGCTTATCCTAATGAGCCAGCTCAAATGTCCTTTACATAACAAATTTCTTATCAGTTGAGTTCCTTTCTTCTGTAACAGTGAATCATGATTCTGGAAACTGGCTGTTTACTTGCCTTTTCTTTCAAAATAAAGTATCAAATGCATCTTAGCCTCATTTTCTATGCTATATGAAAACACTCACTCCAGAAAAGGAAGAAGAGAATATGACTTTGGCCTAGGCATTTTCCAAAAACATCCTCTAAGAGAACAGTCAACAGAGGACACACCAAGCGAGGACATGAATGCAGTACAGAGAAACATTTCTACCAGCTCTAAAAATGCCAAGCACATTGCTAAGAAAAAGGAACAGAGGGGAGGCAAAAGCTAATCAGCAGTCAAGTTTATTTTTCTTTTGCCATTTTCTCAGTATATGTATGTATTTTTTTAAAAAATAACTAAATGTATTTCACAACTTTTATAAACTTCAGACATATGAAAATAATCACATTTTCTACAGTCTACAATTCAGCAAAGTAGGCACAACCCACTGCCAGCATATGTGTTGCAAAATTCAGTTATACACAACACCCTCTACTCTTTAATAACCTTGAGAGCAGTTATTAATTTAAGTAAAACCACAGAGCTCCAGGGGAGGCAGTTCATTTGTCTGACCTGCAAACCCAACTCTCAGCTGTCCAGTTTAGTTTTAACTGCAGAGAGTCACCAGGGTAACTCCTGCGGCTGAGGAAAACAAGCTGAGTAGTGTTTTTATAACTACTACCTTCAAGGGACAGTCACTCTAAGAAGTAATTTTCACCTCTCCCAAAAAGCATGTGATTAATGGGGAGATAGTAATAAAAAAAATGAGTTAGCTAATATGATCTCTTTCATAAATAAAAGGCTTACCTCACAACCAGAACTCACAAAGTGCCTTGACCAAATACTTTCTCCCTCTAGGTAAAAGACTGCTATTGCTCATGTAAATATTGAAGACATAAAAGACACGATATAACACAGACTAAATCTTTTCCCTCAAGAGAAAATCAACTTTGCATTAGAGTGCCTCGATTCCTATATATTCCCAAATGAGTTTATAATGTATAAAAGTACTCATTATAATATAGTCTTTACATATTCTATTCTAAATTTTATCATGTCAAACTTAGCTCATGTCCCAGGCTAATACACTCTCTAACTGACCTTCTTTGTGTAATGTTTGAAAAATCATCTGAAAGCCTAGCGTGATGATATGAGAATTTACAAAGTTTTAAGTGAATCTAAAGCAACTTTCTCTCACACACAGTGACCTGCAAAAATTATTTCTCATGAGAAATCTACCAGGGAGCAAAAGAACGTAGCCCTTGATTCCCAGACGCAAGTAAAGGTTAGGACCATATAATGAGACAACTTACACATACCTACTTCTGTAAGAATCCCCAGAACAGTAAAAAGAAGTGATCCTTGCAGGGAGCCAGATGGAGACCACACTAAAGAACAAATAAAAGACACAGAATGGAAAACCATAGCAATGATAATACAAAGGCATGAATGAGAAAACCTGCGCAAGGGAAATATTCCCTTTAAATCTTCTCAGAGCTGTTAACACATGAAAGACAAGAGAAAATCCTTCTCCAATTTAACTGTGCTGCAGTTAAACAGTAGAAGCCGGAACAAAATCTCCATTATAAATTTAGTGTCAAGTAGCAAAGATAAATGGAGAGAAAATAGTGCTCACTGCGTATACCTAATTGGGAGTCTCTAGTTTTCCCAAATAACTGCCACATCTGACTTCTACCAGCAGGAAAGTGTGTGTCAGTAACATAGTATTTTAGCCTACTGAAAACCACAAAGATCAAAAGAACATTGCAAATACTTTAAAAGTGCAGCAAGGACAAGCGTAAGTATTCAGAGGTTTGTAGGCTGAGCCATATAATGACGATATTGTTTCTTTCCCAGCCCAAGCTCTCCTATAGTTCCCCCTAACATAATGAAATGTTGGGTATGCAGGATGATCAAGCAAAACATTTGATCTTCAACTGTTTTCCTTCAGGGGCTGCCCTCAAGCATTTTTGTCTTCGCATTTTGCAAGGCAGACCTGGATATTGGGCTGGTAAGCAGAAAAGGAACACAGTACATCAATTCTATAACAGAGCTGTAAGCTATATGAATTCTATAACTGAGCTTTTCTTTTAAAAGAAAACTCCTACAACTAAATTTAAAATTATATTATTTCTAAATTATCTTTTTATCCATCTGTGTACCGGACTATAGAAGCTACTAGGAGTATACAGGAGGTGCTGGTACCAGTTTCCTTTTAAAACATGCTAACAACTGCATTTAAGTATTTCCATCTCTCTGAACATTTCATAGACAGGGAAGGGCAACACAGGAACTTCACACCTCTGCATCTGAAAACAATTCTACATTTCTCCCACTTAGGGCAAGTGCAGGGTGCTGCACCTGGGGAGGAATAACCCCCTGCACCAGGACAGGTTGGGGGTGACCTGCTGGAGAGCAGCTCTGAGAAGAAAGACCTGGGAGTCCTGGTAGACACCAGGATGCCCATGAGCCAGCAATGAGCCCTTGTGGCCAAGAAGGCCAATGACATCCTGGGGGGCATCAGGAAGAGTGTGAGCAGCAGGTGGAGGGAGGTCATCCTGCCCCTCTGCTCTGCCCTGGGGAGGCCCCAGCTGCAGCACTGGGACCAGTTCTGGGCTCCCCAGTTCCAGAAGGACAGGGAACTGCTGGAGAGGGAACAGCAGAGGGCTACAAAGGTGATGAGGGGCCTGGAGCATCTCTCCGATGAGGAGAGGCTGAGGGACTTGGGTCTTCTTAGTCTGGTGAAGAGAAGGCTGAGGGGGGATCTGATCAACACCTATAAATACTTCAAGGGTGCGTGTCAGGATGATGGGGCCGGTCTTTTTTCAGTGGTGCCCAGGGACAGGACAAGAGGGAATGGGCACAAACTTGGAACATGAGAAGTTCCATCTGAACATGAGGAGGAATGTCTTTGCTGTGAGGGTGGCAGAGCCCTGGAAGAGGCTGCCCAGAGAGGTGGTGGAGTCTCCGTCTCTGGAGACATTCCAAACCCGCCTGGCAATGTTCCTGTGTAACCTGCTCTGCTCTGGCAGGGGGTTGGACTAGATGATCTCCAGAGGTCCCTTCCAACCCCATATCATTCCGTGATTCTGTGAAAACCAAAATGCAATTGCTGGCTGTGTTTTGAAAAGCTCAGAGTCTAATTTGTATAGTCTCAAGATCTACAACTTCAACCAGGTTTCTCAAATATACTACAAAGGCATATTTACAAAGCACCTGTTTTGTGAAGGTTTTCAGAGAAGTGTCTGAAGGTTTCCTTGGAGAAACACTCTGGATTAGTGCACTGCTCCCTATGTCACGCTTATCTGAATAGCCAGTCACATGCTCTTGGAACATCCTGGCTTTTGATTCAGTGCTCTTGATACTAACTGAGAGCTCTGCAAACAATAGCAATAAGGTTATAAAAAGATATTCAATAGTTCAGCCATTTTAGACATCTGGAACAACAGCTGCCTATACATGTTTTCACAGCAGTTTGCATTTGGAGATTTTACTTATTTATCTCTGTATGCTACAGACAAGCTTATTCATGCAATTCTAATCACTTAAAATATGATTCCAGTTTCCTTCTATCATGCTAAAAACTGCCTTATTAGCTACAGACCACTCACATCGCGTATATCATTCTCCTTGCAACCAGACTAACAAAGCTCTCATTTTGTATTATGCTTACAAATAGCCACGCCAGGAGTTCTCCTCTAGAGTAGATGCCCATGCACTATCAACCTGAAATGTAAGTTTAAATATGATTTAACTCTACTGATGCTTCTTTTCACCTCCTTCTTTGCTTCTGGTGGTCACGTACCTCTCATTTCCAGTGTAGCTCCATGTAGTTCCCCTGTTACTGTGCAACACCCAGAAAGCTTTCACAAGCTAAAGCTGAAGCCTGACTCTAACCTTGTCACAAAACAAGATGTCAATACCACTGCAAGACTACTGGCTTTGATGTTTTTCTCCGTGGCCACGGAGGCCACCTTTTCTTCAAAACTGAGCACATGCGACACTCAACGGGGCTAAAGCTGCCAAAAGATAGATAGAGAGGAGGCTGAAACAAAGGCTGACCACTCGGTGAAGACAGAAGCCGAGCTGGTATCAGAGACACCATTATCAGCTCTGGCTGAACACTTTCTGAACAACCTCACCACAAGAAACAACCTAACAGAATGCAAAAATCACGTAAATGTCTGTTTTCCTCAGCTGTTTTCATCCTTTTCCAGAATTCAACACCAATCCAACTCTAATAATTATTAGCTTCTTCTAACAAGCCTAAAAACTATCAGATGAGATAAAATCCATATATGCTCTTTGAACTCTAAAGGTAGTAAATTTAAAGTAATAAAAATAATAAATAATAAAATCTTTATTTTAGGTACTCTCAATTTTTCAGGGAACCACACAAACGTATCAGAATGCCTGGTTTTTCCTCATGAACTGAGTGTACATAATATTAACCTTAGAAAACGTTCCAAATGTGGAATCTTCCAATTTTCAAAAAACTAAAGGAAGAAATTCAGTGAATTAAACCTGCTTTTGTATTAATCAGGTTTTGCAGGCTGTATTTTTCTAAAGAACTTTATTTTACAAGTGTAGGAATGAAAGCCCCTCAGAGAGAGCAAACAGCACTAACTGTGCAAAGGAGCCATGAGACGCAAACATCCGGCAAACTTTCAAGACCATAAGTGTCAATTCTTTTTTCTTCAATACCCAGCATATGTAGGCTAATTAAAAAAAAAAGTATTTACAGAACTAAGATAGAGAAAGTTATTTTATGTAATAATGTCTCACTAAAGATATAAAGACCACAAACACTTTGAGATGCCTAACTTTCAAAATAATTACCTAATTCTACAGTCACGGCCAGCAGTCATTTATTTTTCGGAGCATGGTAATTATATACATATTCTTTTTTTAAAGGTCTCACCCACTTGGTGACTTAGCCTCGCCTTGTCGAACTTCAACAATGACCAGCTGAACTTTTAAATACTGAAGCCAGGACGCACGCTCTTAATACCAGCTGCTCATGTGATGGATGCCGTGATCTATACCATCAGCCCTGTTTCCTCACTTTAACAGAGTAACACTGCAGGTGGTTTTTTTCAGGCAGGGTCAATTCAACGCCTGCTTTCAGCCCTGCTTTCAAATCATGAACATAATTTATATGGAAACCTGCCAGTGCTAAAAGCCGTACTTGCACACGTTTTGGTAAAATATTTTGTTGCTTATTTATCCTTAACAAAAATACAGACATATATATATATATATAAAGAAAAATTTGAATGGCTATCACTGGTGAGATCTCTGACTGCATTCAAAGAAGGCTAAATAATGTAACTCTGGACACCCCCTCATCCACCGCCTCCCACCCCCCAGTTTTTAGACACATCACTTACTAGGTCCTTTCCTCTTCACAGATACAATACACCTTGCAATGACTTGCTCTATAGCACTTATGACCATGAAGGCTTCTTCCACTCATAGAAAAACCTACTGTTGAACTAGTTCATCGCTCATTTATTCTGATGTGTGGTATCGGGACAGCTTATTTTTATCATCTCAGATAATACACATTCTTGGAATATGTTTTCATGACGAGTCATAATCACACGGGGTTGCATTTGTTTTCTACTTATAGTAAGAAGTGGGGCACTTTCCAAGCTTGTGATCTGTGGATATATGGTTCTGTGCACATACAGTACGACGTACAAAATACAGCTTCTTTGCTGTGCTTGCTGATTAAAAGTTTAAAGGCTGTTGCTGGCGCCGGGGGAAGGAAAGGAAGATTTGCCATAAGAAAGAAGCTGTGAAATTACTTGAATTAGCCATATAAAACGCATGCTTTCTCACCCAGTTTATCACATTTCCACTTGTACTCCTGAAGCTTGATACTATAGGTAAACAAAGCTGTAAAATAGTAACTACATTCATTAGAGCACTCAGAGGAACGTTTCGTATGACAAACCAACAAAGCAAACACAATTGAAGTTTCACCTTCAAAATGCAACAGATGCTTTGTGCTACTGAAACAGATCCACAAGAAAATTTCATGCTGGGAAACAGCTGGCTAAAATTCCACGGTTGTCATCTTTTGTTTAAGTTTGCTTCAACCAGCGGATCGCTCAAAGCCACCTACACCGCAAGTGTTAATTGTTCACATTCAGCTTAAAGAGTTTCAAATGGATGCACGTAGCTGAAGAAAAAACATACAGAAATCAATGCTCAGTACTACCTCCTAAAAGCCTCTCTACGTTTTAAGCAAACCAAATCAAGCCGTACAAATCAGAAGTTGGAATAATATTGTCAAAATGTCTTGAAACGCAGAGTCTTGATGCAACGATCAAGACTGAAGCACCCACTGGAAAGTATTTTAATGGAGCAGATTATCGATACACAGCTAACATGACCCAGTCTTTACCAAAGCTGTTACACAAAGCATAAAGCTGAAATAATAAAAAGAAAAATTGCCTTCAAATGAACAAATTGTACACGCACTCTTTCTCCCCCTTCCCGAGTTTTCTAGGGAAGCCTATTCAGAGGATTAAGTGTCCTCACGTGCCAGCACACACCTGCAGTCACTGCTGCACAGAAAGGACCTACTACAGCATTTCCACAGCCTGAGAACAGTAGGTGCTGTCCCTACTTCAGAGCCTGTGCTCTACGGCTTGTTGCATTTTTAACAGAGTGTCCCTAAATGACAGTATTTCTATTTTCAATAAGAACAGTAAATACTCTCAGACTCCCGTGATTAAATTTAGGAATAGCATAAAATATTTGAAGTACTCGTTCTTACAAATGTGTTCCTCTGTATCAAAAGGAAAAATTACACATTTGGTGAAGCACATTCTGTGCAGGTACACTGGAAGGCCACAACAATTTAAAGATGACCTTTGCAATAAATGAAAAATCAAGGTATCTGGGTTCTGCTGCTAGCCCTGACGGAGATGAGGCTTCAGGCAGCTTTCTTATTTCATCCCTGATTGCCTGCCCACTGTAAAAATTAGGAAGTTTTATTTATATCTGGTAAAGTGCTAGTGCTGTCTGCCCCAGCAAAGTACACGTAAAGTCATCTGAAGGACTGTCTGGAAGGTCCATAGAGGTCCCCAGTTTCAAACCACTGCAACTTGCCAGGAGCGAGGAAGAAAAAGGCTATGATAAGCAGGACATTCGTAAAACACCTCGTTACAGGTCAGGTTCACAGACGTCTGTAGTAGTGGGAAGGTAAACCCAAAACTGATTTCCTGAAAACTGCTGGGAAGTGCTGGGCAGCAGCCAGGTGGGCCTGAGTTTCATAAGCACACTGTTTTCTTTCAAACTCCCCTCATTGCCCACCGCTACGTGACTTCCCATGCCCTGCGACATGCCAGCTGTGACTGAGCTGAACAGCTCAGCGCTCACAGATAAACCCCAGAAAATGCAAAAATGGAGATCCTTCTGTGTCTCCTTCAGATGACCAATCCTGTCTTAATAAAGTTTACCATGTAGCGCTACTATCAGGGTTTGCAGAAAATGCACCAGTATTTGGGCATGTTAGGGTAAAAGTAAGAATATCAGAGCTCTCACCCAGAAAGTGGAGGACTTGGGTTGAGTTTCCCATTTTCCCTGAAGGGATTCAAAGGCACAACTCCCATCCCCTTGTCAGTGAAGCCACCTCGAATGTTTCAATATGATGACGTCCTTATAACTATGAAGTGAAATCTTCTGCTCAGGAAAGAAAAAGTGAATGCAAGAGGCAATATAAAGCAACTACATAAAACCTCCTCCTCATTTCAGCTAAAGGTAGGTTTCACGATGGCAGGTATTTGGTCGTCATAGTTTTCACTCAAAAGCAATCTTTTCTGTTTTGCTGGATGTGAAAAAACATTGGAAAATATGTGTTCCGTCTAAAAATAAATAAATAATCAGAACCTTTAAGAGTGAGTGATTCAAATAGGGTAACAGTCAAAGCTGAATTGTCCTTCAGATGTCAACTCAAAATTTTCCCAACAGCTTTCATTTCTTCACAATATATAAGATAAAAGAAATGAAAAAAAATAGTTCTTATACTGACAGGGAAAGAGAATACATCCTGAACTACTCGCTCAATAATAAAGTGGGTGTGACAACCTTCCCATCCCCTTATATTTTCCACTTTTTCTTGTAATGTAGCTACATTGTTTTTCCCACTTGAGCTTCTTTTTGGCTAGACAAAGACTTTGTTGTGAAACAAAGAACATGACTAGAAAGGACTGTCACACCACAGTCAATGTCTCCTAAGCAAAACGCATGTAACCTCCAAGGTGAAAACTGCATGTGTTAGAGAGATCTCAGCTTTCCAAACACAAACATGCCAATAATGGATATATTTCAAAGAGAACCAAGCAAAAAAGGGTGACTGCCACAAGTAAATAGCTGACAAGAAACCCAGAATTTCCAATGTACTTCTTACAATCAGTTAATTTTAACCAGCCGATACCTATTTTGCAGAGGAAAGAAAGAAAACCCTACAGAAATACCAACCTTTCACAAGCACTATGAGAGTAACCTTCTAATAATGTGCTTCAATGCCATTTTTATTGGCTACATCCTTTAAAACAGAATTCTCCAACCAGCAATCCAGCTCCAAGAAATAATTACATAAACATGCAAGTAGCTTAAAAGAAAAACTTAAAAATGCAGACCATATTGTAGCTCCTGACACAAGCTGGCATAGCAAAATTCCACACACCATGTGGGCTTTTCCGATCACAGGCTCCCAATATTCTTACTTATTTCCCAGATCTGTTTGTAAAAACTACACACTCACCTGAACACAGCAGTCCTGCACAGAAAAGATTTATCTCTGTCTGAAATACTACACTAGTCTTTCCAGCAACAACTGCATGCTCAAACACAGCAGGATTTCATCAAACATTATCAACTTTTAAATAATTATACTCTAGAAGAACCTTGTTACTATTAAACTACTGAACCAATTTAAAGCAACATAAATGTTAAAAATGGAAAAGCCACAGGGTTTTAAATCTGGGGCTGATTTTAGGTTTTAGTGTGGAGTGGGTGCTCCTAAATTTATGAACTACATTTATTGATTTCAAGTATATGAAGAACCAAGCCTCCCTCCTCCTCCTGATAATTCATAAAACTGCATTCAGGATCTCCCTTAAGTCTTCTTATGTTGTACAATACTCTTGCAAAGCAACTCTTTAGTTCCCTCTTTTGTCTACAGAATAATCAATAGAAGATTCCTGGAGGGAAACACTGTGAAGAAAAAGCGTACTTTTATGAACCCTTGCTAAAGCTGGCTGTGTTACTATAGGAGATTTCTTATGAAGAAAAGGGAAAGAGCATTACTGCTCCCTATGTGCCAGATTATGCAGGGGTGCATGAAGAAGAGTGTGAGCAGCAGGTGGAGGGAGGTCATCCTGCCCCTCTGCTCTGCCCTGGGGAGGCCCCATCTGGAGCACTGGGACCAGTTCTGGGCTCCCCAGTTCCAGAAGGACAGGGAACTGCTGGAGAGGGGACAGCAGAGGGCTACAAAGGTGATGAGGGGCCTGGAGCATCTCTCTTCAGAGGACAGGCTGAGGGACTTGGGGCTTTTTAGTCTGAGAAGAGAAGGCTGAGGGGGGATCTGATCAATGCCTATAAATACTCAAAGGGTGGGTGTCAGGAGGATGGGGCCAGTCTTTTTTCAGTGGTGCCCAGGGACAGGACAAGAGGGAACCGGCACAAACTGGAACATGAGAAGTTCCATCTGAACATGAGGAGGAATGTCTTTGCTGTGAGGGTGGCAGAGCCCTGGCAGAGGCTGCCCAGGGAGGTGGTGGAGTCTCCTTCTCTGGAGACATTCCAAACCCACCTGGACACGTTCCTGTGGGGCCTGCTCTGGGTGGACCTGCTCTGGCAGGGGATTGGACTAGATGATCTCCAGAGGTCCCTTCCAACCCCATAGCATTCTGTGACTCTGTGATCTGCAAAGGCAAAATACATACCTTACGAGGGTACACAACAACACAAATGACGTAGCTATTTTGAATTTGACCTGTTAATGTCTGAAGTTCAAAACACTCAAGTAAATTTGTCTTACTTTCTCCCAATGCGGAAGTACTCCTGGTTCTTTTAAACTACAGCATAAAGAGCACAGCCACAGAAACCCTGGGCTGGTAGAGCATCAAGGAACCAGAGGAAGAGGAGGCAGCGCTCCTCAGTGGACGAGCAGCTTTGCCTGCGACCCCGCAGAACACCCTGTGTGCCGATTCCCAGACTGCCCGTGCACATCTGATTCAAATCCTTCTAAATGATGATGAACGATCTCTCTGGTCTACACTGTCAACAAAACCAGCAACTGAAAATGAGGGTTATTATGGTGATGAGACCTACATTACCACGTAGCCCATACAGTGCTGTGTCCATCACACCTCTCCACATGCAGGCAGAGAGGTAGACAGTACCCTCTGTCCACCAAGCATAAATTCTTTGAGAAGAAGCATAACTTTATAGCTTGTGGGTAGCTTCTGCTACACTATTCTTTAGCCCAACACCAGTACATTTGTCTTCATTTTCTCCTTCGCTTACAAAGTCCCTCTTCTTTTCCTGTGGGGATATAGCTCTGCTAGTACATTTTCATTTACTGAGCCCAGGTCAAAGATTGCCGAGACAAATGTATTCTATAAGAAAGTGTTACTCTATTTGCCATAGCTAAAAGGTCGATAACACAAAATAAATGCACATTTGGCTTTTGAAGGGACCCCAGCTTCTTTAGCATCAATATTACTGCCTAAAAATGCTGCACTTCCTGCAATCCCACGAACCAAGACTGGAAGAAGTTCACAGAAGTAGCTTTTCCCTCACTAGTTAACTTGTGCTTTTGAGAGCACTCTGCCCAGAACCAGCACTGAGACTCTCCTGTGAGATCAGTCAGGCTCTGCTCCCACAGCACATGGCCATGCATGGGCTCTGCTACACCACAGCTGAGACCCACAGGAGAAGGTAAACGCTTAAACCAGCTCCAATTCAATGTCACTGCGTCACTCTGGGCCTGGAACAGGGACACCCATGGACCCAGCCCTGGAAGGAACAGCCTCCTGCGGCAACCAGGCCGAAGCACTTCCCTACAAACCATTGCGTCGGTGTCCCATCTACGTCTATCAACTCGATGAACATGAAGAAATGTGAACCCTGGAGGCTTAACTGCCTTCAGATACAACACCAGGGGACAGGAAGAAGGATGGGAGATGTTTATCAGCAGTGTTTGCAACCCAGAAAGATGAGGTTCATCTCTAGTTGCCCCCTGAGCCTGCCCACTCGCTCCCCAGTACATAAAGGTTCACCTGTAAAAAGGAGCTGCAGGATGGGAGGAGCATTAGGAATAGGAATTGTGCCATCAGGGTATGTTTCTCAGCCGTATTTAACAGGATTAGGCTGGCCTCGTGTGCCTGGTACTCCTGTCCCCAAGGACAGTGTGATCACAAACTTTTACATTGGTACAGCCGTCACTTCTGCTAGCCACAAATGGAGAAAACAGAACTCAGCTCCCTGCCAGATTAATCACAGAGCACTGAGACAGCGTGTCAAAACAAACAGGCAAGCAAACAAAAACACAGACCCAATTAAAACCAAAGCAGAATACTTCAAAATCACATGGACCACATCCAGGCTGTGTGAAAAAACTATTAGATACGTGCGTTAAGCATAAATTGAAGTTAATTTTAGTTAAGCATTATTAAGGGCACTTGAATTCAACTTTATTAGCACAATGTCTTGATGAAAATACAATAATTTACTTACAATTTACATTACAGTAAAAAGATTAGTTTTATTTTCTTCATGCAGTTCTTTATTCTGCTAGTCAATCAGCAACTTCTTGATGTATAGAAACATAACTTATACTAGGTTTTTGCATTAAAAAGGGTATTTTCTACTATAATAATTTTTCTTTTATAATAGAAGTACCTAAATAAAGACAGCAGAACAAGAAGAAAGAAATCCTGAAAGACACTGAAAAGCACCGTGGTCAGCAAGGTGAGGGCAGGAAAACCCAAGGCTACAGGCTGTCCTGTTGTCAGTACTAATGGGAGTCAGTGCTGAAGGAAGTCTCCCTGATGAGGAAAGGCTGAGAGAGCTGGGACTCTTTAGTCTGGAGAAGAGAAGGCTGAGGGGAGACCTTATTAATGCTGACAAGGATCTAAAGGGTGAGTTGAAGGAGGAGGGAGCCGGACTCTTTTCAGTGGTTCCCAGTGACAGGACGAGGGGCAACGGGCACAAGCTGGGACATGGGAAGTTCCACTCCAATCTGAGGAAGAACTTTATGGTGAGGATGGCAGAGCCCTGGAAGAGGCTGCCCAGGGAGGGTGTGGAGTCCCCTTCTCTGGAGATTTTCAAGACCCTCCTGGATGCCGTCCTGAGTAACATGCTCTGACAAGCTCTAGGCAATCCTGCTTCAGCAGGGGAGTTGGACTAGATGATCTCTATGGTCCCTTCCAACTCTAAAAATTCAGTGAAATTCAGTGAAGAGCAACTCTCACACTCGAGTTCCTCCCCGAAGCCGCTGCACTGCTCCACAGCCAAGGTTACACCACCAAGCGAGGCATCAGGCTCTTTACACCCCTTCAGTGACAGTGACAAGATGCTGGGGAAGAAGGGACCCCACACAGCGAAAGAGGAAGATTAAAAATAATACATGCATTTTTTTTTTCTTGACATTATCTGCAATTATGTCTTTCAAAACTCATCGTGGATGTCAAACCAGAAGACGCTTCAAACATCCTTGACTGCCCTTTGGAAAGTAATTAGGCTGATGTCTTATGAGAGTAATATATTGTGATACATTGCTAAATGTACAGCTCCACAGTGGTGAGCAGTCTGCAGTGTCTTTCAGATCTGCCCTATTTAGTATGACTTATTTTCTGTGCTTTAAATAAAAAAAATGGTGTGGGCTTTCCAGCTCATTAGCAAATTGGATTTCTGTAAACATCTTTAATTGTAAGCATTTCTGTATTCCCTTTGCATTTCAGTATCCCCTCACAATTCACCTATGTCTGTCAAACTTGTTCACACAAATGAGAATGCAGATGCTGTTAAAGCCTATGATGTTCTAGGCGTACAGCTCGGACCGAGCCACATTCACTAAAAGGTTATCCTGGAAGGAAAAAAAGAAGAATCCAAAAACCACAGACACACAAGCAAAAAAAAAAACCAAAAAAAAGCAGAAAAAACAAAAAAAGTAAAAATAAAAAAAACCCCATCCAATATTTCTGTGTGTTGGCTTCAATTACAGGAAAGGGATGAGAGCACTTGAAATCTTGGAGCTGCATGCAATGTTCTAAATATCAAGCTGATCAAATCGACATCCATGCCAGGTGTCTTGCCACAGTTTATTTTAGCCAACACCCTTCTAAAAACACGAAGAGGCGGTGACCCTGATGGCGATACACCCATGGGATATCAGGGAAGCATGGTTTACTGGTGTAATAGAGGCGGCTTGGTAGAAAACACAGTACTGTGCAGGATTCTGCAGAGAACAAGTAGGGTGTGAGAATTCCAGCCACGCACACTGACAGCTTAAAACAATCCTCCAGTCAACTACGACTTTTTTTTTTTTTTTTTTCATAGAGAGAAAAAGATTTGCAAGTGTCACTTCAAGTTGAATAAATACAGGGCAGAAAAAGTCCTGCTTAGGACAAGCTCCTTTCCAGTTCAGACAAAAGTATTACATCATCCTCTTCCCAGAGGAGCAAGCCAGCTCACCAGACAGATTCCTTGGGGTTCTACAGCTCTGGGATGACAGCAAGCCTTCACAGCAGATCTCTGAACTTCCCTGCTAAAAAAGGCAGAACAAAAGAGGGTGAAAAAAAATAAAAATCCCGAGTCAACCACATGTGCTAAAATGGTTTCTTGAAACCCACCGGTGTCCTGAGCTGTGGGAGCAAGCCCTCTTCTGCTTGACACACTGCAGTGGAGGAATAAAAGCCCCAACCCTGATGCTGAGAAAAGAGGTTCAGGAGCTGTTTTGACTCAGGTGACTTCAGTGTATTACTATAGTGCATGGGAGCTGGAGCTCACACGTCTTCCTCCACAAGCGGCACAGCCCTTCTCTGGGGCTCTGTGCAGGGGATGCTTCTGACAGAGGACGGTAAGGACCAACACCAACCTCCCAAAAAATAACGTTGTTTTGCTGTAGATGAGTTCCTTCATTCTTCTAAAAAGCATTTGTTACTGACAGCAACAACCAAATGCTGGAAGACTAGAATTAGCTTTCATGAGTGACTCTTGTTAGGAAGAATTTAATTATCTGTATCGTAAACACTCACAGGGCAGCCAAAGAACCACCTCTGAAATAAGAGACACTTCATGGGGTTAAGGGAGCAAATGCAGGTTGGTTCACTCACAGTGTGGAAAACCTGTTGCAAATCTGCACTCCTCTTTCATACATTGAACAAAGGAGAGAAGCAATTCAAAGAGACAAATATAAAAATATCACTGAATTGTATGTGACACATTTCAAGGCTCAGTCAAATCTCTTTTCACTTAGGTATAAAAAAAATATAGAGAAATTCTCATAATCTCAAAATGAAACCCCCAGTGTTATCATGTTCTTGATCACCCATGACATTCAAAAACGTTGCTCGTTTGAGATCCCATCAAAAGTTTCTTTAGCCTGTATTCTTTCAAAAGTACTTTTTAACATTTAGTGGCAGCTTTATGAATCTGGAAATTTTATCTGTTGTATAAAGCAAGCCATTTTGAAACAGAAATTCCAAGCACACTTTAGAGATAATTTCAAATGTGCATGAAGAGTTTAATTTTTGTAAAGCAATTCCTATTTATTTCCTCCTTCAGGAAACTGTAATTCACCAAAACCCTTCTGTAACCAAAGTGTTACATGTTAGTATGTACAGGGATGGTCATTCATAAAACCATAGCATCATAGAATGGTTTGGGTTGGAAGGGACCTTCAAGATCATTGAGTTCCAACCCCCCTGCCCTGGGCAGGGACACCTCCCACCAGACCAGGTTGCTCCAAGCCCCATCCAGCCTGGTTTTGAACCCCTCCAGGGATGGGGCAGCCACAACTTCTCTGGGCAACCTGGGCCAGTGTCTCACCACCCTCACAGCAAAGAACTTGTTCCTAATATCTAATCTAAATCTGCCCTCTTTCAATTTAAAACCCTTCCCCTTGGTCCTATCACTACATTCCCTGATAAAGAGTCCCTCCCCATCTCTCCTGTGGCCCCTTCAGGGACTGGAGGGCTGTAGCAAGGTCTCCCCGGAGCCTTCTCCAGGCGGAACAACCCCAACTCTCTCAGGCCTGTCTTCACAGCAGAGGTGCTCCAGCCATCTTCATGGCTGATCATCTTCATGGCCCTCTGCTGGACCCGTTCCAACAGGTCCATGTCCTTCCTGTGCTGAGGACTCCAGAGCTGGACACAGTGCTCCAGGTGGGGTCTCACCAGAGCAGAGCAGAGGGGCAGAATCACCTCCCATGACCTTCTGGCCACACTTCTCTTGATGCAGCCCAGGATGCGGTTGGCTTTCTGGGCTGCCAGCATGCATTGCTGGCTCATGTTGAGCTTCTCATCCACGAGCACTCCCAAGTCCTTCTTCTCAGGGCTGCTCTCCAGCCATTCTCCGCCCAACCTGTATTTGTGCCTGGGATTGCCATGTCCCAGGTTTAGGACCTTGCACTTGGCTTGGTTGAACTTCATGAGGTTTGCACGGGCTCACCTCTCAAGCCTGTCCAGGTCCCTCTGGACAGCACCCTTTCCCTCCAGTGTGTCAACCGTGCCACACAGCTAGGTGTCATCAGCAAACCTGCTGAGGGTGCACTCTATCCCACCGTCCGTGTCTCCAGCAAAGATGTTGAACAGCACTGGTTCCAGTACTGACCCCCGAGGAACACCACTCACCACTGGTTTCCACTTGGTCATTGAGCTGTTGACTGCAACCCTTTGAGTGTGGCCAGCCACTCAGTGGTCCATCCATCAAATCCATGTCTCTCCAGTTTAGAGACCAGGATGTAGTGCAGGAAACGCTTTGCATAAGTCCATGTAGATGACCAGGTAGATTAATCTTCTGTACTATGTGCCAACAGACCACACACATCACAGACAGAACGGGGAGTGAATTTTACAGGCTTTCAGCTGGAGCAGAGAGCACCCTATTCATTAATACTCAATACTACCACAGTTAGAGTCCCTATTTTCCATAGTTTAAAATGGATTCACTGCTCCAAACCCCAGGAGACACCATCACTCAGCACCTCCTCCCCAGTCCAGCTCCGCCATGGCAGGCACTTTCATACAGCACCACCACAAATCAAATTCCTTCTGCAAGACTTCTGCTACCTGACCATGATTCACCTCTGGCAAGAACTGGAAGGTGCTTGTATTTTCACAAAAATGGAAGTGCCAAGGTATGCAAAGGCAAACAAAAACATTTCACAGTCACACCTGAATGTGGATGGCGACACAAGACCTACTCATTTGACAGTGTTTGGATCATTTCTCCACAAAGGTCAACTCCAAGTCAACCAATCTGGCTATGCTGGCACAACATCTGCAGCTGTAATTCAACAAACCCTCATTTTTTAACTAAACCATTATTATTTTCAAATGATTCCCCTCCCTGCCCCCCAACATTCACTTTTTGCGGGAGTGAAAACAAAAAATACACTGAAATGAACAATTTATTAAAATGAAAAAATACTGCTCGCTTAATGGAAAAGACTCAAGACAAAACTCAGAGAAATTTCAAGACACAAAGGTTCTTACATATATAATTTGAAATACATTACCTAACAGTGGCAGACATCCTCACCAGCACTGTGTTTCAGAAGAAGTGGCCGGCCCATTGCAGTAAGAGCCCCAGCTTTAGTCTGGTGTACACTAGTGAGACACATCAAACCGTGTCTCCTATAAGGCTGCTGTATCACGTCATGAATGCAGAGGATACATCAGGCTGTTGAGGAGAATTTAATGAAGGGACTGTTAAGGAGAAAAGGAGGTTCAAAGCAGAGGAAGAGTGTGTATCTTGGGTCTCGGAGTGTGTATCTCTGTTCTTTCAAAGGAGGTCTGTACATTTTATCACTGCTTTAAGAAGCAGTGCTCAACCTTCTCGGCAAAGAAAGCCCTATCTGTCTGTGGTAGTAAACACAATGCAGGTTTAAAACTGGCTTTGGAAGTTTGTCCAAGTAAGATTTTCAGGAAAAAAGGCTTCACTAAAAGCAGCAAATACAAAAAATACTAAAAGAGCAATGTCGTTACTTTGCATGTGCAAGGCCTTGCACGATGTATGAGGATTTACCCCTAAATCCTGCTGACTCCGCTTGATGTGAATACCCTCTGTAAGGGAAGGTATTTTGCAGCCTCACAAAGTAGTATCTACAATACAATCACTCTGATAACTCGCACAGAGCTTTCCTAAAAAACCACCATGTTCCAGTTAAAAGCCCAACCTTTTTTTTTTTCATTCCTACTATTTCTGACAGCTTTGTTAACATCCTTTTCCCAAACAATGGCTGCACAGACATGCAGCAGAATGCAACAGCAGAGCTTTACACTTTCACATATTTGAGTAAAACTAATACATATAAAAATTAAGTACCAAGTAAGCTACAGTGCACAAAAGAAATCCCTCTGTTTTTACACATAAAGATGACGTATGCACACCTGCTTAAGGAGCACACACTGTGTAGCCATTGAAGCACCTGCTTGAAAATAATCCATTAAGGAAAAAAGTGACCTGTAAAAAGCAGTGTTCCAGCTTTGCTTTACACAAGCTCGCTGCTGCCAGGGCCAGACCTCTGCTGCCTCCGAACCAGTACAAGGTGACTCCTCTGCAATACTTTATTGAACTTCATTAAAAGAGTAATTGTGGCTAGTAACTTCTAAGCAATGCCACTTTGTAAATCTAACTAGCTTCAGAAGAATACTCTGCATTTCTGATTAAATGGCAAGGTCTTTACATTTTTAACTTTTAACTTAAGTGTCAGTTTGGTCACATTCTCGTTTGAAGTCAATTTTACAACTGCCATTGACTTCAGCAAGAATAGAATTAGATCCTAACATATTTGCATGTCAAATCTTTTTTTTTATACATTAACTTATTTTGTAGGTTTATCTTCTTCAATTGCTGAAAAAGTGCAGCAGATTTATCAGTGGTTTTCTCCTTCTACCTTTCCAACAAACCCCAGTCATTGCCTTGAATTGTACAGACATACCACAGAACGTTTCTTGAAGCAATTCTGCTCTTCAACTGAATTCATATGAACCATTTGCAAGATTAAAAATAAAATATGAGACAATTCTGGATCACGTATTGATCACTTAATTATTTTCCGTTTTAACTGGATGCTATTTTTGGCACAGAATATTTATGTTGGCTGAACATCCCAATTAATCTTCTAAAATATCTATAAGTCAAAAGTCAATTATTCAAGTGACAGCGTTAATGTTTACATTCTTTGTTAACCGTTATTAACTTCTGAGGTTCTGACTTTAAAAGATATTTGAAAGCAATAGTATACTCTTATTCAAAGCGATTTTCGTCTTAGTATCTGTAGGTGGTGTTTTGAGCCACATCACAGTAATAAATGAACATTACTGTGCTGTTTATGAAGTTATAAACATAAAATACAGAAATTCTCACAGTACTAGTGCTTAGACCCAGTGTGCTTTAAACGCTTTCTCCCCCTCCCATTATTAATATTACTCTCTTGCTGTATAGGTGAGGGTGTCACACAGGCACTTAGGGCATCACTCTCTGTTATTCTCCTCGTTTCACCAGGATTTACAGCTTTGCAATTAAACCTGAGACGACAAATTATTTATTCAAAACTTATTTTCTCAGACAAGTTTTCCGTAAGTCAAACAATACATGGTGGGGAGGGAATTACCTGATTATTATGTATCTATAATCTGTTATGTATGTTACCTTAGAATGGAATTTAGACATTTTATTACTCTTATTAACAATTCCTTTAATTTCAGCCTATCCACACTGCTTTGTTTTCCCTACTATTACGGTATTGGAATGTCTTCATACACCGTGTGAGCGAGCTGAAGTAAATTGTAATTACCACCACAGACAGGGCAAGCTTCTATATCCCATCCACTTGTTCTGCACGACACCGATAGCGCACAACAGGCGGAAAGTTAGTTCATTCAGCTGGCAAGGGTAGGAGCAGATGGCAGGCAGGGAGCAAGAGGATCCTGCGAGAGCAGCTAACATCCAGCGGCCGGGTCTCCGACAGCGGGCAGGAGATACTGCTCCTCCATAAAACCTGAAGAGGACTTCTGAGCCACCCTGACTCCTGAGCAGCCTCAGGTGAAGCAGGCCACTAATATTTCATACCAGCCTCTCTGCCGAATCTCTCCTCGAGTTCTAAGCCTGAACGTCGCCCGGTGAGACCGCCAGGGTCTTTGTGCTCACGCACAGCCCGGGCATCGCACAACGCAGGGGACAGCCCGCAGCCTTTTCTCCAAGTTGTCTTACTTTCACACACCCCCAAACAAGGTATTACTAGAAATTCAACAGAAATAACGTAGGATCATGCGATTTGCAAATGATGTGATGCAAAAGGATAAAAGCCGTTAATTAGTGTTGAGAAAAAAATGTTTTTGTGAAACGTTCACTTTGGTTTTTTTCCAAGACAAAAGGCTGGGCTAACAACAGAAATCAGAAAGGAAACGGAGGGAGAGTCACGACCTGAACGTGAAATCTTAGGGGTGAGACTGAGAGGTAAAAAAAAATCTCATGTTGCTTCTCAGCTCCCTGATATTTGGGATCCCGTTCCACCGTTTTCATTTATCTCGCTGTACTCCAAATGGCCAGATCTGACCTCTGGCAGTTCTCTAAGCAGAGGGAAAGCATGCTTGTTATTTATAAGATATTAGAAAACATCAAACCACCAGTGTGCATGGTTTGGTTTGTTTATTATGGCCTAAAATATTTTGTGTCACTACAGCTTATTGGCATGTTTTATTAGCAGAGTAAATAGACGTTCAGAAACTCAAAAATCAGACTAGCTGTGTTTTTAAGCAACATTTCCACATCCGACATTTTCTATTTTTGTATAGAAAAATCAAGCTGTTGAAATCTCTGAACTACACCTGCATTCATCCATGGATGAGTAAGACACTGTTCAGATAAAAAATGTTATCACTTCTTCCAAGACAGAAGCTGTGTAATTGCTAAACAAAACATTTCTCAACAATTCAGCTGTGTAGCTAAAAAGCAAGGGGAGTATTTTTTTAAGGTGGAAACGGGTAGTTAGGTCCTCAAATAATTTCTCTGTGAGAAATCCATCTTTTAAAATTTAATTACAGGATTTACACAGCCTTCCAGTACCTGAAGGGGGCCTACAGGAGAGCTGGAGAGGGACTCTTTCTCAGGGAGTGTAGTGTGGGACACAGGATAATGGTTTTAAATTGAAAGAGGGGAGATTTAGACACTGGGAAGAAATTCCTTGCTGTGAGGGTGGTGAGACACTGGCCCAGGTTGCCCAGAGAAGCTGTGGCTGCCCCATCCCTGGAGGGGTTCAAGGCCAGGCTGGATGGGGCTTGGAGCAACCTGGTCTGGTGGGAGGTGTCCCTGCCCAGGGCAGGGGGATGGAACTCAATGATCTTGAAGGTCCCTTCCAACTCGAACCATTCTATGATTTAAAAGAGCCATAATCTGAAATTTCCCAGACAGTAACTGCAACAGTTTCCTTAATTCCAACAAATGACACTTCAACTTTGAGGTTCTCCCTGGAAGTTGAAAAACAACCCAGCATCCAGTGGGTGAAAAGTCCCAATATATGTTCATTATGAGTACACACTATCAATGTTAACCACTGCAATGGGCCTAGATAGGGAAGAAGAGGGCATTGCCAGAAACGACCCACTCCTGTAGCAGGCGGCAGAGGATCGTAACAGAACAGCCTAATTGTGTTTAAGACTGGACTGCAAAGAGCAAAAGAAGTAGAGATGAAATCAAGTAAGAGTATCTTTTACTCTGATTCCTCAGCAGGTACAGTTATTGCAGAGATAAATATAAGATGCAAATGAAGTAGAACATGCCTTACCCCTCAGCCAGCAGATGGGCCATGGTAGGGCCCAGATGTTGCTAATGAGTAGCTCATGTCAGAGGACCAGCCATCTCCAACCCGTTACAACTCTCAGCCTTAGATTTAATTCTTGCTATAAAATGTCTTGATTTTCTAGTGAAATCCACTTAAAACTATTTCTAGCACCCAAGAGGTTTGGGTCTTTTCCTCCCTGATCTTCAAATACCGATTCCAGCCTAATGGGGAAGACGCTCCACACAGAGCATCAGCACACATCTCTCCTCTAGAGTTGCCTGCCCCTGGTTTTTTTTCCTGAAGTTCATCTTGCATTTCAGTGAACTTCACTGCTAGTGAACTATATTCCTTTCTTTGGTGTTTTAGAACAAGTACATAATTATCCATCAGCAACTACTGTCTCATTTGGGATTTTAACCCCAATGTAATCACAGAAAGGAGATTTTTCAGTAGAGTATTGATGAAAACTTAGTGTTCTTTAGTTTTAGTAATTCCATTATCCACGCATGCAATTGCTACCATCTAGGTAAATCCTCACATCTGGAAATGCCAGTTTATACTCCACAGAGAAAAACAATTCCAACAGGCACACAGAATGGCATCTGACCTCTGTACCTGCAAGAGTCTCCCTACACAGAGCCAGCCAAGCCTGAAAATCTGTCCTTCCCAATGCTGTGCCTAGATACTGCAGCCTCAACACATCATGTATGGAAAATATGCCATAAATGCAAGCTAAGAAAAAATAGTACTGAAGCCCAGTGCTACAGTAAATGAAGAACAGGGTTAGGCACAATAGTGAAAATTAAGATAATGTCAATTCTGATTTAGTAGTTTTACAATGATTGAAGCAGGGTTAGACTTCAGTACTAGTTACAAATTTAATCAGGAACTGGTTTTATTTGTAGAAAATTCAAATATCTGGAGTGCTTGCTGAACCCTTCCCTAATAATACTACCTTACAAAAACACCATGTCATTGAAAACATTAAAAACCCCAAACTTCTCTCTAAGAGTTTCAATGAAAAACACTTGCCAAAGTAAAAGGATCATTGTTCCATTGAAAATCTGCGTGTTATTTTCATTAAGTGCTTTAAAATCTACTTTCTGTCTTCCTTGGTATCTGGATTAACTGAATTCTGCTATTAATACTCAAAATAGCACTCCCTTATTGAAGTAGCCATTATACATTGACACAGTGAATCAGTTTATATTCCTTAATCTTGAGAGATGAAGCCATACTTACATTAAAATGGAGAGTGCATTAGACGTTGAAACCTAATGCTGAGCCCTGCGGGTCAAGGGCACTTGGAGAGAAGACTGTAGCTTGCAGTTCTCTCCAGTGCACACACACAGGGAAAAATGAGTCTTCACTCCCATTTAATAGATTAATAGCTTTCAGTAGCAGAAGGTTATACTTTGATCCTTTAATGCTCTATTACATAATAATTCTGCCACTATTTCCTGGCTTCGATCGCCATAATTTATAAACAAATATAAATGTAAATACAGTCACCTGTTCGTAGGACAGAAGTCACACTCCTGTTTAGTGGGATGCTAAATAAGTAAGGTTACTAAATAAGATCCCCAGCTTCTGTTGCTGGGAACCACATTCGGTGTGGTCACCAACTGTAACACCTGCCTTTGGAATGGTACTTCGCAGTATCTAGCTCTTAATTAAAAATTCAGTCTAGCCAAGATTAAAGCTTTTTTTGCTTTGTTTTTAAGGAACATACAGTGAAAACAGCTTGAAAAACAAAGTTATAGTGGAATGTACCACACATAGTACAGCAAGTTCCAGCATTCATTCTGAAACTTCATCTTTGCAGAATTGCCACAGGTATATAATATATACAGAAGAATGTTTCTTGAAATGCCTTGAGGAAGAAGAAATTTGTCCCTGCCCTGCATATGAGTAGAGATACTGTAGAAAAAGGCACTTTCTACTAATTTCAACTGAAGATATTCCAGTGTGCAACACAAAAAATGTGATTTGTAAGACTGCTGAGAGAAATGAAATGAGTGAGAGAGAATACCCGGCCCAGTGGCTGCAGGATGGAGCAGGAATGGTAGGACGCGGGTGCCAGGACGACCTGCCGCTGGGCTTGTTTCAGTTTGATCTACTAACTGAGTGACTTTGTGAATTTCCACGCCGTACTGTCATTGCAAGCTAATTAGGAATGTGCTGTGAAATCACTTATTATTCTGCACCTCCTGCAGAGTACAAGAACACATTGTTTATTTAAGAAGGGAAACATCCTTCTTGCCATCTCTGCATGTGAAGTGCTACGTGGTTTTAGGTAGAACAACTTTATGTCTTGATAATTACAGGAGTCCTAGATACACAGCATCCATGTAAATCTAAAAAACATCCATACTATGACATTATTCTATAAATCATTACTAGTGATTAAAGTACAGCCTTCTCCTTTATAGGTATGCCTCAATTCCTTCCAATTAAAAAAGAAAGCCAAAAAAAAAAAAGGGGGGAGAAAAGCTGCAGACCTAGCAGAACTCCATACGTCTCACCACCAGGGGACACTGTCATGTCATTTCAAAAGCACGAGGAAACAAATATTTGCTTTAATGCCAGTAAGTCATATTTAGTTGGAACGATGAACTCTTAGCATGTCAGTTGTATGCTTCCTTACAGCAGAGCCAGTAAATATGACAAACACACGCCCAAAATAACGCAATATCCGAGAATTGTCTTTGAGCCTTTACATCACATAGACACACGCATCTCCCAGCAACCAGAGTAACGATGTAAATAACGTAAAATTTCTGCCTTCCTCAGTACAACACTACCATAGCAAACTCAATTCTGCCTACATAAGCCAGTACTGCTCCGGTGCTGCTGCTGCTGCCAAAGTACTGAACTGTTTAAAATCTCAACCACAGCATTTACAGGACAACAAGTTCTGCCAAAGCTCTTCTCAAACTGAGCAGCACCCCACGTCTCGAGTCATCTCTCTAAATTCAGCGGTGCTAATTAAGACAACCTCAGCAGAGAAACTCGAGCACAGGTAGCATAATCTAACTCTGTACACCGGGTATGCTCAGGACCCTGGCCACACTTCATCCACCACTGACGGTGACAAGACAATGAGCACACCTTCAAGAAACCACTGGAAAATGAATGCAAAAGTAGTTATCACATAACCAGAGAGAGTTGCCACCTGACACTACAAGATGAAGATATATTTAAACCTCTTAAAGTCAAGATAGCCAAAGAAACAAAACTGTTTACATTTCTTTTATCTGTTGATGCCGGTAGTTCTTTAAAATATGCTGAGTGGTTTTTAGTAAGTCCTTATTTGATATACATTTCCATTTAGATTAATTTATACATGATCTATGATTGCCAAAAAATGGGAATTGCATACCCGTGCTGCTCTAACATGATAGCACCTTCTAGGCGATAAGGATGAAAGCATAGAAATCAGGGAGATGGATTTATGAGTTTTTCTGCTTCAACCAAATAGTTTTGCTTCATAAACTAATACTTTGTGCTGTTTCTGTATGTGCTAGAAAAGGTAAACAGATGTCCCTAAAAACTTCCATTGTTTCTTGAAGGCCATATGCTAGTACTATGTTGAAAAAGGTTGCCATCTATGGTTACAGTGAGATGAAAGTCCCTCTGACAGGTATAGCCTTACCCTTTCAATCAGTGATTTAGTTTAACGCAACCATTTTTTGAAGGCATAGCCTTCATTCTTCTTTTGCAACTCTGGCATTACAATACTTACTTCCAATAAACTGGGTGCATACATTAGATGATCCAGGTTATACGAAATCATTACGTGAATATTCTAAGCAATATTTTACTCAGCATCTCAAGATTCATGTTAACTTTAAGAGTGCACTTGAATTGTTAAGCACATCAGAAATTGTACTTAGGTCAACTACAAATCCAGGATATTGCTGTCTAGAGCTCAGCGTTCTACGTCAGAGAAATTTAATAAAAAATAAGCATTAGTTCTGTGTATTCTGTACAATTTAAGCATCTGAGCTAGCAATAAAGGTCACATCACCTCTCCTAAGTAAAAACTGCTCTCCCTGGCTTATCTTATAACCCTGTCAGATGACAGCACCAACAGTCCATAACTGCACCAGCAACTGTGACCCATACTGCGCCTATTTCACTTCTCAGTCTCACCAAAAGAAGGGATCAGTCACATTTTCTCTTACTGCAATTTTTTCCCCAACCACCTTTTCACTCCAACCTTTCTTGGCATTTACCTTTCAAAAGCAAAATGAAGTATATTCATTCTAAAATCTAGATAAAGAGAGAAGACTTTGGAAAGATTGGAAAGCAGAGATTTCTACACAAAATGATCATGAGATTGAAAGTCCTAGAGATAGGTAGCGGTCAATAGTTATCATTCAAAAACACAAGGGACACTAAGATGAGGTTGCCACCGCTTCCAGCAATGCTGAGGATGTACATTCACTAGTAAGTTAACAGGGTTTATACAGAATTTTCTGTGGCATCTGAGTTAGGGCCATGGGAACTGCCTGTCTCGTACTGCATCTGCCTGGTCCGAGTCGAAGCAGCAGGCGGGCAGGCTCTGAAGTGGTTCCAGAGCTAATTAAGCACGTCCTCTCAGGATGCAGCTGCACTGGGGCCACATGTCACCATCCCCTGACACTTCTCAGCACTTGTCATCTGCGAGCGAAGACTCCCATTGTTCTCCAGTAAGAAGAATGAGCACTCTTGAATTTGCTTCAAGACTGACCAGGTTAACTCAGGCTTTTCTTGAGCTGTTCCAGACTCAACTGGAGAAGTCCCCAGCAACCGGATCTAATTAGATCTGCTTCAGGCAGGGCCTGGAGGTCCCTTCCAATTGAAGTTATTATACAATTCAGGGATCTTTCACTGTTTGAATTAACCCAAGAGACTAAAAGAAATTGGGGGGTGTGTTTATGAAGATGGTATCCCCCAGGAGACATACATACACACACCCAAGTGTCTTAACTGGCATGACAGTTGGAAAAGGGAAAGTCTGTGCACAGCCTTGGCTACTTTTTCTCCATGTATTGACAATCCCATCTATAAAACATTTATTTAATGTGATCATACCATTTACAGCACACTTTCAACTAAAACTCTCCACTTATTGTGAACATGGAGACAAAAATGAATATACATTGATTAAGACATTACCTAACAAGAGAATAACACCATTATCGTAGATGTGTCATACGTTTGGGGAACTCTGAATATCCAGGTAAATAATGTTATTTACATTGCAGCTATACCACTAATCATTTATTCTGTTAATAGGCGGTGATGTTATCTCCGGTAAGAATACATTCGTAATTATAATAAAACTAGAAAACAGGAAAATCATTCCTCGTAAGATTTGAAAGGAACTTTGCTTTTACTGGTGCTTTGGCATTAGTGGGTTATTGCCGTCTCTGGAAGAGTAAGCAGAGATCAGGCAGGCCATGCCTATTTAATATTTTTAGATTCTTAAGGCTAGAGAAGAAAAAAAATTGCTGGATTTCTGATCCACACCTTTTCTTTCTGCAGGCAATCAGCACTAAAAATTGGATCTCCTGCTGTGAAGCCCTGATGCTGACAAACACTTCCAGTTCTGACATTTCTGTGACACTTCACACAACTGTCATTTGAGCCTTATTCAACACACCAGATACCCACACAAACTTATGGCTCTGTGAGATGACATTGAACCATTCCAAACATCCTTCACATAAATCAGCAAAAGTGCCTTTTCCCGGCACCTTTTTACTATGCATTTCACTGAAAGGGGCTGATTGAGTGTTCAAGAATCATTAGCCTGTTTTGCAATTAAAAGGGATTGCACTTGACAAGATCTGACGGTATCTCAGAGCTACACAATATTTGTCAAGCTGAAAATATTCCACCAAAAAGTAGTTGAAATGAATTTAAATTAACAATTTTCTTAAAACACGAGGAGCGGAAGCTTAATGACTTAACATATCTTACCTAGGTAGACCAGTACCCGATATCCTTCAGTCTGCTCAGAGCTATTCCTTAAATGCTGATACCACAGGTCCATTCAGTCACGATGTTATTACTCATACCTGTGATATGGATGTAGGCCAGAATTACAAAGATTGATGTAGAACGGGAAACAACATCAGTCTCAACTGAGAACGCTTAATGCCGACAATGAAAATGTGGGGAAAAACAATTCATAATGCATCCATACGATTGCAAACTTTCTCCTCTGTGAATGTATTTTGCTCCTTGCTCCTGCAGTCCATTAGCTGTGCCCAAACACACACGAACAATTCACAGCACTCACCTCAATACACATGCACATACACAAAGTGAGGAAATGGTTGAAAAGCAGGAATTGTCCATGTGTTTTTGTTTCCCTGGTCATTTAAGAAATTAATGCCGTTGTCACATTCTTAAAACACGGCGTATAGCACTGAACACATTTAAAAACAGGCTGAGGTAGAGAATACCAGAGAAAGAACAAAACCTGTACTCTTGGAACTTGCTGTCTGAAGCCATTACCAGACTTAATGCATTCAACAGCCCAACAGAGCCCTTTGATTATAAGCAGCACAATGTTACATCCAAGTTACTCTCCCTACAGTTTGAAATAGTATGAATTAGAATGTTTCATAGCAAAAAATCACAACCGAACACACCCCAAAATCCCAAACTCTAGTAAATCTCAGTAAAATAAAAACTATTCTACAGTATCATTACTGTGAATTTCAGAGTTGAAAGCATTTCAAATTCCTGTACCTCTAAACCCATGTTACGGGGATGTCCTTACATAGCTTTTTAAAATGTCTATCATGTAAGGACGAGGGGCAACGGGCACATATTAAAATACGAGCAAGTACAATTAAGCAGAAGAATAACTATTTTTGCTGGAAGGATGACTGAACACTGGAACAGGTTGTGGTGTCCCACCCCTGAAGGTGCTCAACACCCAACCAGACATGACTCTGAGCAACCTGCTGGAGGTGATCCTCCTTGAGCAGGGCAGTTGCACTGGACATCTCCAGAGGTGCCTGCTGACCTCAGCGGCCCTGTGATTCCCTAAGTAGATCTATTGTCTCACATATTTGTCAGATCAGGTACACAAAAAACCCCAAAGCAATGGGCAGCTCTAATTAAATGTAGCAAGTATACACAATCATACTCTGTCATAAGGAGGTGAAGGATATCACTGAGCAGTACTTCATTCTCATATGAAATGTCCCCTTTATTCTGAGAAGCAGTAACTGGGTAACTAACTTCAAACCATAAGCAGCACTGGATACTTCATAACACCCTTTGGCCTGACACAACTGGGCTTGGTCTCAGTGATAAGGTTTACTTCAAACAACTGTAGTAATCCCATATTTGATGCATTTTGAGCCATCTATTTTATTTATTAAATAATTTTTACATGCCATTCTATTTTTTTGTTATTTAATACTATGCTTCCGCTTTACACAGAATCCTTTTTAAGCTCAGTAGAATATTTTTCGGGGTGAAAATAACTGAATTTTTTAGAAAGTTGCCCTGCATAACGTATCCTGACCTAACAGCAGGCCAGGATCAAACACCAAAATGTTTTTCGTTAGTTTTGGTATGCAGATAATCCTGAGAGGACCACTAAAATCCTTAAAATTTAAACACAGCAAAGCTTTTTGTTGAGTTAAAACTAGAGAAGATACTCTGCTGAAAATCTTCCTCAGAATACCAAATACTTTAGGATTTAACATCATACACTGTGATGCCCAGTAACTCAGCACAAAACTATTAATTTTTCATGTAACAACGTGTAGGACTGTAGCATGACACTAAAAGCCATTGTTTTTCTGGAATGGCTAGTACCGCCCAGATACGCTCCCTTTGCATTCACTGATTTCTGAACGCACCAAATCAAAATGAAAACTTCTGAAAAGTAAAATGTGTCACCTGAATCCAGAAGCCATACCAGAGTCGGGCTGGGCTTCTTATATGAATTTGTGTAAACCAGAAAAAAATCCTCTAGGTACTATCACGCATACAAAAGCCTGACTTCAAGTTACATTACTAAAATGAAAACAGACAGAACACACTTGTCAGCTTCATTTAACCAGATGCTACCTGACAATTTCCACATGGAATTGGGAAACTCCATCTTGAATGGGACATAAAACCATAAAACAATGAGGAAGAACTTGTCAAGCCAAATAATATAGGTACAGACCTCATAAAGGAAAATGAGTGCATTTATTAAATCAACTTTAACTTCCATGATAACTGAGGCAATCACTCCAGCCACTACCCCGTCAGTTTGCCAGCAATGCCATGTCTACATGGGAACAATATGCTTCAGTCCTTCTGAAACACCTAGAAATGTTGGCCAACATAAAAATAAAATAAAACCTTTCCCTTAAAAACCTTCTCCTTCCACTTAGTTACAGCACTGAGAAAAGGAAATGCCTGTTAAAAGCATGAAAGAATAAATCAATATTTTAAATCGAGGTACATCCTCCTGCAATATCCTGGACTGTTCCTAACAAGTCCTGGCAAACTGGGGAGGTCCCAGCCGACTGGTGTCCAGCAAATGTGACGCCCATCCACAAGAAGGGCCGGCAGGATGATCCGGGGAACTCCAGGGCTGTCAGTGTGACCTCGGTGCCTGGGAAGGCCATGGAACAGACCATCCTGAGTGCCATTATGAGGCACATGAAGGTTACCCAGGTGACCAGGCCCAGCCA
>QJSC01000314.1:174620-244767 GCA_003697955.1 Calidris pygmaea
TCTCCCAAGTCACAGGAGACAGGACAAGGGGAAATGGCCTCAAGTTGCGCCAGGGGAGGTTCAGATTGGATATTGGGAAACGATTTAGGTTCAAAGTGCTCAGCTTGTGCCGGGCAGGTGGTTGATTTTTGGGGATTTTTTCACCTGTTACCTTTCCACTTACTCCCTATGCCCAGGAAGCTTACAATGACTCAATCTGAACCAGATCAGCATTTTCAACTCACTTAATTAACACCTTTCTCTTTCAGTACAACCTAGTTAAACTGAACAGCACAATGCTGGGTGCATTTTATATAGATCAGGAGCGCATCCCCTCACCCAGGTTCTGCTCCCAGCACACGCCAATCATTTCACAACACACAAACTGGACTGCTTTCAGATGAAGCTAAACTGAAAGGCCCTCCTCAGGACCAAAGGAACTAAATGCTCCAACCACTACAGGCCATTCTGCCCACAGAAGACCCCAAAAACCACATATAGTATGAAAATTGGGTCCTCCTGATCACCTGTTTCACTCAACTGATCCTCTCCTACTACAGAAGTGGCCCATGCAGACACAGCTAAGGGCTCAGAGAATCCAATTCGTATTATTACCCAGGAGAGAAACACACCACGTTTCTGGCAGCCTTCTGGTAGGAATACAGCCACCACCTTCGATGTTAAGATATTGAGAGACCAATTCCTGCTGGGAAAAGGCGGCAATAACCAGCAGAAAGCTTGCTGTAAAATCAGCAATCTCAACCCAAGGAGACCCGAGTCTCACTGTTTGCAATACCATGGATGCTTAAGACTGTAGTTGAACATGTAGCTTTGTAGCAAGGCTAAAGCAGGTACTCTCTGACACCTCTGATACCTTATATTCTAAGCATCACCTCTTACATGCCCACTAGAGGAATAATCAAATGTGTAAGAAAAAAGTCCAAGCAGGGACTATTCCTCTGAGTCACGAACAAGAAAACAAATGTCCTGAAGATAAAAATTCTTCTTCTTTTTTAAGCCTGACAAGTTATAGCTATACACCAGCTGTTCATCAAAATCAAGAGACTGAGTGTTTTAAACTATAGGCAGAAGAAATTAATAGTAAAAAACAAAAAAAGGAACACAGCTTCTAATGATGAGGAAAATCATGAGGAAGAAAAGAAAGCCAAAGGGTGAGAATCCTCTTTTCACTCTGTGCAAGTCTCAAAAGGTATTTGTAACAGCACACACCATGGAAAAGTGGGTTAAACTTAATTGCTTGCTTACTCAAAATATGAAAGGGGAGTCCTGCTACCAGTACTTCAGGATTTGAATAATGTACATACAACATACCTTACAAAACCTTAATTTGCAATTTAGTTGAAGAAAGAATGTCTGCCTTGAAAAAGATCAAAAAAGTGTATCAAGTAAAATGTAACTAAATGTAAATACAGTAACTACTAAATAATATGCAAATAAAATACACTATCAAAAAAATCTGCCTTGGAAAGCCTCCCAGTTCGTGGAATCCTGCTGCTGGTATGAGGCCACAGTGCAAGGCCAGGCACACTCACTCTTCCCCGTGTCCTTCAGGCTTGATTACCCCAGGCATCAATACACATTAGGGATAGATCTTCTGGGAAGCACTACTGAGGAGAAAGATCTGGGAGTCCTGGTGGATGGCACACTTTCCATGTGCCAGCAATGTGCCCTCGTGGCCAAGAGGCCAATGGGATCCTGGGCTGCGTAGGGAAGAGTGTAGCCAGCAGGTCGAGGGAGGTCATTCTCCCCCTCTGCTCTGCACTGGGGAGGCCACAACTGGAATCCTGCATCCAGTTCTGGGCTCCCCAGTTCAAGAGGGACAGGGAACTGCTGGAGAGAGTCCAGCGTAGGGCACCAGAGATGCTGGAGGGATTGGAGTATCTCCCTTACGAGGAAAGGCTGAGAGAGCTGGGACTCTTTAGCCTGGACAAGCAAAGACTGAGGGGAGACCTTATTTATGTTTCTAAGTATCTAAAGGGTGAGTTGAAGGATGTTGGAGCCGGACTCTTTTCAGTGGTTTCCAGCGATAGGACAAGGGCCAACGGGCTCAAGCTGGAACATGGGAAGTTCCATTCAAATATGAGAAAAAACTTCTTTACAGTGAGGGTGATGGAGCCCTGGAACAGGCTGCCCAGGGAGGGTGTGGAGTCCCCTTCTCTGGAGATCTTCAAGCCCTGCCTGGATGCCGTCCTGAGTGATGTGCTCTGGGCATTCCTGCTTTGGCAGGGGAGTTGGACCAGATGATCTCTAGAGGTCCTTCCAACTCTGACAATCCGTGATTCCGTGATTCCATGATTGCATGCTGGGTCTCACAACAAGTGCATCCTTTCTGCTCAAATTCCTCACGCCCCCATGGTGAAGGAGGGCCTACAGCACACCCCACAGCTGGGAGGGCTGCCTGTCCCACCCGTGGCAGGAGGGCAGGCGCCAGGCCCAGCTCCTCCACAGATTGCCAAACCACTGAGCCTCCCCCGTGGAGTCCCAGCGTGGAGGGAGGCCAGGGGCAGGGCTGGGCTGTGATGACTGTGACGTGGGGCTCAGAAGAACCAGCCTCACGCTGAACACACAAGCCCCTAGAATCATAGAATCATAGAATCATTCAGGTTGGAAGGGACCCTTGCGATCATCGAGTCCAACCATCTACCCTATTCTACAAAGTTCTCCCCTACACCACATCCCCCAACACCACATCTAAACGACTCTTAAACACATCCAGGGACGGTGACTCAACTACCTCCCCGGGCAGCCTATTCCAATGCCCGACCACTGTTTCTGTGAAAAATTCCTTCCGAATGTTCAGTCTAAACCTACCCTGTTGGAGCTTGAAGCCGTTCCCTCTCGTTCTGTCATTACCTGTGAGAAGAGACCAGCCCCAACCTCTCTACAGTGTCCTTTCAAGTAGTTGTAGAGAGTGATGAGGTCTCCCCTCAGCCTCCTCTTCCTCAAACTAAACAGTCCCAGCTCCTTCAACCGCTCCTTATATGATTTATTCTCCAGGCCCTTCACCACCTTCGTTGCCCTCCTCTGCACTCGCTCCAGCACCTCCAGATCTCTCTTGTATTGAGGTGCCCAAAACTGGACACAACACTCCAGGTGTGGCCTCCCCAGTGGTGAGTACAGGGGCAACCTACATCTAACTCAGAGTGTTTCTAGGGGGGCAAAAGGAGGACCAGGCTGTCTGCCGCCAAAGCTCAAGGGTGCTTAGCTTATTGCACAAAACACCAGCTGCAGGGCTTGCCGTTTATTCTCCGTTTAGCTAACTCCTACTTAAGGGACTTAAAGTAACGCTGAGTACTTGGTGAGAACGCAAAACCCACAGCCTTCTGTGACGTCTGATGTATGGAACAGCCAGAAGCTCTGGGGGAGGAGATGCCACCAGCTGGGAAAACAGGGGGTGTGGAGTCCTTCTGCAGACCGTGCATCAACAGCAAAGCCAGATCCGGGAAAACGTCTCCAAGGGAGTTTCGTTCTTTATGACCAGGGTAGAAATAAAATGAGAACTAGAACCAGAACTGGGTAGAGAATTGTAGCCATTTTTCTTACTGTGGATGACGACCACAGAACCTGTAACGTGTAATGGGATGGGAATTCACTTGGCAGGAAATGGCAGACATAACATTTCTCCAGAGCTCTTGTGCCCTCCACTGAACCCCAACATTCATTCCTAGAGAGAAAATGAATGTATTAGTGTCCCGGTTTGAGGTAAGAGAAAACCAACTTTCTGTTCAGTAATTTTGTATCCTAGCTCAGCCTCTCCTAACTCTCTGAAATTAACAGTATATTGGGGAGAAAACTGCTCGTTCTCAGAGTGATAAGACCAATATTTGAACTTCATGCCAAGGAAGGGTGTGCAGAGAGGCTCCTGCTCAGACTTATTGCTGTAACAACCAAGGTCAGCTAATTTTNATGGCCGACGTCCGAGGAGGACCCTGTCTGTTCGTCTGCCTTTGATCCCCATCCGTGTGTTCCTGACTCCAGAGCTGGAACCCAGTTCCCACCCGTCACTGAGTCCAGTCGGGGACTTCCCCAGTGCCTGCTGGTGAGGTCAGCCTGGGAGCTTGATACGGTTTTGTATATATTGTATCTATTTCATTATTTCCTTTTTATTTTATTATTAGTATTTCATTAAAGTACTTTAGTGCCTTCTACTCTCGCAAATCTCTTTATCCTTCCTCCTCCTCTCCTTGAAAGACGGGGGAGAGCATCTGTCACTGGTCAATGGCAGATTTGGCCCAAACCACGACAATTATTCCTGCTGGAATAAATCACTAGTTGTAACCAATAACTGCTAAGACCCTTCACTGAAACTTGAATCCCCAGCCCCTCAACCATGAACATGCACATGCCTCTCCACTGCGCTCCTTAGAAGTCTGTTATTCCTACCCTATCAATACAGAGCTACCAGGGGACATGTATTACGTGGAAAACGTCCTCGCTGGGCTGTTCTTGTACTCCGAAAGTTCAACTGCAGCATCATGTCTGAGTGAAGGACATCAGTTCTCACATCTGCAGGCTTCTGCATTCNCAACCATGAACATGCACATGCCTCTCCACTGCGCTCCTTAGAAGTCTGTTATTCCTACCCTATCAATACAGAGCTACCAGGGGACATGTATTACGTGGAAAACGTCCTCGCTGGGCTGTTCTTGTACTCCGAAAGTTCAACTGCAGCATCATGTCTGAGTGAAGGACATCAGTTCTCACATCTGCAGGCTTCTGCATTCATATACAGAATCCTTGGTCACATCTGAAAAATGTTTTTTTGACTCAGAAATTCACTCATAAGGCTGCTGAATTGCTCAAACAAAAATCAAGATAGTGAGAGACTTCAAAGAAAAGGAATTTCTATAGCTCACCAGCCCTCTCCAGACACCGAATCGTTGCCCAACCATGAGCTCACCATAGGAAGACACACCTTGTTAACACAGACAGACGGGATCCCAACAGACAATCTACTAAATATTCCAAGGTTCATTCACCTTTCACGAAAGAGTAATTAAACCTATTTTTACAGATGGAGACTTCCAAATGATGCATGAAAATCCACTCTGGCATTTTCCAGTCCTTAACGTTAAGAATTTCTTCACACCATCTAACATCAAACTTTCCTCCTGCAGTTCAACTTGTCCTACCTACCAAGGATACGGGAAAAAAAATAATCTATTTGTAGTAATATGTCCTGCATTTGTAGATTGTTACGATCCTCCCACCACCCAATCCTCTTTGGTTCATACAAATACTAAAAGTTACAGTAGTTTATATACCACTGCCTAAAGAATCTGCAATCAGCATTCCCAAAGCATTTGAAGACTGCCCTGAAGAGCCATTATGCAATTAGTGCATTGGACCCAGCAGCACGGATACTGACACCTGCAGTGCCTCGCAGCAGGCACCTCCGATTCCTACACAGCTGATGAATCAAAAAGGCTTTCTCCAGCTCCTCTTAACGTGACCTTTCTCTGCTAAGCTTCAATTGGCTTCACACAGCGGCGGCAGACAGAGAACCTGGGGAAAGCTTCCTATTAATGCAAACTTTCCCCACCTGTTCAAAGCCTGCTGCTGAGCACACCCAGTGGTATTTCTTTTAAATGTGCCTGGACTTTTTTTGGATAAATATGCTGTTCTGCAGTCCCTCTCCCCACATAAACACATGCAGACTGCTTTTCTCCAATGCAAACTTAAAAATCAATAGAAACCAATTACTGCAGTGCTAATACATGTATTATAGCAGATCCTGCTAAAGATACCTGGCACGTCCCAGTTATGGTAACCCATGTGTTAGCCAGTTTTTAAACTTTTCTCAGCACACTGGCCATTTCACCGCTGTTGGAGTCAATCACTGCTGTGTTCTAGTGCTCCACAGACTGATATTATTCTGCCTTCCAAAGCACCTCCTGAAAAAGCAGTCTAAAAAGTCTTAAGACCTTATGCCCGAAGGTGCGTAAGTCCATGGGACCTGATGAAATCCATCCACAGGTCCTGAGGGAGCTGGCAGATGAAGTTGCTAAGCCGCTTTCCATTACATTTGAGAAGTCATGGCAGTCTGGCGAAGTTCCCACTGACTGGAAAAGGGGAAACATAACCCCATTTTCAAAAAGGGAAAAAAGGAAGACCCAGGGAACTACAGGCCGGTCAGTCTCACCTCTGTGCCCAACAAGATCACGGAGCAGATCCTCCTGGAATCTCTGCTAAGGCACATGGAACATAAGGAGGTGATTGGTGTCAGCCAACATGGCTTCACCAAGGGCAAGTCGTGCCTGACAAATGTGGTGGCCTTTTATGATACTGCCACAGCATTGGTAGTAAGGGTAGAGCAACAGACGTCATCTACCTGGATTTATGCAGTGTTTGATGCTGTCTCACATGACATCCTGGTCTCAAAATTGGAAAGTCATGGATTTGATGGATGGACCACTCGGTAGGTCAGGAACTGGCTGTATGGCTACACTCAAAGGGTTGTGGTGAATGGCTCAATGTCCAAGTGGATGACAGTGATGAGTGGTGTTCCTCAGGGGTCAGTACTGGGACCTGTGCCATTCAACATCTGTGTCGGAGACATGGATAGAGTGCACCCTCAGCAAGTTTGCTGATGACACCCAGCTGTGTGGCACAGTCAACATGCTGGAGGGAAGGGATGCCTTCCAGAGAGACCCGGACAGGCCTGAGAGGTGTGCCCACATGAACCTCATGAAGTTCAACCACGCAAGGTCCTAAACCTGGGTCAGGGCAATCCCAGCTACAAATACAGGCTGGACAGAGAATGGATTGAGAACAGCCCTGAGGAGAAGGACTTGGGAGTGCTCATGGATGAGAAGCTCAACACGAGCCAGCAATGTGCGCTGGCAGCCCAGAAAGCCAACCACATCCTGGGCTGCACCAAGAGAAGTGTGGCCAGAAGGTCATGGGAGGTGATTCTGCCCCTCTGCTCTGCTCTGGTGAGACCCCACCTGGAGCACTGTGTCCAGCTCTGGAGTCCTCAGCACAGGAAGGACATGGACCTGTTGGAACAAGCCCAGGAGAGGGCCACGGAGATGATCAGAGGGATGGAGCACCTCTTCTATGAAGAAGGGCTGAGAGAGCTGGGGTTGTTCAGCCTGGAGAAGAGAAGGCTCCGGGGAGACTGTATAGTGGCCTTCCAGTACCTGAAGCGGCTCCAGGAGAGATGGGGAGGGACTTTTGATCAGGGAGTGGAGTGATTAGGGTTTTAAACTGAAAAAGGGAAAGGGTTTTAAACTGAATGAGGGGAAATATAGATTAGATATGAGGAAGAAATTCTTTGCTGTGAGGGTGGTGAGAGCCTGGCCCAGGTTGCCCAGAGAAGCTGTGGCTGCCCCATCCCTGGAGGGGTTCAAGGGCAGGCTGGATGGGGCTTGGAGCAACCTGGTCTGGTGGGAGGTGTCCCTGCCCAGGGCAGGGGGTTGGAACTCAATGATCTTTAAGGTCCCTTCCAACTTAAACCATTCTATGATTCCGTGCCCCAGGGAGTTTTCCACATGTCTAAAACATATGTGCCAATCTGATTAGTCACATAAAAAATTTAAAAGACAGAGGAAAATATATTCTTTACTTTAAATCTATCATGTAGCAAAATAGGACCAAGGATGAAAAGTAACAGCTCAGTCTTCCTTTTAGTTCATTTCAGCATCCTACAAACTGCAAACCCCAGGAATACTTGTTCGACATTGTTTGCTTACCCGCTGCTACCTTGGCATCATACTTTTCAAAAGAAACAACAATTCAACAGAAAGCATCCAGATAAAAATGCTTCAAACTCTGCAGTCCCACAAACTCCTGCCCATGTGCCACTAGGTCCAAGATACCAAGAGTCTAACAGTAGTAAGTCTCTCAGAACTAAACATTCAATCCCAAACGAGGAAGTTCAGTAATTATCAGGCACCTTCCTCCTTTTTCATTAAAATGAAGAAGCAAGCCTAAGTAAAAGGAAATGTATTCATCTGCTACCGGAAGTAGTCATCACTCAATCTGTCATGAAAATAAGCGTACAGTCCATACTATTCCTGTTAATTAACTCACAAATTCACAGCTGAAAATAATCTCCTTTGATTAATATCTCACAACATTATTTCACCTTACCACCTGGGAACTAGTGCTTTCAGGTAATTGTGAATATAAGCAGTTATCAAAATGTTAATGTAGTCCACATTTTCTGCTTTAAAGCACAAAATAAATTCTTATTTCTTAGTTGTTTTATTGTACGATGCTCAGACATTTGCCAGTCTCTGAGCCTGAAACTAACCAGTTCCTTCTTACAAATCTTTAGTGATTTCCTTTCTCAAAAATGAGTACAATGCATATAAATGTGAACACTTCACGTTTTACAGAGTAACCGCCTAAGATCTGTGATACTGTAATAACATTAGCTAATCATCTTCGCATCCTTTGAAATTCCTTTAAAAATCAGTTTCTCATAATTTGATCCTAATAAGCATCTTTTTTAACACTACTGTTTTCAATATGTCAAATTAAATGTTTAACTATTTTGTTTACGCTCAAAAGCTTTTGAGAAAGATCAGGCAAAATGAAGCTATCAGCCTAGCATCAATCTCAAAACGTTATTAGCTTTTCTTTGTATTTTGTGTTGATGCCTTAAATATTATGTGCACAAGTTAAGCAATTAACAGCCTTTTGATCTTCAAAGGCTTATGGTGCAGGGGTCTGTAACGATCCCTGGGTATCAGTGTGACTTCTGCTCTTGGATTACTTGATCAGAGACCAGACAACTTTCACTGATTTCATTCTATCTTCTGCATTAAATACATCTGGACTTTTTAACAAATACTCAACATCAAAGCAGTCAGTAAAGCTTGTTTTTCTCTCCCCACTGGGTTTATAAATATTCCACAGACTACATAATATTTTAAATAATCACAACTTTTTAGTAACCTAAAGTCATGCAAATTAATTCAGGCACTCATTCTTCTTTTAGACAAGATTTGTTGAAGATTAAACGGCCACACGTTTCAGGTGGCAAAATGGTAGCTTTCTGGCTCCAAAAGTTGAGCCAATCATTTGAACACATAAATTTGATTTAAGTACTGAAACGCTCCCAAGTTTCTCTCATATGTGATTGTGGAAAAGTTAGAACACTCTCAGTGTGATTGAAAATAGAATGATACCATACTCTACTACACTGCATGTAGTCACAAATCACTTAATTTTGTTAGCATTGTAATAATATTCTTTTGTTATTCACAACTTACTGAATTGCTTTGTTGCTAACCTCTTATTGATAAGTGGTTTAATCCAATATCCAAGGATCAAATAGCCCTACACACAAAACACCTACTAAATTAAAGTGAAATGCATATGGACTATACGAAGGCCTTTCATAGCTGCTAGCTCTATGTTGGGTCTGGACAAGACAAAAGACAATAGAGCAACCACGGTTTACAATTTCACTGTCCATATATCACAGAAAGCACATTGTGATGGCTCCATTCCGAATCAACCTACAATGATATTAAAAATAGATTTTTACTCAGAGGAACACATTTCTGAAACAGTCTCTCAAAAACAACAGTTGGGTAAAAATACTAACTGCTACTGAGACAGAGCTTGCTTCTCTGCAAGGAAGCGCATGGTGTGATTGCTTATAGTAAAGGCAGATGGAAATTCATGGTCTTTGAGATTCCTGAGGTTCTCACAGTCCTTTCAAAGAAAAAGATACACAATGAGTAATAATTATTCAAGTACTTATGGATACCACAAGTGTTTCAGGAGCCCTGCCATTGAAAGAGAGATATCCATAGCATAATGAAAATTTTAGTGCAGTGGGAGGAAAAAAATACATTGGGAATGATAAATACTGTGCAAGATGAAGAACAGTGCAGTACATGAAAAAACAGTAGTATTATGCTGTATTAATTTCATTAAAAAGCAAATCATAATTTTGCATAGCCTTAAAAACTCCCGATTATTCACAAATAAAGGATACACGCACTTCATACGTAAACTACAGACAACTCACAATTGTGCTACTTCACTGCTGCTTCTCTGGTTATTGTACTACTTTTTCAAGTCTCACAAAGCCCTGGCCTCATAAACCAGTGATATGCTTCCAGTATGTTACAGCCGCCATAATCGGCTTATAGGCCTTTATGAGTCATCCTCATTTAAAAACAGTTTTCCTACTTGCTCTCATTGACAAGACACAAATTTTGCCACAGTGCCTTTTACTACAGGCTTGCTCAGCGCTTGGTCTCAATGGGGATGTCTAGATACCACCTATCTAGATAAAATGATTAAAAAGGAACAACCCTGAGGAGTCTCTGTTCGATCCATTTAAAAATAAAAATCACAGGTATTGCCTTTCCTGTGCATAATGTACTAAAACTGTAAAAGCTCGTAGACAAAACAGACCTCAGAGAATACTCAAAAAGTATACTCTTTTTTCTTTTACTACATAGAAAAAACCTTAATTTCTTTCAACAGAATATTTTATAACTAATGGTTCAGGTTTTCTCCTCTGACTGACATTAAATAGGACTGTGTTCTCTCACCTTTCCTTCCACGTATAACCACCTTCCCACATTAGGTGTTCCAACTGCAAAAGAAGTATCTCCTGACAGAATTGTGAAAAATTAGAGTAATAGATTTTCTCCTCCTCTTTCCTCTTTTGCTTCCATTTCAAAAAATAAAACAGTATTTGATCCATTTTCTTGATATTTCATGGTTCAGTTGAACGAGCTGGTTTTGGTTCACAGAGCTAGAAATTACCATTAAGCGATAATAGAAATGGATAGACCCAAACTACTTCCAAAAATTCAGGTCAAATTTAGCATTTAGTTTTAAAAGCCTTTTACCTCCTTTTAATTTATTAAGTAATCAAATACTTCTTTTTTTTCATATTTGCCAAAGGAAATTAGAGATCATTTGGTATCAATTAAATGAAAATTACATATATGAAAAGCACTGATTTTCATTTCAGAATTGGCCTATATATTTCCAACAGATTGGATAATTCTTAAAGGATTTCAAACATTTAGTTTTTAAAATAAAAAACATAACCTGTGGCTTGAACTACAACAAAACTTTTCAATAATGTCTCATTTTGCGGAAGCATCTTCTGTATTCAGCTGAAGATGCGAAGTTTTCCTGCCAGTTTTTCATACTGCCAGTAAATGAAAACTTGATGGAATGCTTCCTCTTTGCTGTGTATGTGATCTTGCTCATGCATAACGGGCATCGTACAACTACACACATCTCCACGTAGGCACAAGCCAAACAGGGGGCTCTGACTTTTCATCTGCTTCCACAAAGAAGGGCAACGTACGCCTGTCATGCCAAGGTAAGAGGAGTGAAAGGACAACTTTGTTGGACGCTTTATCCAGCCTTTCTTTCCTCTGGAGGGCCACGAAGATAATCGGAGGGCTGGAGCACCTCTCCTACGAAGACAGGGTGAGGGAGTTGGGGTTGTTCAGCCTGGAGAAGAGAAGGCTTCAGGGAGACCTTTGAGTACCTGAAGGTGGCTCCAGGAGAGATGGGGAGGGACTCTTTATCAGGGAATGTAGTGATAGGACCAAGGGGAAGGGTTTTAAACTGAAAGATTTAGCTACTAGAAAGAAATTCTTTGCTGTGAGGGTGGTGAGAGCCTGGCCCAGGTTGCCCAGAGAAGCTGTGGTTGCCCCATCCCTGGAGGGGTTCAAGGCCAGGCTGGATGGGGCTTGGAGCAACCTGGGCTGGTGGGAGGTGTCCCTGCCAAGTGAACAAGTACGTGGCTTTATTAACAGAGAATCAAGAAAACAAATAAGAAACTATTAAGATAATTACCAAAGGAAAGGTAATCCATAGCATGCTAGTCCTATACTTCCTTTCACGCTTTTGTTTCAAATATTCCACTGTAGCATTTTCTGTTATAGTGCGCAGTGATAAAGCTGATTTGTTGTTCTGCAGGCTAAGAACAGCTTGAGGACTGAGAGCCACCCATCTCCAGAGAGCCATTAAATGAGGAGCAGAAGTGCCTATCGGGAGAATTTCCAATGACAGAACAATCTCCACAGTGGCTTCACTGATGAGTAAAGACTTGTCCAGCAAACCCCAGCCCCTACCAAGAGCCTCTTAGTATTTAAACAAACAGTAACACCTTTAGACTTACAAATAATCTATATGAATTTTGAATGCTGCTGTTAGCGACTGAACGCCAATTGCTGAGCTTCCATTTCATTTCCCTCAAAAATCAAGAGCCCAATATTTAAGACTGTCTTAAGCTGGCGAATCATTTGCTTCAAAATACGATTCGCCTATGTTCACCTATCCTTGTAAAATCAGGAATTATAGCAGAAGCTAAATATATATATATATAGCAGGAAGCAAAAAAGTCTTGAGTTATTGTTTATTACTCCAATACTAATAAAAATAAAGAGTTAATCCAAAAGCTGTGACAGAAGGAGAGCACAGATTTTAAGACTCAATCTTTCGTTTCATTTTGTTTTAATTCCAGAAGGCTGTTACACAAGTTCCATGAGAGTTCCTACTTCTCTTCTGACCACTGCCGCATGCACCCGCTTGTAATTCCGCTGCCGTGCTAGCCACGTTTCAAACAACACAACTCATATCCTTGGCAGGACCGGTTGCGTGTGGGTTTATCTTTCAGTATGTTTCCCTAAAACGCTCCCAAATTGCCTACGTTCAGGAACGTGCGGTACAGCAATAACGATTTGCAATTCACCTTAAATTGGTGACCACAATGAAACCTCAGCATGCCAGTCTGCGGACGGAGTAAGACAAGCTGCAAAGAACTAACCATGGAGATGGCCTAAGTGACACAGCTGGTAACAATGCACCGCAGCGGGGAATAGGTATCCGATTCAGAACAAGAAAAACGGAGAAAGAAATCTTGTGCACACCAACAGAATGACACCAGCACTCAAAAAAGAATGGGAAAAAAAAAATCCAGCTGGTTACACTGGGAGGCGAAAGGAAAATGGTAACATATGAAGAGAAGAGGAGAAAACAAGGATGATTTTGTCAATCATCTTGCATCTGTCTTTACAGGAGGACTTGTAGTTAAATTTTTTGTTTGCTTGTTTACCAAAGAAAAAGGATACAAACACTCCCCAAGACAAGAAAATAATTATTTCAGTTCACTGAAATATGTCACATCAGATGAATATGGGAGAAGCGTTACCAAACTATTGTTTTAATGCACCACATCAATTGCTTCTGCCGTTACACTCAGAGACATGCAACTAAACACGGGGTGAAATTTCACACTTGGCAGAATCTACCACGATATTCCCACTGAACTGGAAGAGTCAGACAACCCAGAGCTGCAGACACTTAGAGATACAGTCCCTTACCCTTTTTGCCATTGCTAAAATCTAGAGCAAACCAGCACACCGAACTTAGCCTTCGAAATGCCAGCTTAGGACACCAAATACTGCAGCCTTCTGGCTGCACGAGAGCACCTGTGGTGTGCCAATATCCTTCTCCTTCACCTCATTCCTTTGG
This sequence comes from Calidris pygmaea, assembly GCA_003697955.1. NCBI lineage: Eukaryota > Metazoa > Chordata > Aves > Charadriiformes > Scolopacidae > Calidris > Calidris pygmaea. Next base: position 188,091 of record QJSC01000314.1, read on the forward strand.
GAAGGAGGAAACCATATCATTCCCAGCCATTCCTTACCCAAGATTTGAAAGCATCTAGCAAGTTTGCTGAAAGGGCCATCTACCACAATCAGGAAACTGGGGCAGCCAGGGGAGGGGTTCCTCTGCAGCAATTCAAGCTTTACAAAGACTGGTACCGAGAAGTTACTCTGAGGAACACACACAGATGGGATAATTTTATGCCAGAGGTGTGTGGGACATCTACTGCAAAGGATTCAGAGGTGCTCTGTGTGCTTGGGGCGTCTGACAGCAAGACTCTCTGCTGGTTAGGAAATAACAAAATTTTTGGCATGTGGAGATGGCAGAAAAGAGAGATACATTCAGTTACCTGAGCTCATTTTACCATGAAGAGATGCAATTTCATATTTATCTTCTATTCCCACTACTTGAATAGAACGGAGTATTAATAAACACTGTACAACTTCTAATTTCTTATTCTGGGCTGATGTGATCATCCATTATTCCTCAGTTAAAAAAGGGAGCAAACTAGAGTTCATACGAGACCCAGACCTCCTTACTATTCCCAAAACACCCGCACAAGGCACTTGCACGTGGAATAAGGCAACAGTATTTGAAATGCTAAAGGCTACAACCACAAAATTCATAGCTAAAATACAGCTCCACATCAGAGTGAAAAGCATGGTATTGGAACAGCTGTTAAATATTTCAGTATGAGCATTATATTGAGAAGCTGCTGCTCTTTTCTTACTTCAGGTAATTATTTTGAAGAAGCAAAGGCAAGGTCCACCCGTACCTGAAACACCAGACCACTAATCAAAAAGCAGACTCTCCAGAGAAGTGGTGTTTCTTATCCCCATCATACACATAGCAACAAGAAAAGTGGCTCCTAGACAAGACTATGGAAGGATCAGCAAAGCTCAGCTTCAGAAATCATGTAACTTATCTGGACTTCCTTGTACAAGTGTTAGAATAAATTCTGCCCCTTAGTCTCTTCAGGAATAATTGTTGAGGGCACTTCTAAAACACAGCACGATGCAGGCTGGAAGGGACCTCAGGGCATCTCTGATCCAATCCCCCACAGTCCAGAAGCAGGACTTAGAATTAAGTCAGGCTGTTCATGGCATGCAGAGGAGTTCTATATGCGAAGCTGGAAAATCCAGAACCTCTCTGAGTAATCTGCTTTCACTGTCGCCTTCATTGTGACATTTTTCTCCAATACCTAACCAAAATTTTCCTTGATGTAATTAGCAATTTCCCCAGCTCCCTTGGACAAAAGACTCTTACTCCTTAATTTCAACCAGTAAGGAAAAACAATAGGTTTTCCATCTATATTGCTGGCTACTGTTAATCTCTAAGATCATTTCAAAATTGAGCACCTCTATAGTAGTTTTAATTAAATACAAAGAATCCATTATAGCTAGACTGAATACATTACTGATTATGACTCAAGGGGTTTGAAGTTACTATGAGTTCAAATTCTGTATGTCTAGGTGTATATTTGTATTACATGCTTAACAATAACTATAAAAAGAAAGAAATAATGGACAAGAAAAACTCAAATCTGAAAATAAAAAGAAACTAGTGCTCCTAGGAGAAAGGCTCATAAACTGTTGTTGGTTACAAATAAAAATACAATAAAGCAGGTCAATTAGAAGTCACAAAGCTGCATTTGCAGAAAAGCTTATTAATCTTTTTTTCAAACAGATCATAAACAAAAAAGCTTTCCAAGAAACCTGAAGAGCCAACGGATGATTAAACCATAGAAAAGAAATTCACAGGATAATGTTTTTGTGTGTACATTTGACACAGGGAAGCTTGGAAAAGCAAGAATCCTTCTGTACAGGTGACTTCTCAAAGGATCTATCATAACTGCTGGCAGAAGGGGCTATAGGATAAATAAATTAAAAAAAATGATAAGAAATCACCAGAACCAGATAATACACAATGTATCTAAAAGACCTCTCCAGTGAAACAGTTAATTATCATTTGCAATCCCTGACTTAAATTCACTTTTAAAGGCTTTGGAGAGACCAAGAGAGCTACAGATCATTACGTTCACTGTCTGCACCAGGTAAATTGATAGGAATAATAATGAACAACTGACTGGGTGTACAAAGGACCAGAGATTCAGGGAAGGACAGCAGATGGTGATCAAAAGAATGAAGCAGCACCAGAGAAAGGAGAGCAGCAAGGACCAGGACATGGCAAGGTGGGAAACAGACAAGGGAGCGGAAATACAAAAGATGTCTGTACATGAGGAAACCAATACAAAAAAAGACTAGGGCACAATGCTTCCCTGCCTTCTCCAATTGACACCGACTACTATCCAATAGTAACCTTTTCTTCTGTTTGGTAGGCAAAAATTGATAGTTCCTCACTCATCATGCCATTAAACTGGAGAATTTTTTGATGTAGAATACTGTCAATACTAGAACTTTATGCAGGCTCAGAAAGCAACCGGGTAAATTTATGGGGAAAATGTCTCTTAATAACCAGGCACTGCCTCTGGCTCAAAATGTTCTTGAGTCAAAGACTGCTAAAAGCCTGAAGAATATTGTGGAGAAGGTACTGCTCCTCTTCTCAAGGCAACCGGTACTGGCTGCTATTGCAGTGGGGATTCTGGTCTTACCTGGACAGAACGACAGAATCAAAGAATGATGAGGGTTGGAAGGGACCTCTGGAGATCATCTAGTCCAACCCCCTGCCAAAGCAGGTCCACCCACAGCAGGTTGCACAGGATGGCATCCAGAGGCAGAGACCCCACCACCTCTCTGGGCAGCCTCTTCCAGGGCTCTGCCACCCTCACAGGAAAGAAGTTCCTCCTCGTGTTTAGATGGAACTTCTTATGTTCAAGTTTGGGCCCGTTTCCTCTTGTCCTGTCCCTGGGCACCACTGAAAAAAGACTGGCCCCATCCTCCTGACACCCACCCTTGAAGTATTTATAGGTGTTGATCAGATCCCCCCTCAGTCTTCTCTTCTCCAGACTGAAAAGCCCCAAGTCCCTCAGCCTTTCCTCCGAAAAGAGATGCTCCAGGCTCCTCATCATCTTTGTAGCCCTCTGCTGTCCCCTCTCCAGCAGTTCCCTGTCCTCCTTGGATGCTTGATCTCACCACGTAGTTTCTGTGTTCTGCGTTGTTGATGGTCTGTATTTCCTGATAACTGCAGTTATAACCAAGATGATGCCACAGGTCAGGATCAGCTTTTTTGATTTTTTTTTTTTTTAACTAAGGCCTCTCTACACATTATAAAGGTATAGTTGATTTAAAAATTTTTAATTCATATTAAGCTGATATAAAATGTCAAATCCAGTATAACTTCACGGGTTTTAAGTCTGACTGAAATCAATGAGGGTTTTTTTTTTTTAATGAAAGGTTAAATTAGAGATTTCTGGGAGTTTTTTGATGTTGAGATTTATCAACAAGCAGCAAGAGAAATTAAACCATATGAAAAAAAGTCTTTAAATAGTTTTAAAAAGACCAATATCTAGATGTATAAATATTGTCTACCTAATTATAATCCTAACTGCTAGTTAAAAATTCAGGCTGGATATTACACAACAAGATGCTGTCCTGTGCGTTAAGACTTTATTCCTAATAATTGTTTTGGAAACACCTTCAACAAAAATGTTCCTGAAGTTAATTAGGATTTCACTTATGGAAATGCAAGGAATTAATAACAGTTGGGGAAAAAAAAAAAACAAAAAACGAAAACCACAAAACAGAAAGAGGTTGTAAGTTAGACTTCTAATTTACTCCTGAGCTGTTTATTTAAATGTGTCTTTTGTAAATTTTAATACATGTTTTTCATTTATCTTTTGAAAAAGGCATTTGAACACAGTGATGGGGCAGGAAGGTGCAAAACACTGAGCATAAATGTCCAAAAAAATAAAAGACCTTTTCACACAAACAAACGATCACAAGAAAAACGTGTTATCAGCAGAAAATGAAGACAGAAGAGCTGTAGGAGTAAAAGACTAAGCGTATGCCTCCTCCTTGTAGCTCTGAAACAGGAGAGCTAACAGTTCGTAAGAATAATAAAAACCTGGCAAAGAGCCCAGGACTTTACTGCTGCTACAGGTCATGATAGTTACCTAAGGCTACGGAAAACTACAGCAGGAATTATAGATAAGGAGATGCCAGAACCTGACCAGTCATAACCCCAAACAGAAAACAGGCATGAGGAAATAGCCAAGAAATACATGCCGTGCTGCTGGAGATGAAATCCATGCTCGTTCAGTAGCACCCGAGCAGAACAAATGCACAGAAGAGCGGTTCTCCCCAGCTTTTTCTCAGGTGGTTGAAAGAGAGGATAAAAACCAGGAAAGGGCTGGCTGACAGCACAGCAGCTGTAAGAGCATATTGCTCTCAATCCAGTGTCTGTCGGGGGTTTGGGTTTATTTTTTAGGATTTAACTTAGTTTATACATTTATGGAATACCAAAACATTATGCCAAAACGTCCTATCACCCTTATTTCAAAATAATTATATCATATTCCCTGATGCTAACAGAGAAAAGAATTCTAGACAGATAGATAAGCATTCTAGATCAATGTTATATAAAAGCAGCATGGAATTAGCTACGTATCAGATCGGTTCTTATTTCAATTCACCATTCCGCTCCTATAAATGAAAACGCTGCTATGAAAATCAGCCCCAGTTTAGGTGTAAGCACGCTTCTTATAATCTAGTGCAAGAGAGAAGCTTTACAAATAGGTACCGTATGTATAACTTAAAGCACTGTGAGGAAAAAAAAACAAAAACAAAAACCTGCAAAAGCTTCTCAAGCACCAGGATCCCAGATTGGCACCAGGAAGACTTTAAGCTCTTGTAGCCAGGCCAGTACTGGAGAGACCAGCATTGTATAGTTATTTGCATAATGCTCTGTCACTGAACATCTGCCCATCAGACCGGCTTTGGGGCTGGGAAGCTGCTCACCCTTTAGATAAAGGCCACAGTCACGATTCACCTTTTTCTGTAACATTTATTTTAATTACAGTCTTACACAAGGAATTCCCTCAACGTGAAGTCCCCTGAAAATAGGGCTACGCTCCAAGGATAAATATATCAGAACAAGACTGATTCCCTCTGAGACCATCTGTTTGTTGGAGTCTCCCGAACCACTGTGACTTTGGTAACTTCCATAGGAGCCAAATGGATGAGGACTGGGCTCCATTTGGAAGCAGTCCTGTTTGCTGATCCCTCGTGGTTAATGGAAAAGAAAGGCACACTAACTATATAGGTCCAACCATGATCAGGAGATGACTACTGACAGCTGAGAAACGGCATGGTGTGACTCATCCATCATTCACGCACTCTGCAAGCTTGAGTTCTGGTATGATGAAGCTGGCTCACCTCAAGCCTTAGGGACCAGAGAGTTTCTAGATCAAATTTAGGGAATGCTATGTCTGAGCCCCAGAGTTTAAAATGAGGAAGTATGGAGAAGACAGACACAGACTCAGCCCCAAATCTAATAAACAAAGTAGACAGAATGGCAAAGCTGTAGTTCCATATAATGACACAAGATAGCCTAAAGATTGCTTTTTCCTTTTTTTTTTTTTTTGGGGGGTGGGGGAGGAGGGGAGAGGGTAGAATTCAGAGCACAATGAATTAATTTCCAAATCAGTTACCTATAAATGAGTATATACCCATAAATAAGTATAAATAAGTATGGGCATATATAAAAATCTCATCTTCAGTACTATACACCATCACACGGCTTTGATGTCTTCTGTTGCCTGCATTGCCTCTAACTGGCTCAGCAGCAAAACACATTATGAGGAGCCACTTAGTTTCTTTATCTAATTAAGACTTCCTAACACAAGGTGAACGAATCTAGCAGTGTATTTAACTGAGAAGAGCCTGACCCCTCTTCTCCAGGCTAAACAGATCCAGGTCTCTCAGCCTCTCCTCGTGAGAATGGAAGGCTCCATTCCCTTCATCACCTTTGTAGCCCTCTGCTGGTCTATCTCCAGTAGCTCCCTGTCCTTCAACTGGGGAGCCCAGAACTGGACACAGCGCTCCAGATGGGGCCTCACCAAGGCAGAGTAGAGGGGGAGGATGACCTCCCTCAACCACGCTGTCCACGCTCTTTTTAATGCACCCCAGGAGACCATTGGCCTTCTTGGACAACTTGTTGTCCACCCGGACTCTAAGGTCTCTCTCTGCAGAGCTGCTTCCAGCAAGTCAGCCCCTAACATGTACCAGTGCACAGAATTTTCCTTCCTAGGTGCTGGACCCTACACTTACCCTTGTTGAATTTCATCAGGTTCCTCACTGCCCAGCTTTCTAGCCTGTCTACATCTTGTTGAACGGTGGCACAGCCTTCTGGTGTGTCATCCACCCCTCCCAGTTTTGTATCATCAACAAACTTGCTGAGGGTACGCTCTGTCCCCTCATCCAGGTCATTGATGAATACGTTGAGCAAGACCAGACCCAGTACTGACCCCTTGGGAACAAGCCCTAGTTAGGGAGTGGACTTGAGCAGATTGTGCTGTGGTCTTGTACCTGCTCTTAAAAACAGAGAATCAAGCACGGGTGCTCAATTCAACTAAGCAAGTAATTCCCCTTTTCATACTTGCCACTTGCCCAAGATAACATCTAAGCGCTCCAACTTAGTCTAGCTACCAATGATACCACTACTGAGCAACAGCAGAGGTTTCTATTCTAAAGACCTGCAGACATAACCCAGCTCTTTGAGACTACTCCACTTTATTTTAGAAAAAGCTCTAACTGACAATTCCAACAAATAGCATAAAAACATAATGTTTATCAAGACAATTAGTTCGCTGGACAAAATTATGCCTCACTCTATTCTCCCCTGCCACCATCTTATTATGAAGGCACCAGGAAACAGAATTAATGAATCTTTAAACGACGCTTCTCCAAGAGATCATATTAACAGTGTGGTCACTGTTGCAAAAAATAACCTTCCAAGAGCCCTGTCAAAGCTATTGATGGTTCTATAAAGTTTACGAGCATCATGCTGTTGTGTGTTGAGGAAAGAGACGAAGTATTCATCTTGTTAGAGATCATTAATGCAGAAGATCACACGAGCAGCTCATTCGATGCTTACACATTGAGTGCCCCAAGGTACATTTCATCAGGACACCTTCCATGCTGCTACACAAACTCTCCATGAGAAACAGTTTTTATCTTAACACTCAGAAAGCAGCCTAAACCTTGGTTTAATAGACCTGAGGTGAGTACTCTAGTCTCTGTGCTAATGGAGAAAAAACACATTGGGAGAAAAGGAGAAAGGAAAACCAGAAAATATTTGGGTTGAAGAACAAGTAAATGCTAATTTGGACTACATCTGAAAGGTGCTGGGAATCATTCACACCCAGCAGTAGCTCATGCAAAAAAGATACATCCAAATTGGGTATTTCTCAGTTGTATCATAGCCCAGCCTACAGTTTAAGCAGGTTTTCTCAAGATGAGAGTTCTATATTGATCAAGGTTTTGGACAATTAAGAGTATATGCCCACACTAATGCTCTTAACTTTAAAAACTACTGAATTACACATTTCTCACACTTTGCTTTTCTAGATCCCACTGAGTCTTAGAGAATATAAACAGAACTACATATATCTATATTCAAGTTAGATGTTGCTAATAATTTCATTATATTCCTCTGAGATGAACATAAGGTTTAGAATATGCAATCTGAGTTGCTCTGATGTTGTAAAGCTATTAACCTATCAGATTCATAAAATATTTGGAAGAGCAATGCAGCTGAACTGTACATAAAACTGAAAAAAATCATACTAATCTGTATTTTAGAAAATAGGTGCTGCAGTCAGCATATCCACTGATCTCCTATTAATCAGACAATTGGCAGTATATCTTTATAACATGTGACCAGTAATCTCATCTACAGCAGCACCAAATAACACCCACAGAGCCGGTACATAAATTCAGCCCCTTGTACCATACACTGAAGTAATGTGAAAATTCTCAGCCAGTTTGTGAGAATTCGAGTTTAAACCAGTGTGCTTACACAGGGGTGTCCTGAGAAACAGAATCCCTCACACAAAACACGACGGTAAGAAACGATAAGGCTGTGACATGACTCTCAAAAGCCAAAGAGTATGCTTCACGTAAGTATGGTTCACGTAACAGCTGATCCTCAGCAAATCATCAAAGCTTCAAGGGAACTATCTGCATTTACATTAGTTGAAAATGTCGTCCCTTGAGCCTTAAACCCAGTGTGCAAAATAAGAGAACAGAGATCTAGCTTGAGAATAAATTCAATTTGAATGCTGAATTTCCTCTCTTCTGCATGGCCAAAATCTTAATATTATCACAACTACTGTTCTTTACATAATTTGCCAGAATCCTTTGGATGTGCAAGCAAGCACATGGAGACAGCCCGTCCCTGAGGTGTGAGATTCAAACTCGGAATGCTTATACAAGTGAGAGAAATACTTTCCATCACACTCTCCAGAGTGCCACTCGCAGCACGAGGCAGTTTGCTGCTGTCTCCTTAGTCTCCCGTGCTTCTTTCGCCCAGGGGACCGCTGCTCTACTATTAAGACACTCGTGACTGATCTCATTTTGATGTCTGCCGCTTACTACTTGTGTATAAAAGTTCAAGAGAGCTTCACCACATCAAGGACCAGCTTTAAGAGGCTTTCCTGTAAAAAATACACACCATTTCTCCGCATGCATCCATTCATCACACAGGACCTGCTTGGGCATTTGTACCCCTGGGTTGCATGTTCGCACCGTCACAACTGCACATATCAGTGCTTCCACGCGCTGATAAAACACATCCATTAAAGTCTTTGAACAGGGTTATCTGTTCCTAACACCTCAGCTGTAGCCTGGAAGTGGCAAGAACATCTGCCCAGCAGTTACACACAATGGCCAAATTCTACCACTGTTTAGCAGCATCAGAAGCACATCATTTTTATGTATCTAGCAGCAGTCCCACCAAACATAACGCATGCTTTCTGGAGCCAAAAGATTGCTTTCTTCGTCAGTATTTGATCAAAAGGAACAGCACACTATCTTCCAAAGGTTGCCTGACAAAGAAGTCTGACTCCAGCAGTGCTTCCCCAGGCAGCCAAGAGACCTGTCAGGTGAGGACAAGTTTGGAACAGACAGCTGTAGAGTTACACACATCCAGGAGTCCCTGGACACTGTACCCGACATCAGGCTCCGCTTAGACAGTCCCTTCTGGAACTGTGAAAATAAATTCCAGTATCTCTTTTAAAAGTCACCTGCCTTACCCATCACTGCTGTCTAAAGCTATTCATCTGCCTTCGATGCTTGCAACTTCGACACTGATCCTTCACAATGAACTGTGGGGTTAGAAACCTGCTGTTACTTTTCACTATTTTCTTTATACTTTTCACTGAGGAGCTGCCTCAAACCCTCAGACCGACTTGTGCAGCCAAGTTCTTCCCTAACGGATCAAGTTTCAAGTTAAAGAAAGAAAAGCTTTATCTCAGATCAGTAAATGCAAGGTGGAAAAAGAAAGAAAAAATTACATCATCGGTTGGGCTGGGACTTACTCCGAAATTTTGGAAACTTTTGTAGAGAAATACATTATTGGGCATGATCAAAAGAGGTCTCCCTGGAGTTGCTACACCTGGATTTTTCTCCTTGGGTCTTCAGTAGGTTGCTACTGTCCAGGCCTAAGTGGAAATCCTTTGGTTTCCAAATTTTACGAAAAGGAGGTGCCCTTGCACCGTGGCTACTCCACCCATGTTCAATAAGGAGGCACCCACAATAGCCACTATCCATGTTTGACTACTTCATACCTCTTTTAGAGTAAGAGGACATCCTGAGGCAGGCGATACAACCCAACAAACACTTTTGGTGCTACTATGGCTCTCAGAGAAGGAAAAGGTCGCCCAAGGCATACAAATGCGTAAGTCAAATTAATGTGCACCTAAGCCCAACACCATTCACTTCCATTCAAAGTAATACTTTGTTTAACCTTTTATCCCCTTTTACCTTTATTTTTTTGGAGGGGAGAACAACAATGTCTATCCCCTTGTTCTAGGATCAATATTTCTCATTCAAAACAAACACTCCTAATTTACTGTTGATTTCAAGTTTTGCATTCATAAGGCAAATTACTTTTTTTGTTACTATTCTGATATTTATCTCCTGCTTTTTATTTATGCATTTGTTTTATGTATAAAATTTCCCTCAAACAATCCCTACATAAAGGCCTAAGTCTGTTTTTCACCTCGTTTTCCCCTACTGTTTAAGTCACTGGGATTCTTTCAACAGTGAGAGTTCTTTCAACAAAAAATTCTTGTTAGAAAATTCCTGCTGTTTCACCTAGACAAGTGACCCAGCTTCCAAAAGTTTGCCACTCGGGGACTTCTTGGGCCAGAGGCTTTTTTAGATATTTAACTTGTAATAAATTTTTCTTCTGTAATCCCATGCAATTTCCCCTTACAGCCCCATAAATGCCAGCCAGCACAGTCATAGCCCATTGTGTCAGGAACCACCTCCATTTGTTTCCAATCTGCAAGTCCCAGTTTGCCTTGTAAGACAGAGACAATAATCGCTGCCCATAATTGATTAACTTTCATTGTATACGCACTGAATTATCACTTCACCAGCCTGAAGAGCCTGAGACATCACGGAATCACAGAATCACGGAATTGTCAGAGTTGGAAGGACCTCTAGAGATCATCTGGTCCAACTCCCCTGCCAAAGCAGGAATGCCTAGAGCACATCACTCAGGAGCATCCAGGCAGGGCTTGAAGATCTCCAGAGAAGGGGACTCCACGACCTCCCTGGGCAGCCTGTCCCAGTGCTCCCTCACCCTCACCCCAAAGAAGTTTTTTCTCATATTTGAATGGAACTTCCCATGTTCCAGCTTGAGCCCGTTGGCCCTTGTCCTATCGCTGGAAACCACTGAGAAGAGTCCGGCTCCAGCATCCTTCAACTCACCCTTTAGATACTTAGAAAAATAAATAAGGTCTCCCCTCAGTCTTTGCTTGTCCAGGCTAAAGAGTCCCAGCTCTCTCAGCCTTTCCTCGTAAGGGAGATACTCCAATCCCTCCATCATCTTTGTTGCCCCACACTGGACTCTCTCCAGCAGTTCCCTGTCCCTCTTGAACTGGGGAGCCCAGAACTGGACGCAGGATTCCAGTTGTGGCTTCCCCAGAGCAGAGCAGAGGGGGAGAATGACCTCCCTCGACCTCCTGGCCACACTCTTCCCTACGCAGCCCAGGATCCCATTGGCCCTGTTGGCGACAAGGGCACATTGCTGGCACATGGAAAATGTGCTATCTACCAGGACTCCCAGATCTTTCTCCTCAGTAGGGCTTCCCAGAAGATCCATCCCTAACCTGTATTGGTGCCTGGGGTTCTTCCTCCCCAGTTGCAGGACCCTACATTTGTCCTTGTTGAACCTCATTAGGTTCTTCTCTGCCCAGCTCTCCAGCCTGTTATGCACATATGCTCCACATACGCACTCTATACATTGAAGCCATTCTATGATTTTGACTATCCCCACTCCCCTTTTCTGAACCTCCTGTAATCCCTCAGTCTGAAGTTGAACACGAACTTCACACAGCAGGGATGCACTTCGCTCTCTCAAATACTCCCTGACATCGTTTACGTTTTTTGACGGACCATCAACACTGAACTGACATTTTTGTCAAACCATCTAAAATAATCACAAGTTCTTTCATTTCATTCTAACACTGTTCTTATAAAGCTTTGTCTAGCTTAACTGCTCTTAAAAATGCATGCCTTTATTGCTTTTTCCATTACACTTTTGCATAAGATGATATACGTTAACATTGTGTTGGTTTTGTTCCCAGAAGCAACTTAGGCAACAGTTTAGAGTAGCAATGATGGCATCCATCAGTGCTGCAAACTCCCTGCAAACAACTCTGAATCACAACATCGGCCTCACAAATTTTTATTGCCACAAAAAACTGTTTTTCCCCATGCAAAAGAAAAACCCCTTTGATTATCTTTTCAAATCCTTCTTTAACATTTTGACACCTTCGCAAAAAAACTGCTTCACCTGCAGCTTGTGACTGAAAACAAGGTACAATCCATAACTGCAATTGCTACATTTTACATTTCTCCACGAAGCTTTTCCAGCTCTGTTTCCCTTTTTAGGCCCACTGGTGTCTGGAGCAGCACAAGTTAGTTGTGCATCCCGTACAGATATTTAATCTCTTCACCCAACTGTAAGCCGTGTTACTTTCATCACGTATTCTGATTTTAAGCCCCCCGTCCCCTCTTCATATTTCCCTTGGTCTCTGCCCTAGTGCTGTTAAATCCAGGTGTTCAAATCTCAATTGACAGATCACACACAAAAAAAAAACCAAAACCAAAACGATTTTAAAGGAAAAATCCTCAGGTTTGGGATATATTAGGATTTTTGAATTTTCTTCTGCTGCTAAGATTTTGGGATTACAGGCTTAAAGCTTTGTTATGCTTTTCTCTGCAGCCATGAGGCTTGCTTGCATTTTTTAATGAAAGCCAGGTTCACACATAATTACATGAAACTAGCAGCTACTAAGGAAAAGAAAAACTATTTTAAGACTTTCTACAACACAACTGAGTGAACATTAAAATTGCATGTGCAACATTTTTAGGCTTTCAAAATAACACACAAAAATCAATAAACCCTAGTTTCTGTGGTCATCTGGTCCGCTTTTGATTCATGGTCCCAGGGAGTGCTCACTTTTCTCTGGAAAAGACTCGGTTTCAAGGAAGGAGGACAATTTTGAACTCCTTCAGGAAGCTGCATCTACGGTACGCCACAGCAAAGAGTAAGAGCCGGACAGTCCACATGCCGATGGAAGGATATGAGAGGACATTGAGAAAAGCACAGGCCACTCCTAAAGCTCTTCCAGAAGTAAGCGACAATTTCTTATTTCTAAAGCAATTACTGTATAACATTTATTTGTAGAAGGCCTCATCTTGCTCTTTTAGTCACCAGGGCCACTCCCCAGTCAGCATACTGGTACTTAAGTGTTTCTCATGGTTCATGATTACCAAAATGCCTTTCAAAATAATAAACTGTCCCTTAACACAGACCTTAATGGTCAACAGATAATTGAGCATTCACTATCAAAAGCTGAGTATTCTGGACGCAGTAATAGATACAATCTTTTCTATAACATACTATTCATCCTCTATGGTCACTGCTAACCACAAATAATTTAATTGAACCAATTACAATAGTGATGTTCAAAGGTAACTGAAGGCTTTCTGTATAATCATCCATATTCTCCTGTTCACTACGTCCTAAGGATTTTTTTTTCTGAGCCAGAAACTTCCCATTCTTGTTTCCTGCCTCTGTGTAAGCACTTAAAAATCTCCAAATCCTCCTAGTTAACATCACAAATCTCATCTCTCAGAAACATTTTTGCGGACTCGGGAAACCTCCGGCAGATCAGCTAATAACGGAAGGTTAGCTCAACAGTAAAGACTTTTAAATGCTTCCGAAAAGATTAATGTGCGAACCCAGCAGCATCTCAGAGGGATTACCGCAAGCGTTGGTGATCTCCTGAAGCTATCGGACAATCTCTCCCCTGCCACCGCGTACTGTGCTGGGAGTTTCCAGGTAGCCTTTATAGTTTCCTAGCGCTCAGCAAAGAGTTTATCAGGTCTGCGTGACAAGAGCAGCCACATCCAGGCTTCGCTCCCCTGACACCGAGACAAGCAAGAGAAGCGCCCTGCGTGCCCAACGCGCGTTGCCATGGCTGCATTGTGAAGTAAGCAGTGCTGAGACTCTTCTTCATTCATCAGAAGAAAAAGGACATTTTCTGTAGACTTCAGGGCTCACAGCAGTTTAGAACATCCCGTCTCTCCGTAGTTCAGCTGCTAGTTAATGTGATGTTCCTGTTTTGAAGGTGTATTTATTGTAGAACCAGTATTTTTTTTACCAACACACACAAACCTTAACACGTAGTTCTCTATGTATGTACTTAGTACTTGTGTGTGATTTAATAAAATACAAGCCTTGTTAACATTATTGAACATTGGAGGAATACTAGAATTCTTGTGTTTCTCTTCAGACCTTTTTTCCACCAGTAAGTTCATTGAACATAAATTCACACTCTGCAAGACAGAAATACTCAACACAGGTGTCTCTGATGTCACAAAACAATCAGATATAGAGATTAAATAGGAAGAACTAGAATCCCAAGGTAAATGAAAAGTATTGCAGACTCAGAGTAAATTTTTAGATTTAAAATACGACATCTTATAATTAGTAAAAAAAGGAAGTAAGTTTAAGTATTCAGATGTTTACAAATAAATAAATAATGCAAGTTGTTTACATGATGTGGGTGCATACTACCGAGGCTCCCTCCTGATGCAGTAATACCAACTAACATTCAGATATAGAGGGTCAGGTCAACAAAATCATAAGCCCCAGCAACTACAGTCATTTTAATAGGTTTCTGACTTAAACTACCTTGAGTCACGTTCAAGCTTTATCAGAAAAGACTAGATACTTGTCTCTTTCATTTCTTTGCATCCCGAGACACACTCCTGGAATCATCTGATTTCCTTCAAAACAGAGGTCTTTAAAAAGCAAAATAGCCCAAGATAGCTAAAATTTTGTGAGCCAATAATGCTGAGTCACACTAATGCCTACACCCACTTACAATTTGTTAAATGCCATGAGATGATAAAGAGAAATGTAGCACAGATTTTATAAAATAAATTTCCCAGAAATAAACCAGTTAAAAAACCCCAACACGCTACAGGGAAAGAAAGAGGGAGAAACAGAGACCGTGTGAGCAGCAACCAAGATTAGTAGATTATCATGATGTTTTTATATAACTAAACTAACCTCTCAATTCTTCAATGTCTATTTCAACAGCTACCTTAAGATACACGCGGTTTTAGGGTGATGTTTTACTACATTTGAACAGATGTAAGATATATGAAGAGGTAACTACAACGTAGTCTAAGGTAAAAATACAAAACTGGCTGTCTGGCCACATTTGGTCCTGTAAAAAGTAGGGAGTAATAATATTTCTGAGTGCAGCACTTCCATTAAAATGAGGTGCCAGTGGGTGCAGAGGAACAGGAGCAGGCAGGCACAGGGCTGGGAGCCAGCGGTGCAGCCCCAACTCAAAAGCAGTTCCCAAGGGAAAGAAGGGGCAGGCTCTCACTTCTTCACGACGGCTCATACCTGCCACAGAGCTGACCTTAGACTCAGCCAGCCAAATTCTAGCTTTGCCAATTACGCTCCTACAGGGGGACCGCGCTCTGGGTCCTGACAACAACAGAAGAGGTCACTCACTAAGACGTTTGAGAATTAAATTATTCAGTATATTAAAGAACTCACAGATATTCCTCCTTCCCCCTGCTCTGAGTCCTCTTTATAACATTTGCAGTACGGACATATATAAGCAACTCAATTATACTTGTTATCAACCATTAAACCTATTTAACCTCCTTTTTTTTTTTTTGTCATGGTACTTTACTCCTAAATCTTTTTCGGTGGTATAGAAATTGCTTAACAATTTCCTTCTGTTTCAGACCAATACATCTAGTAATTCAGTGGTCTTCACTGAAAACAAAACATACTTGGTGACAGCACTTACAGTTTCTACCTAAATACAATTTCTGCCTAAATAAGGAATTTAGGTTTCTCTTTAAAAATAGACTCGCATATACAATCATTTAATCTAGATAAAGTCCCACTAAAAAGATGTTGTAATTAAGCATATATAGATTTTAATTACACTCACAAATATGCATGCATGTGTGCGTGTATAATTTACATCAACACAAACGTAGATCTGTGTTCTGTTACTGGGTTCTGAACTGCAGCCTGTTCTTAAACATGAATGTGCTGATGAATTAATGTCTCGTCCTCTGATGAGTTATTTGCTTACACCAAAAGATTATGCATAGTTTGATTAAAAGACAGGTATTTTTCCTAGACAGAAAAAAGCAGATAATGTACTTTGAAAAAAGTGTAAGATTTCATCTTTCACGCTAGTGAATGTCCCCACATAAGCACTGCCACAGTCAGCACTTGGCTGAGTGAAGTTCTCCACAAGCCCTCAGCTCAGTGTCCCACCACACTTTGTGAAAAACAGACCATGGATTAATGATGCTGTGTGTGTAAAGGAATAAAAAATGTTGAGAAAATAACTGTAATGTAGGTTTAAGAAAAAAAAAGTACCAAATATTATACAAGCAATGAAAATAAATAAATAGAAAATATGTATAAGTTCATAAAGCAGTAGCAAATTCAAAGAAAGGAAGTTATTACTGCAGCAAGGATTTTTTTCTATTCTATTCCCTTCACCCCTTTGTTAAAAAGAAGAGTGAAAGAAGGATACATTTATGCTCAGTTTTGAGAGATTTTTTTCTGTTATACAAAGCAAGTGAGAAGTGCAATCAGAAAACGTGAGAAATGTAAAATCACATGAAGTGCTATCATACTCCTGTGGAGTTTAACATTAAATATGAAGCAAATTGCTCAAATGGAAAAAATTAACCAGGGACTTAATGAAGAAAAATGTACGGCTGTTATGTCTGCTCAGGCAATGTATCACCACTGAACGTATTGGCAATCAGCTCTCTTAAAATGCTAACTGATTTTAAACAGATAACATTAATTTATAAATAAGCAGTTTTAGCATTAAATCTAATATCCCTCTTGCTCACCATACAGCACACAGTAATTAGAGCCCTCGTGAAACCGTGCTTCTAAAAATATCGCTTTGCTATGCACAATTAATTCATTGCATCAGAAACTAAAGTAAATGCTTGTTCACAAAAGCAGTATTTCCAGTGGCTTGATCACTAGGATCACTTGGGAGTTGTACAGACTCAGTACCTGTTAAAATTTAGCCTGCTATTTATGATGTTTACTTCTTAGAGTGTGGAAATTTGTCTACATTGGAGAAATTTGGAGGGAGGGTTGGCGACCCTAGTGCAGACATCGTGTACCAGCTGTTCCACACGTAATCACAGATCAGATCACCAGTAAGGAGAACAAATTAAATCAAATGCAGATAGTTTATGTCAGGGCATACAATGCAACACAAATGTCAAGGATGAGGTGATTTTCTCCAGCTCTGACACCACATATGTGAAAAAATCAGTAAACCCTAGCTGAGGCTGAAGAGAGGCATGAAGTTTTACATCATATCACAGGCACTGAAAAAGTTGTTTTTCTTGTTTGTCCTTTATAAAAGCCAGGACTAAATCAGTTTTTAAGTTCTTTTCTAAGATACTAGGACAGGGATTCTGAGAGTCTATGCTGTCAGTACTAGTTCAGACTCTCTACTGCAAGACATTGTAAGGAAGGGAACACCAGTTTCACCCAACAGCTCAACTCCACTATTGGTAAATCTTCAGAGGTCTTGTTCACTACAATTTGTCTACAAATTTGCCTTGGGTATGACATAATGTCTGCAGAATTTAAGACATTTTATTCACAAAATTCCGACTTCCAAACACAAAGTCCATACACCTATTTCATCACAGGAAAAACAATTTATTTTCCTGTACGTTCTGCAGCCAGCAGGTTAACAAATGGGAATGTTGGGCGAGCCCAGCTGGCAGGATCTTCCCTGTGCTTGTACAATTAGGTGGTGTTCAAAAATGAACATGGACACAGCGCTCACCACGCTTTGTCAACTCAGAAATAGGCAACGGGACACAGCTGAGGGAATTTTTTGAACTGAATTTGAATTTAAACCATCTCTGGATGATCTACAGCTGTAGTAAAACATCAGGAATAGGTCTGAGGTGCCAATGCCTGTCTGTCATTAGAATGGAAACGGTCCTACAAATCACACTTTAGGCAATGAGCAGAAAACCATTGTTGAGCAAGGGCCTCCGTGTGGCTCCCACGAAGCCTTCAGGCTGGAAGGACCAAACTTACAGTTTAGAAATGTGTAAGCAACTAATGACAGGAATTAATGCTTTGCAATACCTATGCATTATCTGAATTGATGCTGGATGTGATTAGAGATCATATTCTATAAATAGCATAGCCCCTAACAAACAAAGCAGGAAAAGATTAATATAAATTTTAAAAATGTATTTTTCAGACTGAGATAGTATAAGATAGAACAAAAGTGTTAAAAAGATTTTTATACTAAATGCCAATCTCTGTCCATTGTAAAATAAATCCTCAAAAGTGAACCGACTGCCCAGTTTTATTTAACGTATTTAACAGATCTTTGAATTGCATACCATAAAAAGTTTGCATTCAATTTCAAGACTAAAGACAAAGTGACTTATACTTTCACGTCATAACCCTGTACCCTTGAAAGAATCAGAAACACTTATTACAGGTGATAAAAACAGGATTTTTTTTAAAATAGGTTTGATTATGCAAGTCTGTTGGGTTATAAAGGGAGATGGAAAAGTGCATCTACTACTCCATGCAACCAGTCTATAATTATATGGGCAATACTGTATATGCAGGAATGCCTGCCCCCCAAAAGAAGCGAAATACATACCCCACTCAAACAACTAGGGACATGTAAGAAAAGAAAGGGAACAATTTCCCAGAGAGATAGATCTGTGAGGAACCTCAAAAAAGAGACATTTATCCATAGGCTTGTTTTAAGTATAACTTATTGCAGTGTGCCACACTGAATGCTTGCCAGTGTGTATATCTGACTCACCTGCTGCTCCCTGGCAAGACTGAACCCTAGATTAAAGAAAACTCAAGAAAAATTAAGATATGATTAAGATGTAAAGCTGGCAATAACCCAAAAGGTGGGTGTTTCCTTACTTTAAAGGAACAGGAAAAAACATTTTAGGATTTTACTACTAATGTCATTTCTGGAACTGTTTATTTTGAAAAACACCACTTGTTTTCAGTTCTGAAAGCCAAGCTCATCATTACTGCAGAAGCAGTGCTATAGGTGCACACAGTTTCCACAATTTACTGTCCTACTCAAATTTTCACCAAGAACAGGCTAGTAACGCAGTGAAGCTTTGGGTTTGTCCTGATTTGAGGAAACAGAACTAATTTTCTGTTCAGTAATTTTACTTTTTTAGCTGGGTCTCTTCTAACTAACTAAACTCTGAAATTAAAAGCATATTGTTCAGAAACTGTTCACTCTCATAGTGATAAGACCTGATTATACCAAGGAAGGGTGTGCAGAGAGGCCCTTGCTCATACTTATTGCTGTAACAACTGAGGTCAGGCAAATTTGTTATTTGCCCTGTTGGAGGGTCGGAAGCAGAAAATCGTAGAGGGGTCCCCCCTGCAGGGAGGAGGGGACAGGAGAGGTGACCCAAACCTGACCAACAGGGTATTCCACCCCATCTGCCCCATGCTCAGTGTAAAAGCTGAGGGATCTAAGGGTCAACTCTCTCTTCAATGGCCAACGTCCGAGGAGGACCCTGTCTGTTTGTCTGCCTTTGATCCCCATCCGAGTGTTCCTGACTCCAGAGCTGGAATTCAGCTCCTGTCCATTCCCGAGTCCAGCCTGGGACTTTCCCCTGCGCCTGCTGGTGATGTGGTCATCATCCTGGGAGCTTGATAGAGTTTTGTATATACTGTATACATTTTTTTTTTATTTATTTTATTTTATTTTATTTTTTTCCCTTTTATTATTATTATTATTTCATTATTTATTTATATTTTCATCAAAGTAGTTTAGTTTTTTTCTAAACTCATAATTTTTTTTTTTATCCCCCTCTTCCTCTCCTCTCTTTTCCTTGGGGGGGGGGAGGGAGGGGCCATCTGGCGTCCTGGTTGGTCAATTCGGTCAAAACCACGACAGGGTTGCTCAGGACGATCCACCCTTTCTGTTCCGAAATATCGCTGGCGGGCAGCAAATAAGCTCCCTTTCCTCCCTGGCTCTGATATTTCGCTTTGGAAAAGTAAGCAAAAATCTTTCCATGAACACCAACGTAAGAGGTGCACCTGCATTTCTGCAGGTTGCAGTGGTGCAGGTTGCAGTGGTGCAGGTTGCAGTGGTGCAGGTTGCAGTGGTGCAGAAATGCTCTCGTGGGCGAATAAAGGAAAAGCCCAACAGGAGTCGGGGAGAACACTCTGTTTGCAGGAGAGAGCGAATGCCCCGGCGGAGCAGCACGGGGCTGCCCCACACACCCCTGGCAGCTCTCTCCTACCCGAACCCGAAGGATAACACTTCATTCCTGAACAAACCACCGGCCTGCGCTACCGATTTCTGCCAGCAAACCTATCCCAGTTACAGGATGTGAAAACGTCCTCCGACTTGCAATCCTCAAGGCGTAAATGCACCCGCAGTGATTGAAGAGCACTTCTGCTGCCTCAGTCTGTGTTCTCAAAGAGCTGGCACGATGACGCCAATGCCACAGGTCAGGTATTTCAGTTTGTCACAGTTATGCTTGCAGTAACGCAAAGAAAAAGGATTCCGTTTCATTAGCAAAGTGAATACATGAATATGAGTAATTAATGCAATTTCATCAAAGACGAAAGTGGTTAGATGTTAAATAGTGATTAAAGACACATCTGTGAGGGGGTATCATTTTTGAAGAAAAGCTGCATAGATGCCATTTTTAGTGTATATCCTGCACGTCACAAACATGAGTGAGAAACTAGGAAAGAGCAAAGGCACACTGATGGCATTCAAGTGGAAGCCCTATTTTATCAGATTAAAAAACTCAACTAGAAAGCTTACCTTCAAAGTAAGTGCTACTCTAACCAAGAAGCCAAAAGGCCCATCCCTCGTTAATTCCACAGGGAAGAAACTTGATGATAAACAGACCTCTCTGACACCAGCCTGCTTACAGTCCTTGAAGACACAGAAACGCTGCTCCACTGAACAAAAAGCAAATACAAGAACAGTCATCGGCTTCCTTACAATTTCCAAGGCTGTTTCCTCAACAAGGTACTTTAGGACTCTCAAGGAGTTCTGCCAACCTCACCACCTCTCTCTGCTGGATCCTCCCTCATCTCATGCTTCAGATTATCCTCTTAAACCTGCAACCTAACAATATCCCAGATCTCACTGGCTATCAAACGTCAGAGGAAAGCTCTGCTGTTATTCATGCAGCGGTTGCTCTTCTCAAGCTAACTGTGTTGGTTGGAGGCTCCTGCTCCTCAGTCAGCTCACTGCTGAACAATCCCATTCTTCTCTCCACTCAGCACGAATACATGGCTCAGTTCGTGCCAGCTGATGTTCAAATCTCTCCTGACGTCAAAATGCTCTCACATAGACCTATTAGTACCTTCCAACTTAAAATCATTATACTCTATTAGCTAAAGAAACGTCCTGGATGAGGGTAGCGGTGCTGAAATCTTAACATCTTCTATTTGATTGAATTCAAATAACACCAACTTAATGAAAAAAGCCCCCTAGCTAAGCAAACCAAACCAACTCAAAACAGACAAAACTATTGTCTATCCCATGCTTTCTTTTCTTGTCCCAGGTATAAGGGTTTGGGGACCACAGGTCCAGCAAACAGATAAAGGTACCCATTTCTGAGAGAGCCTACCCAATCCAACCACTGGTTTGAGATCAGCCTCTCGTCTTCATGTCTGCCACACAGACACAGCAGAAAACTAAGAGGTCTGAGGACAATGTCAAACCATGCCAAACATTAATTTCCACATCATGCAAACGATCTCTCAAACAACCCATAATGTTCACAACAAATCACACAGGAAATTGAGATGAACTATATTCAGAATATTCCAATGAATTTATTATTAAAAAGCTGAAATCAATTTTCACCATCACTGTTTTAGTTTTGGTATCAAAATGAACAGAAGATGTAGAACATGTTTATGCATTTATTTACTACATGTTAAACCCATCATCTTAATGGCAGCCTCCTTTGAACTGGCTAATTATGATGCAGCAAATTGAGTAGAGGTTTTATGGCACGGACTGCAATGGAGACCTGCATAGCTTTCCTGTGTCTCTACAGATAGTTCATTGGACTGGTCTGGAATGCAAATATACACTTTACAACTAAAATGTAGTTGCTCTGTAATGTATTCTTATAGTCCAGCATCTACTAATGTTAATAATCGATGTCAGATGGGCTTAGCTCAGGACCAGCTACTGCTCCGAAAAGCGATGGGTCTTAATGCACCAACGTCAGCAAAGCTGTCATGGACTTTAGTCACATCAAGAGACTTTTATAAACCTGGGATAAGGCGTTTACACTGGGGTTTGAGGAAGAACTGTTGGCCAATAGAATAGAGAAGGGAAGAGACTACCTGAATACCAATTCTACACCCAGTCCTACGGCTTGCTCTTTTAAAGATGCAGTGTCTAAACAGCACCACGTCCAATCTTGCTTGGTCTTTACCCCTTTTTTTTCATCTGTGATAGGCAATCTCTGCTTTTTGGGCCAGTTGGGGTTTTTTTGGTGTTTTTTTTTAAGGTTTTTTTGGTTGGTTGGTTGGTTTTCTTGTTCATCCTTGTGCTACGTTCCTTAAAAAAAGGCTGAGGAAAACTGAAGTGTGGAGGGAGCCAAGCTCCCCCGGTGAAGGCTCTGGCAGCAGAGTAAGTGACAGCCGGAGGAGCTGAGAACGTGCTGCACAGGGAGCCTAGGAGAGCGCTGGAAGCAGCAGATGCAGACAGTCAGGCCTTGCAGGCAAAGGAACAAAACCTAGGAATCAGCAAGGACTGAAAAATGTTTGCTGTTATCTCAGTAAGTTATTGTCTTGGCTGAAATCAAAGACCCATTAACAAGGTGAAGCGCAGTATGAGGTAAGATGCTTAGAAATCCTCCATATTTCTTTGCTGTTACTAAAAAGCTATGCATTCTGGTTTTTATTCTATCAAAACCTGGCTCTATTTTGTATTTAAAAGCATTTCAGTCATCTTTGAGAAACTCACTTTAATGAGAAGGCCTAGGCAGATCCCTCCAAAGCTCTGACTTCGGGGTGTCAGCACAGCAGCACCCAGCATCTCAAGGGCATTATGTATGCAGGCAACTAGAGTATCCATGTTCACCTTCTTCAGTGTCAGGAAAAGTTGAAGCATCACAGAACACACAATATATACAAATCTTAATAATTCTGATGCTTTCATTGCAACATGTGAAGGCTAGCGTTGCAAAATGACTTTAACACCTGCCAAACTATATGATTTCCTATATGTATTTTGCCTCAAGGCATGGGTCTGTGGGTGCAACAGACAGCAGCCACCTCTCAAGTCTGACAGACCATTTCATGCCTCATTTCAAAGCCATTTTGTGTGCTTAAGGTGACTCCTTCTCCCAGCCCAGCTTCAGGCTGGACCAGCAGATGACCCTGCAGAGTAGCAGAAGATTCCCTTCAAAGCTGGAATCCCATAAAAACCCCTCTTGTGCCACCACTATGTAGGCCTTGCTTGAAAATGTCATTTCATATCAGTTAGACAACTAAACAGAAATCAGACATTTTAATATCATCATCTTCATACAGACTTGCCACTGTCACTGTACGTGCACAAGGGGTAGATAGCCTTTCAGTACTTAGGGGGGCCTACAAGAAAGATGGGGAAAAGCTTTTCAGCAGGGCCCGCTGCAACAGGACAAGGGGTAATGGTTTTAGACTAAAAGACAGGAGATTCAGACTAGATATAAGGCAGAAATTTTTTACAGGGAGGGTGGCGAAACACTGGAACAGGCGTCCAGAGAGGTGGTCGATCCCCCATCCCTGGAAACATTCCAGGTCAGGTTGGAGGAGGCCCTGAGCGACCTGATCTTGGTGATGTCCCTGCTCATTGCAGGGGAGCTTGGACGCGACGACTCCTAAAGGTTCCTTCCAACCCAAACTCTTCTATGACTTCATGAGTTTTGAGATCATTCTAGCCCAAAATAAGATCAAGCTAACAACTTAGAGGATAAGAGGAGAGAAGAAAGGCCATTCTAAATTATACTTAACAATGACACATTGCAGTTTGAGAAACTCAGTAATATAAATTAATATTAAGCTTCTGAGCAAATATGCATCTTGACAAGAGCAACCATCATACAATTACATAAGCAAATGAAAAATATGTTCATATTCTAACTATTTGTATGCAAGTTGATATCAGTTGTACTTTAGAAACAAATAATTAATTTACAAGCTAATTTGAGCAATATAGTCTGTCAAATTGAGCCTGAAGCTTGAAAACCCAAAAGTTCTGCAGGAAGAAGCTAGTCCTCTAATTTCCTGCATGACTGGAGACACAAAATTAAGACAAAGTGTCATTTTATTAAGGCTCGGAAAACACGCTTTTAAAACCAAGGTGGCTTTTAATTCTTTAGCTTCCACAGCTTTTAGAAACAAACATTTGTTTAAAACATCTCAGTGATGAGGCTTAATGGGCTAAAGGCAATCTGTGTTAATGGTGTCTACTCTGGAATGGAATGGATATTTTTCTCTCAGTGCCTTTAGCTTGGAAATAGCTAATACCTCTTTCTCCAACTTAGTATTAGTAGTAATTATAGGGACGAGAAATCATCAGTCCAACTTAGATGTTCACCTTATTTAAACTTAAGACTATTCATGTACTCTAAGGAGTTTTGGTGTTGTCCTGAATGAAACAATTGTTAAAAGGGTAAAACCGTTCCTTCTCTAATTATGCATTTCGTGCATTGCTAAACTCCTTAATAAAATGGAGTCAGTATTTTGTGGCTGACACATTAACATATGTGTGGAAAATTAGTGAGTATTCTAGTGACTAAAATGAAAAACTACCAGGCTGAAAACTCCAAATTTAAAACTCCTGTTAAAAAAATAGTAATACCAG
This sequence comes from Calidris pygmaea, assembly GCA_003697955.1. Taxonomy (NCBI): domain Eukaryota; kingdom Metazoa; phylum Chordata; class Aves; order Charadriiformes; family Scolopacidae; genus Calidris; species Calidris pygmaea. Next base: position 212,719 of record QJSC01000314.1, read on the forward strand.
ATAATGTACAATAGACGGTACCAAAACAGTTTCCTAAGGTTTTTGAAAAACAAATCAAGCAAGCCCCCATTGTGTCTTACATTTCCTCAATATAACACATTTCAATAAATATATATCTTTTAGAACGACCAATTATCTTGAACTGTTTTTTTTAAAAAAATTTTTAGAAAAACCTCTCTAACTTTGTGAGCTATGCAGGTAGGTAAAACCATATTTCTCAATGTAAAATCGGTATAGATATATGGCAATGGGTCCACAGAATGGTCTTGACATTTGACACGAAAGAAATGTTTTGTGAAAATCATTGCCTTTACTCAGGGTGGATTAAAAAAATCCCATTAAAAATGCAGAATACTGTATCACACATTTCAGTGCTACGTTCATACAGAGTTTTTTTCATTTATTTATATATTACAAACTGAGAAAAATCACTCAATTCATGCCTGCACCTATGACTGGTTACAGTAAATCCCAACTCTGCTTCTGTTACTTTTACTTTTCTCTCCTTATTTTTAATACTACTTGGCCATCTTAATATTCTTTTAACTATGCTATGTGTCCATATCAAAGGTACAGTTCTATCAAAATCAAAAATGCACCAAAAGCATCAACACAGACATATAAATATCGAGGCAATTCTTCCTCCAGAAGAGTTACACTTACACAAAAATGGCTACTACTTGGGAATTTCGATGATTCTTTCTATTGGAAGGGGAAAACTAAGTATCTAAACATTTTTTCACTTAGTTATTTTTCTGTTTCCTTGAACACAACTAATAATAAAACAAGACGCACAGCTTTGTTATTTCCAAACATCTTTCCCGGGCAGCAACCCAACATAAAAATATTTTACTGTCAACTATTTGTGCTTGTCTGGCTGTTTATGGCTCCTTGCTGCCCTTCTCAGGATTCTGCTAATTCTAAGTTAGCATGCAACTACCTCAGTGGGGGTTTGTCTCCAGCAACTCCCTAATGCAGAAGTAAAACCCAGATGCTGGCCAGCTCGAGGAAGGACCTGTGTTGACACAATGGTTTCCTTTGTTCCAATGTATTTTAAAATTAAATATTTTTTACATTAGTTTTTAAATTCAATGTCCATCAGTGCTCCATCTGACCTCTCCTCCTCTACCTTTAAGACAACTCATTGTTTATCATACTTCTAGCAATTGACTTTATCAGCTCTTATTCATTTATCTTCTTTCCCTCTAAATACAGCATGCTAGTTCACCGCAGACTGTGTTTACCTTGTTAGTCCCCAACTTTAAACAGAAATACAAGCTCATACCTTTGGGTTTATATGTGAAAACAGCAGATCGGTGTTTGATTTGCCATCTGCCTTGAGTACCTCTTACATCATTTCTTCAATTTATATACATTACAGAGCATCTGTCAAATCTGTCACCCAAATTATTCTGTCCATGTTGTACCCCCAAACATGTGAACCCACTACTTGTGCAATCAAAGCGCAAGTCTTATTTGAGAAACACCACATAAAAGAAGATTGATTTTCATCTTGAAAATGTCAAACTTCTGCCTATAATGTTCAGCTACATTTTTCTGAAACAGCAAAGTTCAAAAAGAGCCATAGACCTGACAGATCTCCGACACATCATGATAGATGTGACAGGTCTACTACTTTACTGCCAGAAATGTCCTCCAACAGAATGAGGCAATCAATGAAGAATAATAAATCCATCCCAGAGTGTAGAACTATTTTTTGTACATGCAGAAGAGAAGAAACAACACATCTTTTTACACCTCTGGAGGCTCCTATCTTAATACACTATTATACTAACTTTCTTTAGTATTATATAATAACAGTTATGTTGTAAAATCTTTATCTATTCTATCTGTTCACTAGGTCTCCATCTAAACTCCTAGCATGCGTTTTATTATTATTAAGCAAGAGGAGAAAAAAAATAGAATTAAAAGCTTTCCTGTTAAAAGAACAAGCTTTTTCTTACCTTTTTTTCTGGTCCCTCTGTTAGCCAGGACAGTAACAGCTGCTCCAAACGTATCTCTGGAATTACATCCCCATCCTCCTAGAAGACATTGTTATTGATTAATACCGCATCAAAATTTTACCTTGAGCGCACAGTGTGAATACATTTCACTTTTCCTTTTTTGAAAATTCCCATATTTGAGATAAATTACAGCAAGTTTGGAAAAGTTAATTTAACATTCATAAATCAAAGCTTTCTAGAGAAAGAATCGGTTTGATTTATAACTAATGCCTTTGAATATATTCCACCACCTACCCTTCAAGTACCAGGCTTGACTTCAACAACAGAGGGAATATATTCCAAAATATGTATTTTCTGAAGTCATTTGACCACAACAGTAAGAAAACAAACACAGCTATGTCAGCTCAGACACAGTCATTTAAAATACACTTATTTTAAGGTAACACGAGTACATTTAACATTTGCAGTAAGTAGGCTCAATAAATCTAAAAACTGTTGCATGAACAGATTGATGGTTACTTGTGCGTGTGTACAATTTCAAAACTACATCCATGCATCACCACCATAATTCTATTTCTTCCATTCATTATTTTATACATTGGTAAGCACACAGACAATCATTTAGCTTTTCTTAGAGTGCAGTTCCAACCGAAACCCAGCAGTGTAACAGGGCAGGAAGGTTATGGCACTCTTACACTCCCGCCTCCTGAAATGCAGTGGTTGCCTTGATAAAGAGGCTGAGGAGCACCTCTGTAAGAAGCAAGGTTTGCTTTGCTCTTGCACAAATATTAAATAAACATGGTTTAGTGACGGTTTTTACCCGAGTCAGGTTGATGGTTGGACTAGATGTCTTTGTTGGCTACTGACACCATTTCGTGCTAATACTTTGCTAGAAGGGGGTGGCTCGCTGCTCCTGAATAGTCTCGTCTGCAGGCAAAGGGGAATGTGAGATGTGAAATACAGAACATGAGAACAAAAAGCATATTTCATAATTGTGTGTGTGTGTGTGAACGCACAGAAAGCTCTTAAAAAAAAAAAGTTATCTTACAATTTTGTGTGTGGCCTTACTGAAGGCCTGACCCCTTCTGGCTAGACAGGGCTTCATTCTCATGGCTCCTGGGAACCGCGCAAGAGGAACATGTTCTCCCTGACTTCCATGATCCTCAGATTCATTGTCGACATGAGAAAACTGAAGTACCACAAGTTTATCATAAACTTTCAAAGAATTGTAAAATGTTCCCATGACAATCACTCTAATCTGTGTCTCCTAGCTATTCCTAGCGAAGCAAGAGTTTGTTTTTAAGTGAAAACAACGATACAGTATCTGAGGAAAACAAAATTAGTAGGAGCTGCGCATCACTGCTTTGTGACTGTTTCTCACAATTAATAAAAATTTCACATTAAGTGCAGAGGGAGAAGACAAAGGGTAATACAAACACCGGTATTTCTCCTCAAGCTTGGTAATATTTTTTGTACAGTACTTTCTCTGAGATCAGCCAAATGCTCTGAAAATACCTATCTGTGGAGGTAACATTTCATTTCAAAACCAATAACTAAAAACTTAAGATTTTGATACTTTTTTTCTAGGAGCTTAAATAACATTTGGAATGCATTTTAATTTTTAACAATAGTAAAATACTTTACATTAATATTATGTAGCTGCTTACTATGTATGCCTGAAGCTATTTTTGAATTTTTCATAACCAGCATAACAGTTCACCTAATCATCTCTAATTTTAATGTTATGTTAATTTCTGATACAAACATCATTTTTAAACAAATATTAAAGAGACAGAAATTCTAGAGTCAGTTCAACTCTTGCAGCATCCTGTTTTTTTTTCTTGTCACCAATAATAGTGGCAAAACCAGGCTTTCCAAATTTAAACTGAAGTGCTCATCCCTGTAAGTAAAATGATTGTATTGCTCCTCTCATGTAAGAAAAATAGATAAACCAAATATTAATAATACAAGCCAGTTGAAACATAATTATTTTTATCTTGGATTTCTTCTTATTCTTTCTCTTGCAGCCAAAACCAACAAAGAATCATATAGGCATTGTACCTCAACGGCAGAAACAATGAGGAGTAGTAATACCCATTGCAGCCCAGCGGTAGTGGGTTACTCTCTGTCATTCAGTCTTAACAAAGCAAATATTGAACAGTACAAGATTTGACTGTTCACTTTACTGGAGAAATCATTCTTTACCAGAGTGTTGGTTTTGCACTCTGAATTACCACCTTTGTTTCTTCAAAACAGCTGCCTTTATTTACATTTTAGAATAATATGTTTTTCCACATGTGGTAGCATCTCCAAACACACTGCCCATTACACTACAGGGGAAAAACTAATCCACCAACAACCTCTCTCCGGCTAACCCTGTCCCTGGTATGCTGCTGAGCACAACGCTACGAACTGCTGCTAAGGGTGTAAGACAAAAACCAACATGAAGATCGATGCAATAATGGCAACAAGCTGTGCTTAGTGTGGATTATTAATAGCAAAAAAATCTAAGAGCAGAGCAAGCTGTGATTGTGATAACCCAGACTTCAAGACTCCTGGAAAGCTTCAACGTTTCTCACGTAGATGCCCGGGCACATGCTCTGAAACGTTAAGAAGCAGCGTTGTCCCCTCCACAGCTCATTCTATCTTTTATGATAAAGACAAACAAGGTCTGGGTTGAAACAGAGTGACTCAAGCGAGCTTGCGTCATTGTTCCTTGGTGGAGGTGTTAGAGGGCTGGAGGGGATCCCCCTTAAGAAACGTGAAGGAAATAAAACTGCAGGAAAATAACAAGTTTAACTGACGGGGGGATGTGTGCCTGGAGTCTACCACCATCCCAAGGCAGAGGCAGGGAAGTAATCTATAAACGGGGGCAAAATGTCAATTGCGCATAACTGTATTTGGAAAAATAGACCACGGAAGAAACTACACGAAAATACTCTGTAATACAAAATTACTAGTTTTGAATTGCCATTCCAGTTCCAAAACCTATAAAAGCTCACCAGATCTAGCTTTCATACATAACATACTTTAGCTTGACGAAGGTAATATTTTGTTAAAATCTTTATTATTAACACAACTTAGAACTTTCAACTTGCTCACCGTTCACAAATGTTCGTTACAGAATAAAGAGTATTATCTGCAGAAGAAAAGGAGTAGGGCAGCCTCAGCGGAGGCATGGGCCTTCAGAGGTCAAAGAGAGAAAGTCAAATACTGAAGCAAAGGTGAAATGGCGCAGTTATCCTAAGGTAAGGGTACTTTTTCCATGTAGTTCTCAGGGTGACAGTAAGACATGAGATAGCAACATAAAGTACACAGTAAGTCATAGGAATGACCTTGCATTACAATTTAGTCCTCAAGCCTCCTTTTCCCATCAGTCAGATCCCATTCCTGTGTGCTGCTACCCTGAGCTCTAGCCCTGGACCAGGGACCTGAACCACTATGAAGTAGAGATATTGTTCCATATAAAGAATAAGTCTGACATCTGAAGAGAATGCAATCCCATAAATCCAATGCCGTTTTTTGCAGGCATCGCCATCTACAACTGAGTTACCGTAGCTTGTTGCATGCCAGATCCCTGGTTTATGGCTTCATTGGTCTTCTCCGGGTACTTGTCAGTTCATCCTTGCAGCTGCACAAGACACAGGAGCAGCAGGTTCCTGCTCCTCGATGGGTCTCAAATCACACACCTCAGCCCTGCTCGCCTACGGAACAGTTGCTTCAGACTCTCTCTGTAACACTCTTTGCTATCTGGTTTTGCTGAGCAACAGTTCCCTGGGTGAAAGGAGAGCCTATCTTGGGACAACTAAGAAACACAGATCTCTTATGCGTTCTTTTCCATGTGTTTAGAAAAGTGCAAATACCCTAGCTTACACATGCTTATTTTTAACCATTACTGTGTAACAGGAACATGAGCTACTATCTTCCAGCCACCTGATGATCTACTGAACTTATTTCTGCATATAAATAACCTGTAGCAAATTAATTACAAAACCAAAGCAACAGAAAACAAACTTGTTCTTCACTACCTGATTTCATGCACTAATAGAGACAACACAGTATCATTCCCCCACATTCCAGCTGAGTAATTTTTCTTTGATATCTTCTTTTAAACATCAGAGAGTCAATGACCAAAATGTGTTCATAGCAGCAGGAGAAATGCTTTGGTCCTGCTAGTTGTCTTCTAAGGATCAGTGAATACCTTGAGTTAGTACAACAGAGGACAGCCCTCCCCTCTACCATCCAAAAATTAATGCAGTTTTGGGTTGCCCAGATACCATCATCATAATGAGAGAATCAGTTATAAGTAACAGTTAAATCTCTGTGATATTACTCTCTTTGAAATGCTGCATTCTCAGCTGATCTGACATGTTTTACTTTCAATGTACTCTGATTTAAAGTTAAAAAAAAACCACAACCAAAAGTGAATCTAAAGGAAATGCTAGTTTGTTTTTTTTTTTTTGGCTTTCCTCATAGAATCACAGAATCATAAAATATCCTGGGTTGCAAGGGACTCACAAGGATCACTGAGTCCCATCCTGACCCCACAGAGGGCAACCTAAAAGTTAAATCAGCATCTTGACTTAACTCCTCTCACTACATTCTGCCTATTGTGATTCTAACTGCTGTTAAGATTCAGCTCTTAAAAAAAAATTCCAACAACCCCAGCAGAATTGACACTCTGACCTTCAACTCAAATTTGTTTGCAACAGACATGGCTGTGTTTTGATAAAAAAAAAAACCAACACCTGCACAGCTCTTCTTTAAAACAAATGAAAAGGTAAAAGTCCTCCATTCTGCTCAATATACATAATGAGATTCAAAACAAAACTTAAAATGACTTCTCTTTCAAATGTTTTAAGAAAGGGGTTTCTTCCACAGTGACAAACCCTCCTCTACACCCCCAACAATACTACACTAACAAACACTAAATTGGTTCTAATCAGTTGAAGAACAGATGCCTCCATTTCATTATGTGGTTTGCCAAAAAATGGAAAGCGAAAAATAGTTTCAAACTAAAAGCAAAAGTTTTCCTATTAAACTAGAGCAAACAAGACCCAAAGAAGTTTACCATAATTTTGAGTTGTAGTTAATTTTAGCTGCAAAATAAAATGAACATTTTCTTCTAAAGCCTTCTGAGAACTTACGCTGCAGGTAGTGCAGGGAACCTCAGGATCATCTTCCTTTCCTTTAGTCCTTGCCATTGTTTAGCAATGTAAAGTCACCTAAGTTAGCATTTAAAAAATAAACTAATCACCAGATCAATTCAATACCATAAATATTGAAACTTTTTTCCTGATGAGATTAAAATATTGGCTATTCTAAGTCAACCATGTTCTGGAGAGAAGTATGTTTGTTTATAGCTACAAATAAAAACATTAGTGCCTTGTAGGAAATAAAATAGTATAGTAATTAAAAACAGTACTCTCTGGGGAGTCCAATGTCACTTTACAGAGAAAATTTTTTCACTGCACTAGATTAGAAAAAATAAAAAAAAATGAGAAAACCTTTTGCATCATTTAAGCACAGCTTATGTGGCTCCCCCTTCACCAAGAAAGATAATCTATTGCTTGGATAGAAGGAACAAATCTCAGTAGAGCAAGGGCAGTGACTGAACAGATGTCTCTCTCAAAAACTCTATGAATATACCTATCCACACATGAAATAACTAGCTCTTAAGGTAGTAAATAAAATTCATCCCTTCACTGGGTATGAAATACAGTAACACTAAGTAATCCAACCCCCAAACAGTAATTACACGATGTTGAAAGCAGGACCTGCCAACCCTGAGGATGCAAAGATGACCCCAGGGTGCTGGTGCTTCCACTTGCCACACTGCAAACTGGAGAACCAGCACCTACTTTAAATAAAGATTCTGTGATGCATGTCCCTGCTGCATGGTGGCTTTGTAAATAATTTCCACTATCCTGAGCCTAAAACGGTTGGGAGCCGAGACAATTTCCAAGAGCATACTGAAATCACCTGAGGAAATTGTTCCAGTTCCCGCCTGCCTTGCTCAGGCAAGGATTAATTCTGTTGCTCCTAGCACGTCGAAATCACCTGGAAGAGGGATTCCCAAACCGCATTAGGCAGTACAGTCTGAGACAAGTAAGTACTAGGTCTAAGCCCACCACAAGGTCACCAGCTGGCACAATAAAGACTGGCAGCTCCCACCAGCAGACCCTGACACGCAGGCAAGAACGCTTAGCAATGCACTGCTGGGCAGCTAATAAACACGAGGGACTGGGCTCCCAAAGAGAGCACAGCACAGCTGTCTACAGCAACTTCATCCCAAATCAAGCAAGATCTCCTTGCCTGAAATCCTGTCTTCCTTCTGATCGATCTTTCCATCGCTCTTGCACCTCACTATAGCAGTATGAGATCCGGGAACACAGTAAGTGGCCAGGGACTGATTTTCTGCACTCTTCTTTCCTAGTGTTACCTGTCCATATGATCAAGGGGGTTCATCCTCAGGACAAGATTTGGTCAGAGACATCGATGCCCACACGGAAAGCCTTAGCCCACCTTAGCCTGGGCTAAGCAGTGGTGTCCTTCAGTGGATCTCTACCCAAAATGTCCTGGGAGGCACAGCAATCCACAGGACAGGATTCCAAAAAGCCCCTTGAATATTGTATACCCTGCCTTTGGCAGAAAAGGAGGTGTGTTGGTGGTGTGTTCCAGGAATGGAATGTCTCAAAGCTCCTCTATTTTCCATTAACTCCCTTTAAGTAGTGTCTTAAAACTGGTCACTACCCTCTTTCTTCTTTACTCTTCTTACCAGCCTCAAACTATCTCTCTGTATTCAGGCAGAATACAATCAAAAAGTAAACTACGATATACGTAAGTGTCATAAAAAGTAAGTACAGCTATCCCTCTACTGTACACAAAAAAAAGCAACATAGATAAAAAATGGGTCTAGCAGCATGTCTATGTTACACTACCTGAAAAATCGTAAAGATCAAGTCTGTCATAAGGTTGACTGAAGGCATTTGTAAAACTCACTGCTACACATACTGATTTTAGGAAACATATTGTTCTGCAAGCCCATGTATCTAATCAAGCCTTTCCAAAGGCATCTTCTGTCATTCCGGGCTTTTCATGTCTGGCCCATATAAAGGATATATATCCCTTTAAGTGACAATGATTTCTGAATGATACATTTCTAACTGATATATGTTTTAAGCAGTGTATATAAAACTTGACAAGAAGCTCTAAATTGATGACTGTTCCCACCCTGCTCTTGTGCTGTTTTTAAAAGAAAAAAATTACCCTAAAAGGGCACTATTAGTTTGAATTCTTAAAACAAAGAGTCCCAATCTTAACAGATTGCCAGGACTGAAAAATGCCATTCATGTGGTGATTAAGTTTTTCTTTAAAGCAAGCAAAATTACTGGGAAATGTATACTGAAATAAAAAAAAAAGTGAATAGACAGGGTGCTCTCAGTGGCCAACACCGTCTCTGAAATCAGCCTGTTCCATCATTAACAATCAAATAATATCAGTAACTATGACAATTATTTTGAGAATAGATGACGGGCAGTCCCTTTAGCCATCACTGCTATAGGAGGGAATCTGGATGTTCAAAGGTGAATTAACATGCTTATATATTAACATCATGGGAAAAAACCCAAACAACAACTTGAATTAAGGATCTTTTTTTTTAAGGAAAATACTTCCTCAAAATTTTCTACAACATATTTTTTTCAGCATCAGCGGCACCTGCAGCCAAAGACAAGTAGTCAAAGTACCTTGCAATGATTCAGACACAGCAACTTATCTTCTCCGAGCTAATTAAAGGGTTTTTCCTCTGTGCCTGAAGCTATCTAATCATGCAAGAAGTATTCCCCTATCATTAGAGATGACTCTCTGGAATTAATTTTGCAGCATGATGCAGACAGAATTTAGTACCTGACTTTTTAATTACAATAGTTAGATGCAAATCTTCCTAATTTTGATATAAACATTAAAAAACCCAAAACAAAACGTGATGAAAGGAAGAAGCTAACATGATTATAGATATGGTTCTAAAATCAAACACTCAGACAGAAACACTCAAGGATCCTTGAAGGTCCAGGTAATGTTTGAGGCATATCTATAAATCACTGAAAATGACAGGTATAAATTTAGATACAAATTTATAGATCTAAACAGTGGTTCTGTTTATTGCCTCACTCCACTGGAGGAACTCATCTGTTCCAAGTGAATAATGAAATCTAATTATGGCTACAGAAGTGAATGCTTACCATACTGCTCTCAACAAACTTAGCTGTTACCCATCATAAAAAGTTCCTAGCTCATGTGAACACCTGCACAAATCATTTCAGTCTGCTCCCATTCCCACCACCAACGGTAAAACTAAACTAGCGACAAAGGAGGTCATTCATAGACAGACAAACCAAAAAGAGAGGAAGCAGGGATGATCACTGGAGAAACATATTAGCCAAAGGACTGAGAAATCTGAAATCCATTTTTCTGTGTACATACGTACAACATAACACACAAAAAATGAATTACGAAGGAATTGCAGAAAAATGTTGGAGACAACGGAGTTGTTTTTAAGGTTATTAGAGGCTCATTGTGTGATTTTTAGTTATTCCTTTTACCTTAATTGTGCTAAAATAATGTATTTCCTCCCAGTTCTGGCTTCAGGTTTAGCCTAGCAAGATTTTGAAAGCCTTTTATGATTCCCATGTCAATTTTAAGCCAAAGTTGCTTCTGGATGGGATAGAGAAAGCCCCAGAGTGAATGTGGACGGGGTAAAATCAGTACCCACCACCTGGAGAAGCTTTTTTTTTCTTTTCATTGTAATCTGCCACAGATTACCCTTTTCTAAACCAGTAAATTAGGCAGATACACACACAAAAAGGTAACACCATGGAGGAGTTGGACATGCACATTCTGAGAAAGCAGCTTGCTGTATTTCTGTGCTAAGCTGTTAAAAGAATTATGGTTTGTGCTGGAAAACAAAGCCCTAAATCACAAAGGGAAAACATTTCCTTTGTGTTGCATGCCATTTGCTCTCACTATATTATCCATTAGCCAGCAGTCAAAGAAGGTAGCTGATAAAGCCCTTGTAAGTCATCATGCCACATCCTCAGCTGCCAGGATTCCTTCTGAGATGCTCAATAATAAGTCCTCTGTTTAATGTCATTATGTTCTTCTCCTTAAGTTCCGCTTTCCTTTGCAAAATAATCAAACGATTCACATTGCCATACTGTCTCTGAAATAAAGATTTATGAATGCAAGGAATACTATGTTGGCAGTATACTTCTTTCCTGTTTTGTTGTCTGTGTGATTATTCTAAAGCTAATAGCAGAATCTTACTCTCATCAGTGCAGCAGGCTTCTTAAAAATGACTGAGATGTCACATTTTGCTATTTATAAGTGGACATAAATTGAGCAGTTTTGTTTTCACCAAAGACAGGCAAAATCCAAATGATTAAGCAGCTAGAAGTCCATACATACCTAACATTGCTACCCAAGGAGACTATGTAACAGTCATGCCAGAGATAAGATCTATATATCATTTCAGCAGCTTTATTGGGTGTTTTTGTTGCTGTTTTTGAACTCTTGGCAGAAACAGGAGCAATTGTAAAGGGCCAAAATCTTTAAAAAGATCTTTTAATTTCCTTTTCATTCTTCATAATAAACAGAATAAATATGTCATCTTTTAGTATGCTGATTTAGACAAAATGTTTTAAAACACAGTGTTGACTGGTATCAGTACGAAGAGAGCAGCATATCCTTTATCAGCTTCCAAGTTCTTTATACATCTTTCTGAACATTGATTTCTGGAATTATTGGCTATTCCAGGAAAAAAAACAACTGGTTGCAGTCAATACTTAAGTTGCAGAGTACATTCCACTCTACAAGTTTTTATTTTCTTCTTTGTTGTTTTGAAGGTCTAAGAGAGGCTGTTATCTTCTCTCTACCTTTGAGAACTGAAAGGGACAAAGCTGTAGGAGATGAAACAGAAATTTTCTTAGAGTTCACAATTCATCTGTGAAGAACCAACCATCTCTTCCAGGTGTTTTTTCAACTGATGCCGTTATTCTAAATAAATCCAAACAGAATCATTCTTACCCAATCTTACACTGCGTGTCCTCAGTAACACTGCATGATATGGAGCATGAAGGACCTTCCAGTAAAAACAGGGAAAGCCAGGATCTCTTGCTACCCCCATCTCTGTTCTGGTAAATGGCCTCAGAAACACAAAGGTGTTTTCTCTCCTGATGCTTTCCAGGACAAGAGGAAAGAGATCAAGTAAGACTCCAGGGCTGAATTTGTTTCCCCTTTCTGATTTTCAGAATTTAGATGATGACCATCAGGCTGTTCCCAATCATTTCTCTAACTTGGGTGTCACAGCTGCCCCTGCAGCAGCAACATTCCTGTACCACCAACTGAAGAACCTCCCTATGAAAGACAAATGCAGCCCGAGAGTTCAAGGCTGAAGCTGACAGCGACTGCAGGGCTCCTTTGTACTTGGCACTACAACCCAGCACATGCAAAATACTTTGTACACAAGATGTATTTTAGTGCAGCTGCATTGTCTCAGCAAACAATGGACTGCTGCTTTCATTTGCTAGGTGAGGTCAGGAGGAGAGGACTCATCAGAAAATGTCTTGCCTGTTGCACACATCAGGGCACTTGGGGACCTCTATCAGCAGTTGTTGCCAGCGGAGCCCCAGAAGTGAAGGATTTATGGAAATAATGAGTTACTAAATGGTAGTAAAATAACAACTGAAAGAAAACTGATTTGGGAACTTTGACAGAAATTTTAGAGGTCAGATCAGCCTGTGCTTTAATTGTCATCAGCATCATAGTGAAATATATACACGGCTCGTCTAGTAGACAAACAACAGCAAAAGCAGATGCTCAAAAAAAAGGGTTGTCAGTTTCAATTTTGTTTGAATAAACTCTTGATCATATGGGCAAAACCAGGGGGACCAGTACAGACTGTACATGCATGGGACTGGAAATTGACTTTTGAAACTACCTCCAGGAAGCTTGAAAAATAAACCAGCTACCTTGTTAAAATTATGTTTCTATTTATACTCCACCTAAGTTCACAGCAGCTGCACACCTGAAATCCTTCACAATTTTTCACAAGTCTGTTCTTTCAACAGATCACCAGACCACAAAATCTTCCAGACTGCCCTAAAACAACAAGCCAAGTGGAAAGTCAAGCAAGGAAGACACAAGGAGGGACCAGGCTGCCATGCTCTATTTCAAGATGGAGAGAAAGCCTCATGGTCTGCTTTTACGGTGACACAAAGAAAGGAGACAAAAAGGTAAGGTTAGGATGGTGGGGAGGGAGTGGGGGCTTACAGGGACAACAAGGAAACAAGGATGAGACAGGCAGACTAATGCAACAATAAAACCATGGGGTGCAGAAGTCATCCTATGACAAACATCAGGATTTAAATAAACTCTGGGGTTGTACTTCATCAAAAGGTGTTCCCTGGAGGTCACGGGTGAGGAACAGAGACCCGTGTTAAGGGAAATGCCACCCGCCCATTCCATGGGCAATTCTGGTTCCACAGCCAAATGTAGCTTTGGGGGTAACTCCAACAGGAGAACTGTGAAGCCTACAAACCACCAGCTGTATGGGTCTCACCTTCCCACACTGCTTGCCCACTTTTAGACACTGGGGCCTGGATTAGGATCTTCTTTCTACTTCTTTTACCAACAGAATGTCACTTTAGTGACGTCCAACATGAGAGGAATCCACCACATAAACAATCTCTTTCTCAGAAACCCTGTTTATTTTGTTTGAAGGCACCTAAACATTCACATTGTTAGCAAAAATCTGGCACCTGAAGTAGGTTATGTATAACTCTTTCTTTTAGGCTGAACATCTTACTATGTAAAAGTTAGAATACGCATCTTTCCTCAAAGAAGTGTTTGTTACTCTTCTACAAAAGGTCAGTGTTAAGAAAAACTGCAGTTCAAAAGACTGGTCAAGAGAAGATCAAGGCAGCTCTGTAGCTACAGAGTGAGAAAATTTAAAATAATAACAAAGAAAAAGGAAAACCACATGAGAACAATTTACATTAAGACACAATCTAGAAGGAAACACATGCTAAAAAAATATCTTAGCTTCAGACACGAATTAATGCATTATGAAAATTATTTAGTGAAACTGTATTTAGTAGAAGTCATTAAAGTAGTAATTCCTCTGATAAAATTTCCTCTGTGAAAAGTTTCTACATAAGAAGTTAAAACTAATATTTAAGCTTTTTGTCACAGACACTGTTGCGACCAGGTTTTGATCTAACCCAAATTAAAATCCAAGAGGTATATTTAAAAATGAACATGTTTAATCAGATTCATCACCTGTACCAGTTTAGAATAAGGACAGGCAGGAGTTCTGTAAAGCAGAATTCTATAGAAGATCCATATTCAGGCAGGCAGGTTATTTTGACTGCTTTAAGAGTAATTCATCCCAGCCTTGTGACTACACTCTTAATACCAACCCATTGCTTCTAATGCACACAAAAAAAGGCCACCTATAAAGCCTGGTTAAATAAAAACTGCCTGAACAACCATGTTGCAGCATTAACTTTGAAGTCAGACCCCAAGGATTTGAAATTGTAGCATAAAAATTCTTGAACAAGGCTGTCAAATTTTCATTTCATCATTGTAGCCAACTACAGAATTTAAACAAAAATTCTTATTATGGATTTTCATCATCATAGGTGTTAAATCTAATATACTATCACATAATTCCAAAACAGTAAGTCAAAGAAAACTGTACTTAAGCAATGAAACTGAACTACAATTACTAATCCACGTATTTTGCACTTTTACTAAGTACAAAAAGCCATTGATGAGTGTTCTAGATGCATTTAGCAATGAGTATTAAAGCACTGAAGTTGATTCTGAGTGCATACGTGACTTACAAAAGTACAAATAAGGCTAAAATGTCAACCCCTGAGAAGCACTGTCAGAAAAAGGCTGCTTGTACAACCTTATTTTGGCCCCTTGGGGTATGTTTTCTCTGATCCGATGTGTGACTGCATAATGCCTTTTCCATGGGATCTCTTACTCAGAAGTCCTACAGGCTGGACAAAACCTGTATTTTCTCCTTTAGACTGCAATTCTAGATTTTGTTGGCTGCACACCAGTGAGAAACTGCTCATGTTAAATGAGACGCTCCCTCCTGAGCTTTCCTGTAAGGCTCACCCCCAGCAGATCAGCTCAGAGCCTGAGCCACAGCCACGGACCGATTCTCCCAACGCACGGGGAGCTGCTTTCCCCACTAGAGAGCCTACAAGCAGAGCACAGAGGCCATTAAGAAAAGCACAGAAAGAGCAATAAAGATTTTCCTGGCTTCAACAGTGAATTAGAAGTGTCCCAGCTTTCAAAGCAGCTAACTCCATAGCATGCTGAATTTACTTGCATTTCTGAGTTTCTACAACTCAACGACAATGGAATAGAGAAGCAAAGGTAACGGAGCAGCCTGGGTGAGGCCAGCTGCCCACCCACCTTCCCTAAACGGAGCTGCAGCACACACAGAGGGAGAAAATCCATTTTTCTAGTGCAGCGTGCAGGGGCTTTGACAGACAGTGCTTTCCTAGTCCTGCTTCATGCACATCGCAGTTCCTAGATAAAGCAGGCAACAGTCCTATAGAACTACATGGTCTGAATTTGGTCTCTGCATCAGAACAACAAGTACTGCTGAGTGATGTACAAAACCCAGGGAAAACAGGGTATTATCTTTACAATAACAGACTGCATATTTAGCAACCTGTTACAACTTCTGAAGGCTTCGCTCTACCTCAAAAAACTGTTGCAGAACATATTCTGGGTTACACCATGTGATTTATACCACCAGCACCAGGTATATGATCAAAGCTCTCATTTTCAGAGGCTGCACCAAGTTCTTAGAAAAATACACAGCATAACAGCACTGCACATTTATAAGATCAGCTGTCACACAAGTGATGTTTCCTATCTTCCAAGTTGTTGATTTCATGAAGATTCACTGCATTTCATAAAAATATTCACCCTTTTAAATATATATATATGCACCAATTATATGTGTCACAATATACATCAGAATAAGAGTGCACCAGTTCATAGAATCATAGAATCATAGAATCGTCTAGGTTGGAAGGGACCTTAAAGATCATCTAGTCCAACCATCAACCTAACCCGGACAAAAAAAAAAAAAAAATAAAATTACACACACCACTAAACCATATTCCTGAGGACCAAAAATTTATCTGAAGACGTAAGGTAAATTCCAGTCCAGGACATGCACCAGGAGCACTGAGGTTCATCAAAACGCTGGAGCCAGATGTGTGAGCAGCAGCAGCATCCTCCCTTCTGGCAAGGCTGAGAAAAAGCTGCTGCACGGAGCTTCTGAGCACCTGCTCTCTGAACCGCCTGCAGTGACAGGCACGTCCCCGCAGACCGAAGAACGAGGTCTTCAGAAGCATCCGGAGGAGTGTCAGATGGAAATATTTTTGAAGAATATTTGAATGTTTATGGTGCGAGAGGAAAACCGAAAACCTTTTGACATCAGGAGTTTATGAAAGCATGTCTGGTCTTGATATATTTCAAATATCTGATGAAAAAAATAGATTATTAATAATGTACTGGAAACCCTAACTTGGCTGTTATTTCCTGATTCTGAGTTTCACAAACAGATGACTAGCTAGCCTAGAACTGTCTCGTTAGCGGTACAGAGTGCTCCGTTCTCAGCTAATAACAGGCAGCGTAAAAACACACATATTGTAATAAGGAAAAAAGTTAACTTTGAGTCGAGTCAGCAGAGGCTTGATCTAACATATTTTGCAGGAACTTCAAATGTCAAATCAGAAAGTGCCTCTTGTATTGCAGACCTATTGCTCTCGCACTGGATTCCTTAAATCCATTATTTACCATTGGAGAGGCCGGGGAGAACAGGAAAATACTTGTGAATGACCACATGGACCTAATGTCTGAGATGATTAACATTGACTTTTGGTTAAGTAAAATAGTTCAAAGAAATATTAATCTAAATTTACTAATGAATGAAAATAAACAAGTCAGCCTGTATGATCAAATTATATGATTGATAAACTAAAGGCCGATGAGAACAACTTCTGCATCTTGCACAACAGTTAAATATGGTGCTCTATCTTTTTATCATAAAAAATATTAAATCCTAACTCAAATGCCATAAACATTGTTACTTTACACAAACATAGCAGGGCGTGCCAACTGCAGAAGTGATTTTACAATTTAATGTCTCATTAAATGTCTCTCAATCTCTGGAGATTTTCAAGCCCCGCCTGGATGCTCCTGAGTAACATGCTCTGACAAGCTCTAGGCAATCCTGCTTCAGCAGGGGAGTTGGACTAGATGATCTCTATGGTCCCTTCCAACTCTAAAAATTCAGTGAAATTCAGTGAAATTTCCACAAACTGCTTAACACGTGTCATTTTTAAATGCTTTTTCAGTCACGAGCTTTTCTACTTGTTTTTGCATAGTGGTTTATTTGCCTGGTTTCAGGTGGAGCTAGAGATCCTGCGGAGTAATGCGGGAGGTCAATATAACCTACCCATGTACTTGAAAATAAATCTTTTTGGAGTGCACAGGAGGTAGAGTATACAGAATTAGCGAGGGAGAAATACCTACAGACTGTTTAAGAAAATAAGGCAGGATGGGCTTAACTTCTTAAATCTGACAAAAGGAGGGCCATTGTTACTCTCGAGGTACTACCTGCACCAACTGTGTGAAGGGCAAACAAACCAAGCTAAGGAAAATGAAACTCCTTGGCAGAAGTATAAATGTGTATAAAAGAGCCATAGGTAGTTCGAAGAAGTATGTTCAGAACAGTCTCGCTGTAGGAAACAGGAACAAGATGACCTACTCAATTTAAGACCATCCTGATTAATGAGCAGAAGGATCACCTGGCACAGCTAGCTGGAAGGGCAGCTTCCTGATGGCCTCTCCAGGGCAAGGGCCTTATGTTGGAACGGAATCTGTGAAAACCCATTAAACATTTGACTGGGCACGTCTGGGCGATGTTCAGCAGTAGCAACCTGTGCAAAATGCAATATGCCAAATGTTCTCCGCCAGGGCTGGTGGCAACAGCATGGTCCTCCTGCCTCAAGGACCTGCTCGCTTGCTGCCCTTCTCCGCAGTGCAACACACCCATACCAGATTTTGGAAGCCGTCTCACCCAGTCACACCGTCACCACCACTTGCCTCAGCCATTTATTGAAAACAGACACCAGGATGCATTGCCACGGGGGTGCAGAACCACTCCAGCCGGAGGCATAATCCTCAAGAAACTTCAGAAGAGTCCCACCTCTTCATGCACACTGACATACCTCCTATTTAAGGCTGACGGAGGGAAAAAGGCTGAAGCTTTAGTCTTCTTGTATTTTCTAACTGTTACATCACTGGATTTTTTAGCATTTAAACATGCTCTGCATTTTTTTTTTTACATCAAAACCTAGAAATATTAAAAATAAGGAATTCCACCTAAAGAATTCTACGCAGTCGTAAGAGAAGCTCCAGCTGAGAGTGACTAACGAAACAAAGCAATGAAAGCATTTAAGTCATACGTTCGTGGTCAAACTACCAAAGTTGGATATTCTTAGAACAGAGAGTTGTCAAACATAGAAAAGAGGATGCATCCCTCCGTTCCCTGCACACCACCTGCACTCCAGAATAAACCTGCAGAAATCTGGATTGTACTTCGACAGGCTAGTAGACCCAAAGCATTTAATTATACAGAAAATACAGGGCGTTGGCCTCGAGAGCTTGCTCTACCACGCAGCAGAGTTCAGGTAACAAGACAGAAACACAGAGAAGGGTTATTGCTGTAAATCCAAAGAAAGTGCTCACAGTTACACTGGAACAGCCCCACCAAACTCCATTTGGCTTGTCAACCCTGAGGTTTGTTTCCTGATGGCAGCGTGCTCAAGTTAAAAATGTAGGGAGAATAAAAAAAGAAGAGGATTTTTGCTGGATGAAATAGACACTAATTAGGATTTAAGAGTAAAGCAGAAAACCAAAACAAACCTAACACTGCAATATAAAAATAAGGATGGAAACAGAAACAAGTCTAATGTATTAATACTTAAAAACTAAAAAAAACACTATAAAACTTTTAGGACAAGACCTTTTTAAAAGAATTTTCACAGGTGTTGCTTCAATTTCAGGACTTTCCTTTTACAGCGTCTCTATTCCCCACGCACCCACCCATTTTCAGCCCTTTCTTTTTTCTTTCTATTCTGCCAATTATTTTTATTCTATTAGATTTAGTAATCTATCGATACTTTTCCCGCTGACTTGCTGCTTGGACTCTTCCAAAGCTCATTCACGCCATCAGAAACTCTTACGGGTACTTTGTACTTACGACTGGACGAGATCTTGCTGCAAAATCCAGCCATGCCTAGACCATATTTTGGTGGAGAGGAAGCTTAGTCAGGATTAGTGAGAAAACAGTGACTTATATGTATACTATTTTACATCAAGGTAACAGTGCTAGCATGTTGGTCGGTCTGGGGTTTTTTTTATTATTATTTTATTTTTTATTTTTTATGGTTATGCAGAGCAGTCCTACCTTTTCTTCTTTTTTATGGGACTTTTTTAAGGAGGAGGATTATGGATATTTTCTTATTTTATTGGCTGACTTACTTTAAGGGTACAGTTCAAGGAAAAATAACAATGTATTGACTCAATTCCTGACTTAAGTTACTGCAGCCAATTTTAAGAGGCAGCACAGAGGGAGGTAGCGTTTGTTCCCAGTCCTCTCAGGAAGCCATGTAAGCAGCGAATCAACTAATTAATGTAACATCTATTTCTGTGCCAAAGCAGCAATAGCTTCCATTCATATACACACTGACAGAACTTCAGCAGCAGAAAATACCATTAGTATACAGTAAAAAGTGCATATAGACTGCATAGAGGTTTAAACACCTCCTCTGAATATTCAGTAGAGCAAAAGAAGGCAACAAAGCTTACTCAAGGCAGCTGCAACTCTAAAATCCATTTGCCATTTTCAAAGAACAGGAGTATTATGACTCCAGACATGTTTTGCTGCTGCTTTGACATTAATAGAGTCAAATAAAAAGCACACTACTTTGGGGTGTCTTGTTTTGGGGTTTTGGAGGGTTTGTTTGTCTGGTTTTGTCTTTTAATTTTATGTTTACTTCTAAAGGAGGAATTTAACTTCTATTTCAGGAAAATTGCTATAATAAGACCACGTACTCTACGATCAGAATACAGTAACACAACTGAAGGTTAAGAAACCCCACTACTGCAAGCTGTTACAGAGTCTAGAAACAGTTGTTAATTGGTGCTTCTCTTTCAGGCTTTTCAGAGTCTGTAATATTGCGCTAAAAACGTTTACTAAAAAGAAATGAAATATCCGGCAACAACTCCTGGCTGCGAGCCAAAACCCCAGGACGCTGGTTTGGGGAAATGCACGGGCATGCCTTACAGGGTTTACTACCTAGCAGGCCTTCTTCTCTGGGAACTTCCTTGGCAGAAGTGGTTGAGCAACATTTTATTTACTTTTTATTATTACCAGTTACTGCTTTCAGAAAATACAGAATTACAGTCCACTAGAAAATACTTCCATGTCCATAAAGCCAGTGATATATTAAGATCTAATTTCTGCATCTTATTGTATTAAATGAATCAAGAACCACTATATATATATATGATATATATTGTTTCTGCCAGCTATTTTAATAACAACACCTTTATTGTTAAGTTCACAAGTACAGTCCTTAAAATTCAGAACCTCTATTCTTAACTCCAAACTGAAAAATTTCTTAGTACAACACAGCACATGAGAAAGAAAAAAAAAACCACGTTAGGATAAGTAACTATGGAAAAAGTGTTTCCTTAGAACAGTCTGTCCTCATTAACAGAAGAATCACCATGTGAATAAGGGTTGCAGATTTGTCATGGGAGAGACTGGAGACAGTCATGATGGGAGAAAAATACTTCTATCACGTATTCTACTTTGGGCTCTTCCTCTTAGGTTTAATTCTGAAAATCAAAGGGACAAGTGGGACCAGACATCTCTGGGGTGCCTAAACCTAAACACACCCAGGATTAAAATGTGTGTGTTCATGTAAGAGCAGCTGAAGCAGACCATGCAGAAGTTTCATCTTGCTGAGGGGCATGCCATTAGCCACAGTCAGAAATAGGCAATTAAAGAGAAAAAAATAAGGATAGGGAATAAGAGAGTAATTTTGTCATTATCCATCTTCTAAGCATCTGAGAAATTTAACATAAAGCCTTAAAATTTCCGCTTCACCCCTTTGCACGTAGGACTTGCTTGTTGCTTTTTAACCCACCTACAGTTATATTTAATACCACCTTGAATGTACTGAGGGAAGCTTAAATCTAGAAGTACTTGAGCTTCAACTCAACTCCAACCTCAGCATTGGATTCCTCTTTCCTTAGTCTCTGCATCATCCAAAAGGTATTCCTCTATGCCCAGAACTGGAAAAAGCAGCTAATACTAACTAATAGTATCAGAATTTAAAATTAAATTGTACTGGTGAACCTATATAATTTTAAGAATTAGCTTGACACTGATTCTTTATGCAATAGCGTAATTTCTCTTTCTCAAAAAAGAAAAGTTAAAAATTTTCAACTCTTAAAGCCAATTTCCAGCCTTCACATGGAAAGCTTGGCAAGGGCAGCAGGCAGATGCAGAAATCCAGAACACATTTTTTACCAGATGTTTCTGAGTCTTTCCTGGTCTCATCAGCGACCTTTTGGGGCAATCTGCTGCTCCCCGTTTTGATAATGTGGTGGTCAATGTGGGAGCCTAATGCAGAATCAGTTTTATTCCTTGGAATTCTTGCTTCACATAATGAAACGCTTTTCTGTACAAGAATACTCTCTGATAGCTTTACAAATCTGCAGCAGCAGCATGAGACACACAATAATTTCATAAATGTAGTCTAAAACTACAATAACGTCTATTTCATATATACACATAACGACTTGTAAGGTGAGACATGTTACATGACTGAACAAACAATGTAAAATAACTTACCCTCAGTCAGTTCACAGGCAACACCACGTTGGGTGGGAGTGTCGACCTGCTGGAGGGCAGAGAGGCTTTGCAGAGGGATCTGGACAGGCTGGATGGATGGGCCGAGGGCAATGGGATGAGGTTCAAGAAGGCCAAGTGCCGGGTCCTGCCCTTGGGTCCCACCAACCCCCTGCAGCGCTCCAGGCTGGGGGCAGAGTNCTGGGGGCAGAGTGGCTGGAGCTGCCTGGCAGAAAAGGACCTGGGGGTGTTGGTGGCCTGTGGGCTGAACAGGAGCCAGCAGTGTGCCCAGGTGGCCAAGAAGGCCAACAGCATCCTGGCCTGTGTCAGGAACAGCGTGGGGAGGAGGACTCGGGAGGTGACCGTCCCCCTGTCCTGGGCACTGGTGAGGCCCCACCTCAAGAGCTGTGTTTAGTTCTGGGCCCACATCCAGAGAAGGGTAATGGAGCTGATGAGGGGTCTAGAGAACAAGTCCTACGAGGAGAGGCTGAGGGAACTGGGCATGTTTAGTTTGGAGAAGAGGAGGCTGAGGGGAGACCTCATTGCCCTCT
Source organism: Calidris pygmaea (assembly GCA_003697955.1). NCBI lineage: Eukaryota > Metazoa > Chordata > Aves > Charadriiformes > Scolopacidae > Calidris > Calidris pygmaea. Next base: position 235,254 of record QJSC01000314.1, read on the forward strand.
CCAGCTCCCTGACAGGAGGGTGTAGAGAGGTGGGGGTTGGCCTCTTCTCCCAAGGGAATAATGACAGGAGCAGAGGAAATGGTCTGAAGTCGGGGCAGGGGAGGTTTAGATTAGATATCAGGAAGAATGACTTTGCTGAGAGGGTGGTCAGGCACTGGAATAGCCTGCCCAGGGAGGTGGTGGAGTTGCCATCCCTGGAGGTCTTTAAGAAACGTGTAGACGTGGCTTTTCAGGACATGTTCTAGTGCCCAGGATTGCTGGTTTTTTTTTTTTTTTGTGTGTGTGTGTGTATGGTTGGACTTGGTGATCTCAGCGCTCCTTTCCAACCATGACAATACTGTGACCTGTGCTAGTACTGCAAAACACGGGGGAGAACACAGCAAGAAGAACGACAGATTATGCTAAATTATTCAGAGTAGAGCGCAAGGGGGTCACCTGCAAAAGCCTGTAGTTTTAAGCACTGATGGCTGCATACTTAACAAATTACCTCAAGTTTTTCCACATTTTCCTTTTACATATTCAGTTGTTTTATGAAAAACACACTGACCAAAACTCTCAGAGAAATCTTCTCAGCCATGTTTGGGAGGGCAATGAGTCACAGTGATCCTCCTTTTCAGTGAAGTCAAACACGACTGCTCAGGGTCTGTGAGAACAGAGCACTAGGAATCTTTTCAATAGAAAGATCTCTCGTTATTCATCATGAAATGATCAGTAAGGAATAAAATGCTTATTCATAAATACCATAAAATAGTGCCATTTGCCTACCCCAGTCACTGAACAACACACACTTCAAAAGACAGGATCGTCGAGTTTCTGTCACAGGAAGGATGGGAAAGAAGACTGGAAATTATCTGGTTACTGTTATAAAATCGGAAGGGCCACAAATTTAAAAACCACAAGAGCAAATACTCATTCAAATCCTCCATCTTCATGCATTTAGTGTAGGCCGAAAACAGATTAATTTGCTACACTGGTTTTATGTCTTGCTCTTTGACCTGTGTGGTTAGCCAAAATTTGGCTGCAAATTATTTCTGTTTAGAAGATAAACCAATAATGGAGCCAGATCTGTTTGAAACAATTCTGTGTTTTTTCAAAAGAAAGGCAAAAGCTGCGTTTCCCTGGAGAGGAGAGAAACTGAGGTTCCAGACACAGTACTCTTGCTTACATCTCTGAATATCCTTCAACCACAAAAGCTCTCTTTGCTTTTATTCAGGAACTGACCACAGCCACCACATCTGAGACTGTCTCTGATGCTTTTATGTTTTGGCACACACACCTTCGTAACGCAGCAAAACTCCATCAGTAGTTGTCTCTATTTCAAATGGTGACACATGGCTAGAATACAGATGTCTAAGTGGAACAACAGCATAACTACTAAGTAGTAACAACTGCCAGAAATTTCCCTATTGTTTCTTACTTGAAAAATACATTAAGCAATGTAAAGCAAAAGATTTTTAAACCAGCGCATCATTGACTAGTCCCAAAACTTGCAAAGTAAGCCATAAACCTCTGCATGCATTTGTGAGAGAGTGTTTTAGGCTCCTGCTAAGGATAGTGAGGAACAGGAACAATTTATGCTTTAAATTTATTTATTAGCATGAAGCTTAATAAACTTAAGACTGCAGCTACATTCAAAAATCCAAACAGGATTTCTAGGCACCTGTATATATATGTGTATTGTTTTCACCATCATGTGCTGAATGAAATATAGTATAGAAGAATTAAATGGGAATTTACAACTGTGATGCAGAACATGCATTAATAGAACAACATGAGCAACTCTTTTCAGTTACATATTTTCCTAAGATTTTCTATGATGTATGTTATTTTATTTAAAACGTTTTAAGATGTCCATGAATGCCAGACTTTCAATACGATATGTACAATGTCATGTTTATACTCAAATAATTTGAAAATTATAAAAAATTATAAATTATAATTTAAAANGAGGTTTTTCTCATCCACTTTTTGAGGGTAAAGCATTGCTTCTCAGCATTGCACAAAGTCTTTGGAAGATACCGGTTTGGACCTTGCCTCTCTGGGAAAACACTGTTAATGGTTTAAAACCAGCATGTTGCTAAAAAAAAACAGATGGTCATTTTTGCTAAATAATGGTTAATAAACAAGAGAAGAACAACTTCAAGGGATGCACGTACCTTCCCCAAAATAAATGCCTTCCTTTCTTTATATGTTCACTTGGAGCTCATCTTCCTGATTTTTCAAGATATACAGGTCAGAAATACTCTACTTGAAGTTAATGGAATGAAAACCAATTAAATCTCTTCGGCGTGAAAGCTGAACTTAATGCTGGATCACAGACACCTCCCCAGAATATAGCAACTTCATGCATTTTTAAATGGTAGCTTTTAAGTGATATAGAACCTCCCAGGTCAATAACTCAGTTCTCCCTGCAACTAACACTGCTCTCTCAATATTATCTGTTTGTTAATAAATAACTACAAGTCAGTCATTAAATATCAGAACCTAACTGCAAGGCAACAACAATTTAGGATTTCAAATTTGCTACCCATGCTGTATCACATACAGTGCTATGCTGAATTCAAGTTGCAATATGCTTCTTCAAGGCACTGATTCTATCACGCACCGAGTATTAAACGAGAAAGGAAAAGCACTGATGGTATTTGCTATGAGTTTAAAGTGGGGTTTTTTTATAGACAGGGGACCATAGTAATTGTTGCATAGCTGATACTGAGGATACTTCTGCTTCAAATAAAAATATTTCCTATCTTTTCCATGGCCTGAGACGCAGACCCAAATTTGCCAACTGTATCTATTTATGGAGAACTTCTTCCTCCAGGGGAGATAAAAAGTAAAAGGGAGGAAATTGCACATTTTTAGATTTAGAACAAGAACATGATTTTCTGCACAGAGCTTTTTTTTTCCCTCATTACCACAAAAATGATTGTGTTCTGAAGTACTGAAACACAGTTAACCTGACCTAGGGCACTGCCTGGTTTTGAGCAGGTAAGTTGTTAACAAGAACTGTCTTTCATGACCGAAGCCAACAGATCACCAACCAACTACAGGTTCATAAACTGGGGTGGTGCTGTTTTGATGATTCACAACCACTTCAGCTCCCCCTTGCCTGCCTCCGGATGCTCCAGGGAGTCAGTGGTCAGGGCCACTACACATGCAGAAGTAAACATTACCAACTGCTGTGAAAGATAAAACCATAGGAAAAGAAAGAGTTCCCAAACTTTTGGTTAGATTCACCAAGGTGAGCTTCCCACCCATAGTGCTCCTATGTCTATTACCCTGCATGAAATCCACTAACGGAATGGAGAAATACTACATCTTTAGAATTAAGTACTGTATTTGAACATGGCGAGGCATTTTCTACCCAAAAATTCACATGGAAGACTAAGTTACCAATATACACAGAAAGACTGGTTGGTACATCACACTGCCTTGAGCAATAATCCACCAAAGAGAGGAACGTTCACTTGCATTAATATTTCAATCTGCCAGTTTGCTGTGGCATTTCCCAGGCAGACACACAGTTAACAAAGTCACAGTGTTACCAAATAAATTGATATTCTTTTAAAATAATTTCCTAAGTCATAGTAAGCCCTGTGTTACCTATTCAATTGTCCTAGGAGCTCTAAGGCACTCATATACACATATACCATGGAGGTAGGCAGGACATTTATAAGACCATTAATGCTAAACTGTTAAGCATTTTCTGTAAGGAGCTCAATAAATTGTCTAATATTGAAAAATCTGAAACGTCTCCCCAGGCATTTTTCTCTGAGAGCATAAGAACATATATTCAGTTGTGAAAAGATCGTACTTAATTCCTAAATATGAACTTATTCTAATTTATTTGGATTCAGCAGACTATCATGCTCATTAATTTGGTGGGGGAGGTAAAGACAGATACTTGTTCATATAATGGCAAGTAAGTATTTTGATCCTCATCAGCACAACTAACAGTGTTGCAACAGAGATTGCTTCCCACATCAGAAGAGTGATGACATTATGTTACTCAATTTGCAACAGATTATTAGAAGTCATATTTTCCCCTACCTTCCTACATATCAAATAGCTTTTACACCTTATTTAGTTGTGCAATATAACCTATGGTTGCTGTGTTCTTAGTTTGCCGTTGTGTCCAATGTTTATGCAGTTTACTAAAATGAAAACTGTAAAATTCAAATATCCTGACAGATCATGTTGTTAACAGAGTAAGCTGTCAAAGAACACAATTCCTTTCATTTATTTGTGAAAACAAGCCACCTTTGAGGGGGAAAAATTACTTTGAAAGAGTAGCAAGATAGCATAATGAATCAGAGCAAAGAGGAAAATAGAGACTATTTTTATCAGTGTTTTCCAGGAACAGCAGGTCCAAAAAAGAATTGAATTTCATCAGGATCTGATCACAGTGCTTACCAAATTGCTTTTTCTGTATCTGACATGCTTTATAAGACATGTCTCCAACACAGCATCTGTGCTGGAGACTAAATGAAATGTATTATGCAATGGGCCTCCCGCCTCGTCACCCAGGTATAATCCGTGCACTTCAGGCAAAAGCAAGAATTCAATCTGGAGGTTCTCCTTGGTCCAATGTGATGATTGTGATTAAAGAACAATCAACATTTCCTTTTTGACATTCCCCTTTTTTCCATACAAACTATGAAGTCTATTTCCTTGCTTATCTTTCAAATTCTCCAGGGTAGGTTCTTGTTGTTGTTATTATCATTATCATTATCATTATTATTATTTCTGTTCAGGATTCAGAATGAGGCAAGAAAACAGCTGCAGAAAAGCAAGTTGTAAAATGCACCTCCTTCTGCTTCACTCAGATTCACAAAACAAAGAAAACAAAGATCAGTGTAATGCCACTGTGATAACTTAAAGATTACTTTTATTTTCATTCCTAAGAGTAATTGCCTTACAATACAAGTCTGTGAAGTATTAAGCCCATTTTGTTTTCTTTTAAATGCGTATTTCTCTCAAAGAGGGAAAAAGGAACGCAGTGGTTCGCTGTGTCAACAGTTGCTAATTTCAGCTGAGTTTGCAAACACTGACTCTGACTTGATACTGTTTAGAACAGGCCAATGGCTTCTCTATGCCTTTAGAAAAATTAGCCACAATATGATACACTAGAAAAGCCAAGAGACGTGATGGTCAACCTCACTCGGATAAAAACCATCACTAACCCATGTCTCTAAGCACTATGGCAACCCATCTTTTCAATCCCTCCAGGGATGGGGCCTCAACCCCTTCCCTGGGCAGCCCAGTCCAAGGCTTCAGAACCCTTTCCGTGTCAACATGTTTCCTACTCTCCAATCTGAACCTCCCCTGGTGCAACTTGAGGCCATTTCCCCTTGTCCCATCACCTGGGACTTGGGAGAAGAGACCGACCCCCGCTTCTCTACACCCTCCTTTCAGGGAGTTGGAGAGAGCGAGAAGGTCTCCCCTCAGCCTCCTTTTCTCCAGGCTCAACACCCCCAGCTCCCTCAGCCTCTCCTCAGGAGACTTCTTCTCCAGACCCCTCACCAGCTCCGTTGCCCTTCTCTGGACCCGCTCCAGCCCCTCAATGACTTTTTTGTGGGAAGGGGCCCAAAACTGGACACAGCACTCGAGGTGGGGCCTCACCAGTGCCCAGGACAGGGGGACCATCACCTCCCGAGTCCTCCTCCCCACACTGTTCCTGACACAGGCCAGGATGCTGGTGGCCTTCTTGGCCACCTGGGCACACTGCTGGCTCCTGTTCAGCCCACAGGCCACCAACACCCCCAGGTCCTTTTCTGCCAGGCAGCTTTCCAGACGTGCTATGGTGGGCCTTCCTAGAGGCACCAAAGGTGCTAAAAGCTTACCTTGGTTCAAATATTGGGCAGGTCCACAGAACAAAAATAATATGTATCTCTCTACTATCAGTTTTTAAGACAGCACTTCTAATTGCGACATGGGAGAACCCTTTGGGGAAGTATTGCCAGTATCACTGGTGGGACCTTTCTTACACTAATTTGTATGAAACTAGATAAAGAACTGCATATACAACAGTAATTAATTTAAAATTCAAAAAAAGGTAAATGTAGAAATTAATAGGTCAGTATTTCACCCATATATTTTGTGTCTTGACGATTCATTTTACACATAGATTTTATTAAGATATTTTGGCTTTTTATTTACACATTTAGTATCTTCCTTCAGATAACTTTGTTAGATAGAGCCATTTTCTCACCTGGAGGAACAAGCAAGGGCGAGAGTCCCAAAGGAAAGGAAATTTCAGAAGTACTGAATCTGCAGTCAAGTAGGGTTCCCACTGGTTGATACAGGAGTTTAACAGCTGGCGTCAGCAAAACGCCACTACGGATCAGCACTCAGCTTTGTGAAGAAACATTTACATTTTATTTACTTTTTTTTTTCTTGTTTCATTGGTTTGTGGGCTTTTTTGGTTTTTGTTTTCTTAATATTTCCAACTAAATGGATACTTTTCTAGTTCAGGCATGGGAACGCCAGCTGCAACTACCTACCAACTGACTTGACTCAAATTGTATCCACCACTGTCCTTTTCTCAATAAAGTCTGTCACCCTAACAAGAGATAATTTTAGGTAGAGATTTTGTGCCCAGATCCAGCTACAAATTCAATATCGCCATTATTATTAACCACTTTATTACGCTGCTTTAATGGTAACATTAACAGTGACATTAATGCCACTCAGATTGACGGTTAAAGGAAAAAAAGATTATTTTTCCTAGGTGTATTTCAAATGCATTAATTTTCAATAATTTGTGCACTCATGCAGATATTTTATATGTGTGCATCTATGCACACAATCTGCAAGGGTCACTTAATCTGTAAGTTTATCCTCACAGCTTTTTACGGTATAGTGAAATTTTACATTTAAATGCTTTTTTTCTCAAACCCCAAAACTCTTCCAGAACAAAAAGGGGGAATTATTTACAAAGCAGACTCCTCACTATGTACACATAGGAGTTGCTTTAAAGTTCAGCGCTGCTGCAGGTACCGATGCAGAGCCAAATGCAGACTAATCACCTTTTCTTGTTTCAGAAGAGGGCGTTCCAGCTCACCATTAATTTGCTCATGCTCTAGAGGAAAGAATGCTAGGATTTAAGCAAGTTTTTCTCCAGACGCATTATCATAGAATCATAGAATTGTCTAGGCCGGAAGGGACCTCCAAAGGCCATCTAGTCGGTCCGGGACAGGACAGCAGTCAGCAGGGACACCCCCAACTAGACCAGGTTGCCCAGGGCCTCGTCGAGCCTCACCTTGAATATCTCCAGGGAAGGGGCCTCAACCACCTCCCTGGGCAACCTGTTCCAGTGCTCCATCACCCTCACAGTAAAGAACTTTCTCCTCATCTCCAATCTAAATCTGCTCCCCTCCAGCTTAAAGCCATTGCCCCTCGTCCTGTCACTACAGGCCTTTGTAAACAGGCTCTCCCCAGCCTTCCTGTAGCCCCCTCAGGTACTGGAAGGCCGCTATTAGGTCTTCCCAGAGCCTCCTCTTCTCCAGGCTGAACAACCCCAGCTCCCTCAGCCTGTCCTCATAGCAGAGGTGCTCCAACCCCCTGATCATCCTGATGGCCCTCCTCTGGACCCACTCCATCAGGTCCATATCTTTCCTATACTGAGGGCTCCACACAATACTCCAGGTGAGGTCTCACCAGAGCAAAGTGGAATCTTATATATCTATATCAACAGCACAGCAAACATAACTGTACTGGTAATGGTGATGATGGGCTACCTCCTCCCTGCCCTACACTGCATCGCACAGCCCATGGCTGGAGGCAGGGAAATGCTCTTTGGCACAACACGTTCTCTACGGCTTCTTTCACATTTTAGGCAGCGGGGCAGGGCACTGGGGAAGATCTGAGCTGCTGGGCTGGGACAGCAAGGCTCTTCTGGCTGCTCCCTCCTTGGTGTGATCCCAGCCTGGCCCAGCTGGGAAGGCTGCTGGCCCCCCAAAGGCCAACACTGCCTTGGGAACACAACAACAACAACAAGTGGAACAAGGAGACATCTGTATTGTAGACTCCAGTGGGCCAAGGAGACTCCCAAGTCAGCCTCAGAAGACCAGGGACAACCGAAAAAGCAGGCACCGCAGCCCAAGGCGAGCTCTGCGCTGCCGTGACTACATTGCTACCAAGAGTCATCCTGCGAAAGCCAAGTCTGGTGAGGAAGTTGGTGCCAAATCTCAACCCCGCAGGTGCTTAACGTCACACAACTGCCGACGATGAGGCGACAGCGAATCCTGCTGCCCTGTTTCTGTGAGAGGCCCCAAGAGTTGTTGGGGATCAGAAGGGAAGGAGCTCTCAGCGTGCCCCCTGCAGCCTCCGAGGGGGAACCCTTCTGCCCAGAGAAGAAACTCCCTCTGCTACTTTATTTCCCACCGCCTGCAAGTGTACCCAGCACATATCTGCAAAACCTTAAACTGATGAATCACTATTTGATTAACTGAAGAACTAATATAATCTGCACCCTCTGCATTGTGACAACAAGCTGAAAAGAGAAATCTTCCTTCCTGACCCACAATGAATGGCTAGTTTCTAGTTTGATGGGATAGCCTAGCTATTGAAATGATAATTACCGCTACAAGGATCAATGTTATGACACAGATGAGAATTTTTCTGAAGGGAAGTTCACTGATAAAGCATCCCTGCAAAAGTATTTTGTCTAAATGTCAGCATTTAAAACCTTTTAATGTTTCTAAATGACATTTAAGGACCAAATAAATTAATACATATGCTTCCTTTTTGACAATAGCTCCACTTCACACTGTAACAAACAATGTTTTATGAAAGAGAAAACAGACGTGCATATTGTAAAAGTGTTTTTTTTTTTTGTCATGGCAAATATACAAGACAGCAATTAAATCACACAAGCAGTTGATTATATACTCAAGAGCTCACAATGAGACAAAGATGGTGCTTTCTCAGGAACTCTTTTCTCCGCTAAAGCTCGAGTTTTGGAGAAGAGAAAGGCTCAGTCACCTCGTATCTGAAATTCCTTAATGACATCATGGAGAGCGAGGCAGGTTCAAACCCCAGACAGTGGGATATCTCGCAAAAGTGAGGAATCACACTTTTCTACTGTTCTCATGTAATTATTCTTGCAAGCTGTGTGATCTCACACATCATGCTAAAGTCTTTTTTGTTATGAGGCAGGTGGGTTTTTTCTTTTCCTTCTTTGTAATGAATTAAAAAATGAAAACTGGAGAATGAACAATGAATACAACCGGATGAAGCAGCAAAATCTTTTCAACTGAGACTGTGGTGTTTGGCAGTGTTTTTACTTCATTAACCTGCTGGAGGGCAGAAAAGCTCTGCAGAGGGATCTGGACAGGCTGGATGGATGGGCCGAGGCCAATGGGATGAGGTTCAAGAAGGCCAAGTGCCGGGTCCTGCCCTTGGGTCCCACCAACCCCCTGCAGCGCTCCAGGCTGGGGGCAGAGTGGCTGGAGCTGCCTGGCAGAAAAGGACCTGGGGGTGTTGGTGGCCTGTGGGCTGAACAGGAGCCAGCAGT
>QJSC01000314.1:254060-266844 GCA_003697955.1 Calidris pygmaea
CAGCTCATTGTAAGACATCACTGAAAACATACTTTGCATTTCCCTGAAGGAAATCCAAAGCATTTGCACACGTATTATAAGGCAGAGCTTCAAACAAGGACTTCGAATGCTATCTTATTGTGGGCTTTGGTGTCTTTCCTGCAAGATAATAATTTTTGCAACGATTATTAGAGGACTCAGAACTCAGTAGATGTATCTCCTTTCCCTCCTAGCCTGGGAACTTGTAAAGCAGCTTACTCCATCGCTGTCACGGGCACTGAACCACACTGAATAGGTAGCACTTTGCAAGCAAATTACTGCCCAGGGAAGCAGTACATAATCTAAGGTGTGGATCACAGGCTGGTAACTTAGCTCTGTTCCCAGGCTTCAGCAGTGAGGCACTTTAGCCCCCACTCACCACTCACCTACCACAGAATTAAGCATTCAGAAGAGATAATGCACTATAAAAACATCCAAAGTCTCCTTACTCTGAACGGTGAGTTTCTGCCTCCTCCGCAAAACCGCAAGAGCGTGTCACCAGCATTTGATGTCAGGGACACCGATGTTTATATGACCTTAGCTATGATCATAGAATTGTCTAGGTTGGAAGGGACCTTTAAGATCATCTAGTCAATCATAGACCTTATGAGGCCACTGTAGCAATTAATTACAGTAGCTCACTGGTGACACTGCAGAAGTGACACCTGCAAAACCAGGCAACCATCAATGAAGGACACCACACCTTGTGGCAAAGCTCAGTTGGTTATAGCACCCAGCTGATCGAGAAGGTACTACCACATTTCATTCTATATGCACACCCAGAAAGGTCCATCAGATCACCTTTGGCTCTTCCTGGAAGACCTACAGCTTTGAGGGAATTTACACTGCCTGTGAAAATGGCAGAAATGCAAACCAGGCTTTTACAAGTGTATAAACAGTAATTATACAGCACTCTGCCCTGCCTGGAGTAGATTTACTAATATTATTAATGCTGCCATGAGTCAGATCAATTCTCAGAAGGCATAGTGTAACACTTGAGACTGTTCTTGAGGAAAATAAATTGCTTCTCTGGTAACAAAGAGATCCACTAATTTTGCTGCCTCTTCCATCTCCATCAGACAAAGACCATAAACAAAGCATGTGGATTCTTCACTGTTGGTGTAATCCAACTGCTTTAGAGCATCAAAGAGAAAGAAATTTGGAAAGGAAATACGATTTTTTCCTTAGTAAATGAATGGATGGAGACATATTAAAAAGCATAGAATCATAAAACGGATTAGGTTGGAAGGTACCTTAAAGATCATCCAGTTCCAACCCCCCTGCCCTGAGCAGGGACACCTCCCACCAGACCAGGTTGCTCCAAGCCCCATCCAGCCTGGCCTTGAACCCCTCCAGGGATGGGGCAACCACAGCTCCTCTAGTCAACCTGGGCCAGGCTCTCACCACCCTCACAGAAAAGAATTTCTTCCCAATATCCAATCTGAATCTACCCCCTTTCAGTTTAAAACCGTTACCCCTCATCCTATCACTCCACTCCTTGACCAAGAGTCCCTCCCCATTTCTCCTGTAACCCCTTCAGGAACTGGAAGGGGCTCTAAGGTTTCCCCGGAGCCTTCTCTTCTCCAGGCTGAACAACCCCAACTCTCTCAGCCTGTCCTCACAGCAGAGGTGCTCCAGCCCTCTGATCATCTTCGTGGCCCTCCATTGGACTTGTTCCAACAGGTCCATGTCTGTCCTGTGCTGAGGACTCCAGAGCTGGACACAGTGCTCCAGGTGGGGTCTCACCAGAGCAGAGCAGAGAGGTAGAATCACCTCCCTTGACCTGCTGGCCATGCTTCTTTTAATGCAGCCGAGGATGCGGTTGGCTTTCTGGGCTGCCAGCATGAGCTGCAGGCTCATGTTGAGCTTCTCATCCACCAACACCTCCAAGTCCTTCTCCTCAGGGTTGCTCTCAATCCATTCTCCCCCCAACCTGTATTTGTGCTTGGGATTGCTCCGACCCATGCGCACAACTGTGCGCTCAGCCTGGTTGAACTTCATGAGGTTTGTATGGGCCCACTCAAGCCTGTCTAAGTCCCTCTGGATGACATCCCTTCCTTCCAGCATGTCAACCGTGCCACACAGCTTGATGTCACCAGCAAACTTGCTGAGGACGCACCCAAGCCCACTCTCCATGTCACCAAAGATGTTAAAGAGTACTGGTCCCAGTACTGACCCCTGAGGAACACCACTCATCACTGGTCTCCACAAGGTAATTAATCAAGCAAGACTAAACAAAAATGTTATTCTTACCGGTTACATTAAATTCTTTACTTTAGGGGTCAGCTGAGTAGGCATCTTGCCCTGTCAAGGAGAACTACTTTTTCAGTCTATTGCTTCCGAACAACTCATACTCCAAGGCTCTTTGTTCTAGATTCATCAATATTCCCTTTCATGTTCATTGAAAAATAAAAAAGCAAATAAAAAATTGACAATGTTGGATTAAAAATAGTCCTTTAGCCTATGCAGTAGCTACAATTAAAAAAATTTCAGCAAACAGCATTCAGCATGCTGTACCCACTGGGAGATTCAACACCTACGGTGTAGTAAAGATTAATCTTTTAAAAAAACAACTGGTACAAGAAACTTCAGATAAATCATTCTGAGGAGCGCATTGGTCACTATCAGCTTCTATATACCCTGAGAACATAGTTATAGCCTTACAGCCTTCCACAACCAAATGGGTCTTGTCTACGTGGTGCAAGGCAACGGTTTTACATCATGCAGAAATCTCCAACCAACCTCGGAAAGAGGTCCTCTGCCCAGGCCGCTTTGCCAGGTCAGAGCATCACCCAAGTCCACTGCCTAGACAGCTCAGGCTTCTCTGCATTTTATTACATTGTTGTTTGCAGTACAAATGTAATACATATATTTACTACCTGAACCTTTTTAGCTACCATCCTTATCTTCTCAATGAATTATAACTTAGAAGTCAAGTAAATATTTGAGGTACCAAGGTAAAACTTTGAGTTCAAACATCCTTCTTCCACTTATGTTTATCAAAACAGCTGCAGTGCTCCAAATAGATAAACAGCAAATAGCTGGTAGTTTATCAACAGAACAGCTTTCTCATTCCATAGATCAGATTTCTCAAGGTGCAGTTTGACGCAAAAAAGCCAAAAAGAAAACAAAAAAAAGCTGACACCTGAACGGATTGTAGCTTATGAAGCTGAATGAATACATTTTGCACCGCAGCACCTAATCACCAGTCAGATTTTTCCTAGAGTAGACACCACTTTGTCTTCCAGTGCAGCATATGAGCCTGACCAAGGGCAGGAACAGAGAGTGAGCTGGATTCCTTCCATCTGTGAGAGTTCTATCAGGAAAATTATATGACTTGCATCATATCTTATGATAACCAGACAAAACAAGGTAACGACCATCATAATTTCTGCCTCACCTGCCTCTGTACTGGGAACCCTATCAGATCCGTGCAGATAACATGGGGTCATATTCTGTCATCCTCTGCAGTTGGGGTATCCCAGTAACCCTGAAGAGGTCACATACTCAGCTGGGGAATATCTTGTGGTTCCCCCATTACCTTAAAATGACACTAAGCCCAAGCCAAATAAATGTAGCATTTAAAGTAAATGGGTTTATTCACAAAGTCTAAAACAGGTATCAGTTACAAAGGGTTATCAAATACCAAAGGTGTAGAAGAAGATGGGGGGGAGAGGAGGGTGGGGGGGGGGGGGGTGGGGGGGGGTGGGGGGGGGGTGGGGGAGCTGGGGACAGAAGTGTAAATCAATGTAATAAGGTTAAATATGGAACATCCCTTCCTTCTCAAAGCTGATTTGCTGCTGTGACAAGCTGAATATTCAAGGCTCCAGTCTTACTACACCTTACAAATCAGGCTGCAGTTGTTAGGAAGAGATCTTCCAGCAGAGAGAAATCACTGCATTGGGAGGTGCACGAGCCCTGAAAGACCCGGTCTTGCCCTAGGTTTGCCAAGTGGTTCAGACTGACTTACACCACCTCCCTGAAACCTGCTCCAGCTCTCCCTTATCCAGAAGGCAAACTAACCACGCATCTCAAACACAATAAGCCTTATGTCACCTCCTTGAGATTGTACTGGTTATTAAACCAGAGCCTGTACTGTTAACGTGTGCAGAAGCAACTGATCAACTGCCATATATTAGACTCAATTGCAGCTGCTCCTAAAATGGATAAAACAACTGTGAGAGATATTGAAACTCTCTAAGAGTATCATCTGAATCAACCGAGCAGGGTGGTGGCAGTGCTTGCTGACCCAGCTCAAGCATATTTGCAGCAGGTCACCATCACGTGTGGGTTGGCCAAAGACCAGGAGGACACAGAATGGGAAGATGGATAAGGCAGAGAATAGCAGGAATCTCCATGCTTACAGCCTCAACCTCCCCCGTCTCCTGGTCAGAGGAAGCAGGACAGTGTGTCCTGCAATGAACAAGGGAAGTCATGATCTTAACGTCAATACTCAACCTTATCTTAATGTCATCTTAATGTCAGTGTCAATGAGATAGGGCAGTACCCTGTGATTCAATTGGTTCTTCCTTTTTATATTCTTAAATGCAGAAGTCAAAGGTCATATATCAGTATCAGTTAAGAAATTCATTTTCCTGTCTCACCCACCAGAGATGCACATCTGCACTACACCAAGCAGCAGTTCTCCTGTAAGGAAGGGGAGCTGGCACCACCTGGCATCAAGAAATGATGAAGCTCTAGCCTCCTCCTTTTATGATTCACTGTGCACGTTCCAGTGTGAATGGAGCTTTATGCTGCCCTTCATCCCTACCCTAACAGACGTGTTAACCAACAGACTTAGTACAAGCATCTACATGAGATAAACACACATTACTTTTTCAGTGCCTCTTGATTGATACCAGGTAACAGCAACATATAATCTTTTCTGGGACCAGTGACTAATGCTTTCTATTCCAAATATCTTTCTCCCAAGTTCTGTAACAACCCTGAACAGAACAACATGTCAAGCCCCTTCTCAAAAGTGCTTCTTCAGGATATTCTGAGAGCAAAACATGGATAGATCAGGAAAAAAAATTCCACAATTTACTGAATTTCAGTGAGACTCGGCCCTTGTAGTGAATGAGCAGTTTGCTATTTTATCAAAGCTAGATTCTCATCGTCTATTCCTACGTACATCTTACCTTGGCTTTCTTTTGTTTAGCACATAAAATGTGGCACAAAGCATATGTGACCTTTCTAGTTACAGCTCTCAATTGCATGGACAGAAACAGATAAAAGTTGCTTGCAAGACAAACATAAAATTTGCAAAAAAATCAAGAGGACTTACAGGATCAGTCAGTTCTGGCAAGCTCGCTTGGTAGGTGAGAGGTCTACAGTCACGAGTATTATTCACCAAGACACAAGGAAGAAACATTGGTCCCAAATCGTCCCCATCGAGCACATCTACTGTCAGGGTGGTTGTACTTGTCCTTCGCTCATTGAGATTTTGGGCTCGGTCCTGTGGAGCAAATGAATTACATTTGGTGAGACTTTCTGAATTCAGAATCTACAAATAAGTTTAAAGTTAAAGGCAAAACATACAAGTACCATAATTATCCCAATTCTAGGAAATAGCTAATTATGGAAACTTCAGCCTCAGAGCTACTGCCTTGGATTTCATAAAGGCTTAGAAATACAATTAAGAGGAAAAAAAAATTACCTCTTGATATAAGAAATACTATGAGACATTTCTCACTAAGAAAGAATACCGTTTTGAGAAATCAGTTCTCAGGAAATGTGTGAAGATACGTCTTGTTAAATCTATAAAAATGCAGCCTATTTGTAGAAGATAAGTGCCTTACTTATCATCTGAAATACACTCTTACGCTGCCTTGTGTAACTCTATCAAATCCTATCTATTAGTAAAAAGACTTGCACTTACAGAAATGGAAAGTATAAGCAGTAACTACTTCTTCTCTAGTTGGCAGCAGAGAGGCCCTGGGCTGTAGTGCTCACTCCCCTTCTGCATGCTGCAGTTTAAGAAAGATTTAGCACCTCCCTTCCCCACCCCAAAAACAAACCAGCCAGAGGAGAGCAATGAGATTGATCTAAGATCTTTGAACCATATTCAAAAGCCGATTTGTCTAGAGAATGAGTTATACTGCTCACATATTAAAAGTTGAAGAACACTTTTGTCCACAATAAAGCAGCTACAATGCTGCATGCCAAAAAAGTCTCCATGTTGCACAATATGTTCTCAATATATCATGGGTTTGATTTTTGCCTTTTTATAAAAAAAAAATCTATGGGTACACAAGAACACCACTCACTATTGCAATTTCCTTATAATCTCCTTTTCTTCTTTCCAGATGTTAAGGAATAAAGCTACGCTTTCCTGAACTGTGGAAACCACACATTATTTTTATACACTGAACAATGTACACACTAGCAACAGTTCACTTCTTCTTTTTTCTTTTGTTATCATAATGAAGAAATAGTATGACTATCCAGTATTTTTTAAAACAGTCAAAAATATTTCCATTTTCACAGAGGAACTGCTGTGATAGCTTTTGTTTACAAAAATAACATCTTGTGGAGGGATACAAGGGCTACTACCTAGTCCCTGCCCTCCCATCCTCGGATAACACTGACAGAAAAGATAAAAGGTGGGGTTTTTTTAGAAATATTTATGCTGTTAAATATCATCACCTGCATAAGAGGAACAGGTCATTGCTCTAAATCAGATGAGATACATATTTTTTTCCCCTACTTTGCAGTCCACTCAGTTTGTAGAACTGCTTTACGTTTACAGTTATGGGCATTTCAGAATTCGGCTTTCTTCATGGTCAATGATGAAAAACAAAACCAGCTATGAGGATCAGCCTTCATCATCAACTAATCTTTTTTACATTGCCCCGGCACATGCCTTTGAGTAGTATTGGATCAAGGCACAGATACAGAAAAATAAATTTTAGGTAGTATCTTCAGGATGCAAGAACAATAAACGATCGCTGCTAATGTAATCAGTGGAAGAGAAGTATGATTGCAAAGTACATACAACAGGGAATTAAATGCAGCTTGCAATATTTAAAAAAAAGAAAAAAGCATAAGGCAAACTCCTAAAAAAGCTGGGCTATAGAGCTTAACTAAAACCTTACGTCAAGATTTAGTTTCTCATCTGTGAGCACTCAAAACTTCAGTGAGTTCAATTCCCACTTCCCATTTGGGTATGTTTGAGAAAATACATGGCGTAGAAAGAGATTTCAATCATGCAAGCTACCCCTTTATATGTAAAAATTATGTAGAAGCTATCAGCACAGCTCTGGTCCTAAACCTAGTACCACAAAAGTGACAATTTACTGTGTAAGGATGCATACTGAAAGGACTACAAAGTTGATTAGGGGCCTGGAGCATCTCTCTTACAAGGAAAGGCTGAAGGACTCAGGTCTTTTTACTCTGGAGAAGAGAAGGCTGAGGGGGGATCTGATCAACGCCTATAAATACCTAAAGGGTGGGTGCCAGGAGGATGGGGCCAGTCTTTTTTCAGTGGTGACCAGGGACAGGACAAGAGGGAACGGGCACAAACTTGAACATAAGAAGTTCAACCTAAACATGAGGAGGAACTTCTTTGCTGTGAGGGTGGCAGAGCCCTGGAAGAGGCTGCCCAGGGAGATGGTCGAGTCTCCTTCTCTGGAGACATTCCAAACCCACCTGGACACGTTCCTGCGCAACCTGCTGTGGGTGGACCTGCTTTGGCAGGGGGTTGCACTAGATGATCTCCAGAGGTCCTTTCCAACCCCATGTGATACTGTGATTCTTTGAATGCACAAATTACTATGAGATTGCTTTGCAGTACTGCCACCACGCATCCCAAGCTGTGCCTTCACCAGCTGCTCCTGCAGTGTGACAGGCTTCCCTCCTCCTGAGAAGTGTTGGCACTGCTCTACCCCATACCTTCCTCTTGAAAAACATGACCTGCTCAGCTCCCCCAGTTACTTTTCTAGGAGTGCAGTGTCTAATGAAGCTCACAGCTCTACAGCAAAGGAAAAGAGCTGCGAATATGAAGTGGTCATCTGCAGAATAAATTATTGATAACACAAGAAGTCAAATCAGTTCTGAGCCTTCCTGTATTCTTGTTCAAGAGATCAGCAAGTTACGTTACCCGGGTAAAATGACTTGCTCTAACAGGCATAACCGTGTGGGCCAGAAACCATCATGTGTAAGTGCAAAAAGCATTGAGACATCCCTGGGGCCTACCTTCTACTGGGGAAACGCCGAACATGCCACAAAACATGAAGGAAAGTAGACTGTATAATGTATTTACAATTGTGTATCAGAAAGATGGCAGCAATATAAAATGTGTGAATTCAGGAGCAAGGTATCTTAAAGTTGCTTCAGAGCGTTCTCATTTTCCCCCAAATGAAGTAGTATCACAACAGAGGTATATAGCAGAGGAAAAGGTTTCATTACAGCTATTATCAGAAGGACAAGAAGGGAAAAAAGCTTTCACAGCCTTCAAGGCACCAAAAATCTTCTCTGATGACAGATATATTAGATCCAGTTTAAACATCACTTTTCTTCTCAGTATGCATTTTCCATTGCCAGCCACTCTGTAAGAACATCTTTGAAATGCTTGCAGTATGACTGGAAAGAAGCATCACCTCTTTACAGAAAAATGCATTTCAAACCTGAAGGATACAACTAAATCATAACCATTAAACTCATCTGAGATCACATTAGCATCCCTAGATTTGTTACAAAATGAACAATTAGTGACACTAGAATGCACTTTTCTGCATGAGCTGTACCTCAAATTTGCAACTTGGTCCTTGTGCCAAAAACTTTGTCTTGTTACACACTGAGCCAGCTTTTTTAACCAGTAATAATATGCCTAAGCTTTCAACGACCTAGACAGATCTTAAATAAAATCTTCAGGAGAAGAGTGCTATCAGACCTGGTATTTCAGCAACACTTTTCCTTTCCTTGGAAAAATCTAAATCTGGAAATTAAAATTCCACCTAAATCAGTAGCAGAAATGGCCATTACAAGATCTATACTTACATTTGCTTGAACAATGACAAAATAACGTGTCTTTTCTTCATAATTTAGCCTTTCCCGTAGAACTACTGCTCCAGACAAAGTGAGAGGAATATCAAAGGTCCTGTTGGAAGTCTGCAAATGTTAAAACAATACAACAAAATTGAACATCCTTCCAAGTTAAAACATTTCAAGCCGGCCGCAACGAGATGATCTATTGGATGGCACATCAAAATTGCAGCTGCTTGCCAGATTATAGATTTTAAAAAGTTTTCTGTTTTCTCCTCACCCAATTTACTCCCTAAAACCCCCACATAAATAGAGTACAGAATAAATAATCTGTACGTAACAAAATTCTCTTGGATTCTTTGCATATACATTATTACTACTGATCACAAACTGAAGTCTAACTACCCTGCTTCTTGCTGATTTGCCATGCTAAATTTGCCATGTTATGTTCAGAAAACCTTTCCTTATTTGAGAATTCTGGTCTTCAGTTTCTACAGTTAGTCTTGCCTTCATCTGTTTTTTCTCACTACTGTAGAAAGTATCACGTATTAGAGATTAAGAAATCCACACCACTGTAATTATCTTCTCTTTATTCTGGCTTTCATGGGGGCAATGAAGTAGCAAACACATGGAGAACACCAACACTAAACACTTAAGGTACCAGATCACAGTGGCATTTATGTTCATACACTAGCAAATTCAGATTTCAGGATGGGTAAATCAGGTGAAATTCAATTTGTCCAACATATTTGCTTAATCAGATTGCAAAGGTGTAGCATCAAAAGGCAGGAGGGTACTGCTGAGGTGCACACACCTTTAAAGGATTCGCTTTGACTAATAACCCATTTTGGAAGGAGAATTACAGGCATGGGCACTGGCACAGACACAGGTTTCTGATGTGATACCTGGTTCCAGTTCTACTATCAAATTAATCTCATAATTTTTTTTTTCCATCCTTCTATCTACGTAGAATACAGCTAACATTTAAGTAGGTTGAACACATAATAGCAATACAATATTGCAAAATCCCTCCACAGAAGACACTCAGAGGTACAGAGTACTTTTCTTCCTTTAGCTAAGGAAAGCCTTTTTTTTTTTCCTCCAAAAGTTTAAACATCTGTTTATGCTGCAGTTTGTTGTTCAACAAATAAGTTATAATGATTGTTAAATTCACCACATTGCAGATATTTGTGGTGTCCAGGAAAAGAGGACTGGAAAGTACATCACAGACTCTGCTAAGTAACTGCAGACGTAAGTTTGTGCCACAGCTCCTGAAGGTACTGCATCACAGCAACCCTGCGATCCCTCTGCAAACTCCATTTATTTCTGCTGCAACCTAAACTTTAATAAAGCTCCAAGGCAATTAAAAGATAACGTGCAACACCACGACATCTCAGCTGCATTTCCACCCAATAGTGAAATGAGACAGCGCAAGCTGAAGTCAGGAAGAGCAAGATGCCGCTTTGTCACCTGCTTACTCTAAGAGAACAAAACTGGTTCTGCTTTCACTTCAAAACAGAGACAACAAAAAGCTTTT
This sequence comes from Calidris pygmaea, assembly GCA_003697955.1. Lineage (NCBI taxonomy): Eukaryota > Metazoa > Chordata > Aves > Charadriiformes > Scolopacidae > Calidris > Calidris pygmaea. The sequence continues at coordinate 264,601 of QJSC01000314.1, forward strand.
GGTACAGCAGTCTTCATAACTTAGGACATTTGTTGGCCCACAGTCTTGAATGTGGGCCAGTAAAGTAACGCAGCTGCTAACATCATGGCATGAAGGTAAGTTCAGCTGCGTGTACATGGCAAGCAAGGCTCAGAAGCAGAGAAGATAACCTACAGCAAGAAGGAAAGGATTTCTTTGTGAAGCCCAGGAGCAATCTCTTGCTCATTTGCTGCTTCAGGGATGGAAACGCACACCTGAAAGAAAAAAAACAACTGCTAAATGCACTGACCTTGTCATTAGGATTGTACTGGATGACATACTCTATCTGGCCGTTCGGACCGTCATCAATGTCAGTAGCACCATTGTTTCCAGAAAATCCTGTAAAGATTGTTGTTCCAACTGGAGTTAACTGCAAGAATGGAGACAGACAGATACCCATTAAAACTTTGAAGTATACAAGCATATTCCATAGCTCTGGAGACTATAAAGGCAAGGCTGACATTCTCTCCTTCCCACTGTTGGGCCTGGAACCTGATGTATGAGGAACTATTTAGACACAATTACTCAGACCCTACTTTACTGATGCCAAGCGTCACACAGAGAGTGAAACCAACTTCCATTTTTATTCCACAGATTGTCTGCATCAGGACAGAACCCCATTTGTTTTAAAAAAGATGAAGATGAAAAAAACCAACCCTAGAAATGAAGGAATTAATGAAATAAATATAAACATTTTAAAAAGAAAAGCTACTTTTTCTGACTCAATAAGGAAAATAAAGATGAACTGCAAAAGTAAACAACTTGTTTAACAGTGTCTTCATGACGATTTGAATAGTGCCAGATTTACTATTACGTGCAAACACAGACACACTCAGAGAGCTTTATGGCTTTAAACAAATAAAAGAACGATGTTGTTTCTCCAATATTTTGTTGGCAGCAACTGAATATCCATAAAATTATATTTTGAAAATGAATCAATTTATAATTATCCTAGTGTAGATAAATAGTGGGAAATCAAGACCCATTGAGAGCAAGGAGACGGAAGTCGAACTGACTTCTAAGAGTAATCATTTCTGAATTTTAATATTCATAAAACTTTGTGAGTAATCAACCCGAAACAGAAAAACAAATGAGCAAACAGTTCTGGATCCAACATAGACATTGCTCCTAGCTGTGCCTCCTGCTGCTGCTCTAATCACAGCCACATTTTTGGCCCTTGAATTCACACAGACCCATTGACCCCACTTCTTTCCTCCAGATTTTACATTAAGTCGTTGCACATCTTAAACCTAAAGGGTCTAAAAATATTTGCAATGCTGTAAAAAGAGAAGGTGGCAAAGGACCGCCTTTCAAGTCATTCAAACGTTTGTTGCAAGTGCAGATGCTATTTTGTTTTCATATTTTGTAGTTCACACTATAAAGCAAATAATTAACTGCCCATTTCCTCTTATAGTCATCATTTCTGGTCTGGTTTTATTTCTAAAGCTGCTAATTAAGAGTTTAATGGCTTACAGAGTTCTCTGAGACACATTTTCAGGGCTGAAAATAATAAATCTTTGAAATAAAAAACTCCACCAATTCAAAGCCTTTTTTATGATAAAACAGGAAGTAGGAAGTGGACTGTTCCCTCATGTCTACTAAATCTGAGAATTACCTCGCGGAGAGTCTCTGCCTTGCACCTCTGCTGGAACACCAGCCTTTCAAGAACTCAGGAGAGCAGTCACCTCAGAAACATGAGCCTTACCTGACAGCACAGAATCAGAGCCCACTATCATAAATGAAGGAGGATAACTTCCCAGATATGGGGTTGGAAGGGACCTCTGGAGATCATCTAGTGCAACCCCCAGCCAAAGCAGGTTGCACAGGAACGTATCCAGGTGGGTTTGGAATGTCTCCAGAGAAGGAGACTCCACCACCTCTCTGGGCAGCCTCTTCCAGGGCTCTGCCACCCTCACAGGAAAGAAGTTCCTCTGGACACACTCCAGTATCTCAATGTCCCTTTTGTAGTGAGGGGCCCAGAAGACAACACAGTACTTGAAGGGAGGCCTCACCAGTGCTCCCTACTCCTGCTGGCCATGCTGTTCCTGACACAGGCCAGGATGCTGTTGGCCTTCTTGGCCACCTGGGCACACTGCTGGCTCCTGTTCAGCCCACAGGCCACCAACACCCCCAGGTCCTTTTCTGCCAGGCAGCTCCAGCCACTCTGCCCCCAGCCTGGAGCGCTGCAGGGGGTTGGTGGGACCCAAGGGCAGGACCCGGCACTTG
>QJSC01000314.1:266906-277809 GCA_003697955.1 Calidris pygmaea
CCTGGGTAACCTTCATGTGCCTCATAATGGCACTCAGGATGGTCTGTTCCATGGCCTTCCCAGGCACCGAGGTCACACTGACAGCCCTGGAGTTCCCCGGATCATCCTGCCGGCCCTTCTTGTGGATGGGCGTCACATTTGCTGGACACCAGTCGGCTGGGACCTCCCCAGTTTGCCAGGACTGCTGGTAAATGATGGAAAGATTCCTCTCATTGCTTTCATACCTTTTCACCTTAACCTAAAAGTGGTAATGACTCATTTTGTCTTGGGATGGCGTGGGAGATTGCACAAATGTTCATCCAGAATAACTGACAATTATAATCTGATCTTTAATCAAGAACACAAAACTTTTTTTTTATCTGGATTTTTTTAACAGATAGATAATTATAGAGGTTAGACATAGCAAATTTTGTCAGTCTTGAAACCATAGTTTAGGGAATAAAAGCATTAGCAACTCCAAGAAACAATTTGTATATTTTTTCAGTGGTTTGCCAGTATCAAGTCATAGTTCCTCTCGCTGCGAAAGCGGCAGAGATTTGCATTCATTCTGTGTCTGAGAGGGCCCTCCAGCAGATCAACACTCACACCCAACTTGGTGTCATCTGCGAACTTACTGAGGGTGCACTCAATCCCCTTGTCCAGACCATCGATAGATATTAAACAAGACTGGCCCCAAAACTGAGCCCTGAGGGACACCACTGCTGAGCGGACGCCAACAAGATTTCACCCAGTTAATCACAACTCTCTGGGCATGGCCACCCAACCAGTTTTTTACCCAGTGGTTTGTCTACACCATGATTCACCAGCTTCTCCAGGGGAACGCTGTGGGGGCACTCCTTGCTGCCAGGTGGCCATTTCCCCTTTCTTCAACCCGTTTCCCGGGGGCACCCCTGGCCTTGGCTGGAACCGGCTGTGCCCGGCCCGCGGCAGCCCCAGCCTCTCCTCACAGAACCCCCTCAGGACCACTTGGGCACAGACACCCACTGCAACACTAAATAAAATAGTTTAACCAATTAATCGTTGGTGAAATGATACATTATTAGGAAGAGCCAAGCGCCACGCCGGCTTGTCAGGGGCAATGGATGTCTCCACACTTCTGCTGTCAAAACAGAAAGCAAGCCAGATTGACAGATCAGTGACAGATCTCTCATAAAAATTTCCTGTCGCGTCAGAGCAGCCCAAGAGCTGACAAACACCCCATGAGGTGTGGGTACGGCTCCCTCATGCCGGAGGCTGTAACGCCACAGAATCACAGAATCTTCACGGTTGGAAGGGACCTTTGAGATCATAGAGTCCAACCATACACACACACACACAAAAAAAAAAGAACCCAACAATCTCGGGCACTAGAACATGCCCTGAAGTGTCACATCTACACGTTTCTTTAATACCTCCAGGGATGGTGACTCCACCACCTCCCTGGGCAGGCTGTTCCAGTGCCTGACCACCCTCTCAGTCAAGTCATTCTTCCTGATATCTCATCTAAACCTCCCCTGCCCCAACTTCAGACCATTACCCCTGGTCCTGTCATTATTCCCTTGGGAGAAGAGGCCAACCCCCACCTCTCTACACCCTCCTGTCAGGGAGTTGTAGAGGGCAATGAGGTCTCCCCTCAGCCTCCTCTTCTCCAAACTAAACATGCCCAGTTCCCTCAGCCTCTACTCATGCAACTTGTTCTCTTGCCACGTCCTGCAAAGGGCAAGGGCAGAGCTCCCAGACTCCAAGGCTGCCCAAGCTGGGCACCTCCACGGCTGCCAGGAGCCCGAGGAAGGGCTGGACCTGCCCCAGTGCTCACAGCTGAAGGACCTCGAGAGCTCTGGTGCTTTTCAGAAGCAGGTGAAGGCTCGCTCTCCACTGAAGTCAGCCAACAGCTCCACTTGGCAATAGGTATTTGCTCCATTTGAGCTGTATCAGGGTCCTGACAGGGTGCAGATAAAGGATGACTAATATAAAAAGGCTCCAGCACTGTAAAGCACATCATTAAGTGATAACAAAGGAGACAGTTGTAAAAAGGAAATAGCAGTAAACACCAGAATTACAATTGCGTGTTTTCACTATAGATGAAGTCTTGGATTTAGTGTATTACATCCAAAATAACGGACTGCAGATATGCAGACCTTCTTAAACCTAACACACGTGTTTACGTGTCCTGGTTTGAGGTAAAACAGAACCAATTTTCTTTTCAGCAATTTTACTTTTTATCTGGGCCTCTTCCAACTAACTAAACCCTGAAATCAACAGCAGAAACTGTTCGCTCTCAGAGTGGTGTAACACCTGATGATGCCAGGGAACGGTGTGCAGAGAGGCTCCTGCTTAGACTTAGTGATATAACAACGAAGGTCAGTTACAGAGCCAACTGTAAGAGTTATTTGCCCCATTGGAGGGTCAGAAACGGAAAAGCGTAGAGGGGTCCCCCCTGCAGGGAGGAGGGGACAGGAGAGGTGACCCAAACCTGACCAACAGGGTATTCCACCCCATCTGCCCCATGCTCAGTGTAAAAGCTGAGAGGAGTTCTATTATTTATTACTTTATTTATTTTTATTTATTTTTATTCATATGAAACTTCATGTTTCTTATGTTCTGATGTTCTTAACTTCATGAAACTTAAATGTTATTCATTTAGAAAAAAAGCCTGACAAAATGACATTAGCCTGGGGCTAAATTTAACCACGCATTATTAGTGACTTAAAGATAGGAGTTCTTGCAGTACATTAACACAAAGTTATATAGTTAGATTGAAATTCAGAAGAATTGTGGAACTCTGTTAATGCTCTACAGGCAAATCTATAGTATTGCCACAAGAATTTTAAATACACGTGACATAACAAAGGGACTAGAAACTAAAATCTTGTACTATGGCAGAATTGTGGTTGTCTGCATTAAACGCAACTTATCTTAACAGCTTTTACCTCGGGTCAAGCAACTCTAATTCTGCACTGCCTGGGTTTTATAAGACTGACTTTTTTGTATTAATTTTTCATATGAGCCTTACCCGAGTGCTACAGAGGCGTTGGTAAATTCATGAGCATTTAATAACAGGGGGGTTTTGGAAATGCTATTGGAGTTACTAGAATACTGTTTGAAGTCAGTGTTATTTTATTAAGCATGCATAATCTTATACCTAATGAGAATTTTCTGCTTGTAAACCAAAATTTTAGAGTTGGTTTGTTGTTGTTTCAGGTGTGTTTCCCTCCCTCCTCCCCCTCCTTAAGCTGACAGAGATGGGAATCCGTTGCAACACGAATGTGTTTCTTTAACTTCAGCTGTCTCAAAACTTTGGCTTTGGGCTGTTGAGAATGATAACTTGTGCTGAATTTTCATTGCTTCTGGTGTAATTATTCATATCTTTCTCCTTGTGGTATTGAAATAATTAATCTCTGCAGGTAGACATCATCAAAAGAATATTAGCTCAGAATGATTAACTGTAAATCTTACTTTGCTTTGCTGTTCAGGGTCACTGTGAAAAATTATTCATTTTTAACTTTGTAAATAGGCAATAATAGGAACATTTTTTTCCAAATTGTTTTATGAAACTGTTGAACATTCCTGACTGCATCTAGACTTCTAAAAGACATAAATCACGTCGAAGGAAATTTTTAAGCGTTACAGCTGTTGATTGTGGAAGAGTAAGATTTATTGTGTGCATTTCCTCTCTATTTGTTTAATTGCATTCTTTTGAAATCTTACTTGTTTCTTGTCGTCGTGGTTCTTTTTCACCACATCTAATTCCCACAGAGGTTATTACCCTCCAACTGTCACTAACACTCACATAATTTTTTCTTTACAATTCCTAATGTTTTACCTTGCATAAGGTAAGACTGGGCACAGTCGGTTTACTATGTAGTATCAGTCCCTTTCTGTAGGAGATACTGAAGTTTAACATGGAGAAACAAAACTCCTCTGTCCTCCTTTAGATGGGTGCTGCTGTTAAGGAGCACGTTTCCCTTTTCCCTTTCTTATGCTTTTTCAACACAAAGAATGTAAGTGTCTCAGCCAAAAGCAAATCCAACTGCTATCCACAGAATTATGAATCTCCTCATGAAAGTAAGAACAAGTTAAGGTCAATGGTAAAATTTTTATGATGATCAGAAACATTCCATGGGGTTTTTTCCTTTGTTTTGTGTGTTACATAGAATCATAGAATTGTCCAGTTTGGAAGGGACCTTTCAGATCATCTAGTCCAACCATCAACCTCACTCTGATAAAAACCATCACTAAACCATGTCTCTAAGCACTATGGCAACCCGGCTTTTCAATCCCTCCAGGGATGGGGCCTCAACCCCTTCCCTGGGCAGCCCATTCCAAGGCTTCAGAACCCTTTCCGTGTCAACATTTTTCCTGCTCTCCAATCTGAACCTCCCCTGGTGCAACTTGAGGCCGTTTCCTCTTCTCCCATCGCCTGTGTTCTTCACCCCACATTGGATGGCCAGAGAGAGGTGAGGCAGCCGACAGGAGAAACTGCCCAGTACAACCCTGTAAAGCACCCGAACAAGTCAGTCCTCAAATTGACACAGACAAAATTTCCCGGCTAGAAAAAACAGGAGATACTTGTGATGCTCATGTGTATGGTAGCTGTAAATAATAAAATTTACCTATCCTTTGATTTGCTTCATGCTACTCAGGTAAGAGAAATTTCTGTACTTTCTAGTTTACAGGCAAACTAAAAGCCGAGACCAGAGGCAATCAAAAAACAACCACAAAACCCTCATTCCAGCGCATTCCTGTAGTTAAACTCACTAGAGGCAGTACCAATTACTAGCAGAATAAACTATCATTAAAAAATGTAATCACTCACTAAAACCTTTGAGAAAGTCTGAGCTGCTTTGTGAACTTTTTCTCGGTTAATTAATGAGAGCATTAGCCCACTGGGTACTGCTGAAGGGCACAGTGGTGCCATGTCAGAAGCTATAAGCATAACAGTGATAAAATGAAACAAAGGAGCTAATTAAATCAGGACTGCAACTGGTGGAAAGAGCAACATCGCATTTTGCCCAACAGTAACACAAATAAATGATTGCACATACTCGGAACATTGCTAAACTTCCGAGTATAAATAATTTTAAATGGTGCATTTTTCACTCTGCCTTTCGGTCTTCTCATTATGGAAAAATCCTTGCTTCCTTAGCATTGGTATTGCAGCAGTGACACACCACCTGCCTTCAGCTCTACTGCAAAAATTATGCAGGTCTGGGAATGGGTCTGGCACCTGCATCACGGGCAGAACAGGCACTTCAGACCAAAGCTTATGTCTCCTTCACTCACGACCAAAAGCACTTCTGCGACAGGTCTGCAAAACCATGGAAATTACAATTACCATGCAAAGGCCAACTTGAAAATGATTTAAAAGCATAAGGAGGACTTTTCTAATACTCATCCAGATTGTATTTTGTGACCTCCAAATTCTGGTGGAAAGAAACATCGGCAGAAGGATTGCCGAACATTTGTCTGAAGGGATATAATCTCACTTTAAAAGGTGGCACCAGTCAGGAAACCAACCAGTCTGGCAAAGCCGCGTATCCGAATCTCAACTGCAGGTCTCTACTCAAAAATCACGTGTGGGGTTTGCTATTTTCCTCCATACTTTTACCTTCATTAGGCCTAGACTCATCAACCAACTCTCCCACTCCTTTCCTGGGGTCTATGAGATCTCCTGCGAATCACTGCCCACTTGGTCACTTAGAGCAAAGGAGTGTGATCGCTACAACACACAGACACACTGAAAAGCTGAACCTCCTAAACACACAGAAGTATGCAAGTTTTTTTTGAAACAGCAAATCAATTCTACTCAAATCAAACAAGATGAAAGCAGTCATGTTCTTTCACAGAAAAAAGCTTCCCAAACCCAAAGCCCAGCAGGGACACAATGCACACTATGTATTTAACAGTTTTATTTCCTTAAATGCAACTGTAATTATTCTATTCTTTACCTGCACAAGACTGACCCATCTCATCTTTCCATTCTCCTCTTAGTTTCAGTGTGGACACTACATGTAAGTTCCCAATTCCACTTCTTACTACTAAATCCCTGGGATCCTAACTTACTGAAAACACAGATCTTTGTGCCAGTTATTAGCAGATTATTCAATCCCTAATAGAATAACAAATTTAACTACAACGTGAAATGAAGTTGTGCCAGCTCAAGAAAGAAATAAGTTTTTTCCTTCAAATAATAAGGAGAAATATAAAACGAATAAAACGGAGAAGAAAATAAAGCAAAAGTATTCCCTTCACAGGCATCATTAGTTAAGAGAAACAGCAGTAAATCAAAAATGCACTTTGTCAGGCTTTAATACCCTTAATAAAACCTTTTGAACTACTGGCTTTACATTTGCTTTCTATAAATACATTTATTTTACTTCCAGGTTTGTTGATACAACTGCATAATGCAGTGAAACATTTTGTAAATTTAACAGAGATCAATGCTTCGCTCACTGAGATGTACCTTCAGACTCTCGTGCCTTCTGCAATATTCCGAGCATCCTGATGAGAAGCGTGCTGTCTTATTCCTTAAGAAAACGGGTGAACAGCTTGCATGCTAAAAACTGAAGTATATTGTCTGTGCTGCGTTTTCCAAGTGACACAAGTAGAAGCCGTTTTAAAACAACTTAACAACCGAATTTACTGTGTTTTTAAATGAGAAGTGAAAGAACTGAAAGGTAGCATCTAGCAATAACACAACACAAAAGAGAAAAAACCCACAGGTAAACGGTTCTGACCTCATTTACTGCCACGTAGTATCGCTGCTGCTGGAACTGGGGCGAGTTATCGTTCCTGTCTCTCACCACAATTCGTACTTCGTGGTTGATAATGGTGCCAACCTTCTTGTTAATGCACTGGACTTGCACCACGATGGACTGAATGGACATTGGCGGCTGTAAGTGAAAATATATTTTTATAATACATAGTCAAAATCTGAAAAAAACCAGTTAAATTTTCCACTGATGTCAATATTGATCATGTTCACTTACAGCCCATCAGCCTGCTTACATTACTACCTTATGTTTAATGCTCTACGTTTGGATTAAAAAGCTTCTCTGAGAGTGTCCTAACTACAACTCACGCCGGCAATATTTTAAGTAGACCTAGGTCTCAAAGGCGTGCTTTGCAGACCGAGCTTTGCCAGCTGTGTGAGCTAACACAGAAATAAAAATCCCCACAGCACGATTAGCCCTTCACATTTCCCTTGAGAACAAAAAAAAAGCCCATCTTTTGAACATCTTCTGGTTACTGAAAAATACCTAGGAAATGTCACACATTTTAACCTTTGGTTTATGAATATTGGAATTGAAAGGTCAAAACAGAAATAAATTCAATATGCTACCACTTACATTTACAAAGTAGTTTAGAAACAACTTGGTCACCTTTAAATGTAGAAAAACCAGATTGCAGCTGGTTTTACTCCGGTGAACATCATAATATTCAAATAAAAATACCCCCAAACTTGATGTATGAGTAAAGAAATATAAGCTGGAAAGCCTATTATTACTTACCTGAGTGAATAAAACAGTTCTAAGAACAATAAAGGAAAAAAGCACCTTTGATTGGAACTGAAATTCCGAGAGACTGCAATGGAAATCCAGCATTCCAGCAGGACTTCTGTTCAGTGCCTTCCCACCACTGCAAGTGCCAATTTACATGTTTGAAGTAAGAGTCCGGCACGTAAAATATTGACAGAAAGTCTATTTTGATTCTGTATCTAAGACTCAGCAGAGAGTAAGTAAGCATGGGAAGGACAAAATGAGAAAATTCTGTGTTTATTAACCTCAAAGTCTTCAAAAGAATAAACAACTCACACCCATGATTTAAAGATGCCTGCGCCGTGCTATTCTGCACAGTGAATGCAAACAGCTTTTTGTACTGAGATTCTGATGCTCATTATACCAGAATTATATATCTATGTCATTAGGCTTTCACTCATTCTAAATGCTACAATTTCTGCTATTGATTGATTTTTTCCAGTTTTGCTATAGTGGATTTTAGAACCACATGGCTTTTTTTACCCTTCAGACTTCGGCACTAACCAGTTTTTAAAGAGTCAGATGAGTTGGGGAAAGAGGGGCCTTTATGGTGGTGTCAAGATCTAACATGAAATATCTATTCTTCCCTACACATTTACCCTCGTCTCTCTCTGCAATGAACTACAGCATGAGCTTTTAACTAGGGGTCCATCCTCTTTGCTGTAAAAATCTGCAGTCAGCTATGATGTGGTCCTACTTTTATTTTTTGGAACTTCTGACACAGGCAGGAACGTGCCAAATATCATCTGTAACTTCAATTAAGCCTCTAATGTTATACTTTCCATTTATTTTTCAAGCCAGCCGTATTTGCAAAAGATCCAAGAATTTTTATGTCACCTTTAATAAACTTCAGATGTCAGTGAGTTTATCTAGATTATTAGCAACGCCCAAGAAAAGCACAGTTTTTTGCCTTTGTTAAAATATGACAGAGTCCAGGATCACTATCACTTCCACATACATACACTTTATGCTGGCTGAATGCTTAGATTTAAAATGAGGTGTTTAAAAAAGCGCTCATCAATCTAGGCATTTATAGACAATAAACATAAATATATAAAGGTACAATGTAATAAACTGTTTATGATACCGGGGACAAATTATCTCAACACCTTTTAGTAGTTCCTTTCACCTTCAGTTCCAATTCATCCTTTCTAAGTACTTAAAGAACTGGAACAAAAGTCTGGAATTTTCTTTTAATCTGATGTTGTTTGGAAAACATACTGTCACTCTTTGTAAAAATCAATCAATGGCATCTAATAAAATTTTCTTTCAAGAAAAGTAATAAAAAAAGAACAGGATGAGGCTAACTGAATCAGCAGGGAGATGACGAGCAAGCGCATCGGAAAGAAAAATGGGAAGAATATCCAGATATATTGAATGCAATCATTTATGCACCATTTGTGAATCAGAGTACAATTCTTGCTCTGTAATAAAAAATTGAATTTTAAGGATCAACTTAATAAAACCTCAAGTTTTATTGGCACTACTAGTTTCAACTTGAAAGATGAGAAAAATAGTTTACTTTTTTTGTTAAAGGAGGGGAAAAAAAAGCAAAGAGAAAATGAACTGCACAAACTCTTGAACGATTTTGCCTTTTAGGGGTTAGTACAGCTCTGGTTCTGAAGGCTGGAACACGCCTTTAGGTAAGAACCATATTAATCAAGCCCATGACATATATTTCATATTTTTACTCAGTGGGGCTTTTGTGGTTTGCTTTCATTTTCTTTGGCTTGTGACTTAAGGCAATTCATTGACACCACAGAAGACAGCTACTGTGGGGCTCCCCTCTAAAACAGCAAATACCTTCAATCTCTTTTCATATCCCAGTAAATGTAAATAAACACAAATGAGTAATTTTACCCAGCACTACAGTACACAGGATAAGCAGTGTTACAGTTCATAGTAAAAAATGAGGAAATAGCCCCTTAAATACCAATGTAAACCCACTGATATTATCTATATATAATTAAGAAAACATACACCCTCCACTTGTTTCTTTGTGACTTGAATCTAGAGGAAGGGCAACGGAGCTGGTGAGGGGTCTGGAGAACAAGTCTCCTGAGGAGAGGCTGAGGGAGCTGGGGGTGTTCAGCCTGGAGAAAAGGAGGCTGAGGGGAGACCTTCTCGCTCTCTCCAACTCCCTGAAAGGAGGGTGTAGCCAGGGGGGGTCGGTCTCTTCTCCCAAGTCCCAGGTGATGGGACAAGAGGAAATGGCCTCAAGTTGCCCCAGGGGAGGTTCAGATTGGATAGTAGGAAAAAAGTTTACATGGAACGGGTTCTGAAGCCTTGGACTGGGCTGCCCAGGGAAGGGGTTGAGGCCCCATCCCTGGAGGTGTTCAAAAGCCGGGTTGACATCGTGCTTAGAGACATGGTTTAGTGATGGTTTTTATCAGAGTGAGGTTGATGGTTGGACTAGATGATCTGAAAGGTCCCTTCCAACCTGGACAATTCTATGATTCTAAAATGTCCACATGTATTCATAATAATGTGGAGTATTTGTGGGTTTAATCAGACTGTTACTAGTATCAGAAATCAAATCATTTGACAAGGTGGTTTCGGCAAAGCAGCTCAGATGCGAAAATTCTGTAGCAAAAAGTGTGGCTAAAAGAGGCACTGAAAAAATTATTAGCACTTATTTAAAAGGAACTAATTTTCTTTCTTAATGCCATATGTACATGCAGACTGGCGTGAAGAACTGACCCTACGCTTCCTTGAGTGCTTCTTAAGCCTCAGCTCCCATGAGGGGCTCTTGCTTTTTGCTCTGACTTAAAAAAAAAACATATAAAGACAGTTTGTGAATTAAAACCAAATTAAGAACAACTGAATTCAATCACAGCTTTTAAGCTAAAAGTGGAAATGAAGAAAAATTTGCATGGTGTTTCTGGTACTTACGAATGTATCTCCAAACATAGACAGAAGACAAATTAATCAATCAAGCTAATACAAAACAAACTTTCATGCACTCCAAGGAGAACTCCTGATCTCTAAAGCACTCTTCCCATGTTGATCAGTCACTTTTGAGTCAATTTTCGTTTCAGATTCTGATGAACTGCAGCAATGCTGTAACACTGTGAGAAAATGGCTCTATTTCTCAAGTGTTTCTCTTCAATGAAATTAGCATAGATGAGAACGCTCCCATTTATTTTGTGCTTTTAATCTTTTTTTTTTTTTTAAATCAAACTTAGCCTGAAAATATTTCTTTAATCTTACTAGGAGTGAGCATACCACACAAATTTTATGCTGTCTTAGAAAAAGAATCTAAACTAGCAAATTCTCAATTGAATATAGAATCACAGAATCATAGAATCATAGAATCGTCTAGGTTGGAAGGGACCTTAAAGATCATCTACTCCAACCATCAACCTAACTCTGACAAAAAAAAAAAA
>QJSC01000314.1:278092-362625 GCA_003697955.1 Calidris pygmaea
CCAGGACAGGGGGACCATCACCTCCCGAGTCCTCCTCCCCACGCTGTTCCTGACACAGGCCAGGATGCTGTTGGCCTTCTTGGCCACCTGGGCACACTGCTGGCTCCTGTTCAGCCCACAGGCCACCAACACCCCCAGGTCCTTTTCTGCCAGGCAGCTCCAGCCACTCTGCCCCCAGCCTGGAGCGCTGCAGGGGGGTTGGTGGGACCCAAGGGCAGGACCCGGCACTTGGCCTTCTTGAACCTCATCCCATTGGCCTCGGCCCATCCATCCAGCCTGTCCAGATCCCTCTGCAAAGCCTCTCTGCCCTCCAGCAGGTCGACACTCCCACCCAACGTGGTGTTGCCTGTGAACTGTGCACTCGATCCCCTCGGCCCGATCATTGATAAAGATGTTAAAGAGAACGGGTCCCAGCACCCAGCCCTGGGGACACCACTCGTCACCGGCCCCCAACTGGATTTGACTCCAAAAATATATGCCAATATATGTCAAGAATATGTCAAGCAAATATTGTAAGCAAATTGCAATATTCATAATTCCTTTCCTCTCTCACATCTCCTAAGTCAATGTACACAGAGTAGAGTTTTAATAAGTGTCATGGGACATGAGGTGAGTGGCGTTCTTCCAGACAAAACAGCACAGTAGAATAAAAATGGTTTTAATTCAGTAAACTCAACTTTGGTTTGATATACGTATCTGCCAACCCACATAACTATTTGTTTGGTCTTTATTGTTGCGTTCGTCCGCATATAATAATTATGCACACAGTCAAGTGTTTGCCTGCTCCCAGTAAGTCCTAATAAAGAATCAAATTAACTCTGTTCACCTCCACCAGGGGACAAAAGATAGAGACAGCTATTATATTCGAGCAGGTCTTGTGTTTACGGTCTTTCTGTGAGCACACACGGATTTAGAAATTAATGTCTATGGGGAGAAAAGAAAAGAAACAGCAAGCCCCTAACTTACATCTCTGTCCAGAACTCGGCCAGTGCTGTTCAGGTACAACCTCTGGCTGATGGGATCGAGGATCACCCAGTAGTCTACATTGTCCTTTAAGGAGAGTTCAATGGTGGGGTCCGGTCCTCCTGCGGTCCCTTTGATCAGCATGTTGTCAACGAGGATAGTGCCTGCAAAACCAATAAAAACAAGGGAGAAATTTATATGGGGCATCTACATTTTTATGTATTTTCGTAACAACCGCAAGAGTAAAAATACTGTTTTCCAACTAGGCTTCTAGATTTTATGTTTTGAATGATGTTTAAAAAGTCTGAATCTTATTATCTGCAATGAAAAACTGCCTCTGACACTTGAAGCTATTTCAGGCTATAGTAGAAGCAGCACTTGGAATGCTCAAAAATTTATGTTGATGATGAGACCCATTGTATAAAGATGTCTATTTAACATTATGAGTTTTTTTTCCACTGAGCAATCATCACCCAATCTCACCTCAAACAAATGAAAGCACTCAAATAACAACCAAAACCAGAATAAATTTCCCACAGCAAGAGTGACATATCAAGGTGAGGGGAAAAAAAAACAACAATTACATGAAGCTCTTCAGGAAAAAAGAGGTTTTATACCTTGAGTTACTCTGCAACAGCAAACTATATTGCTGCATAAAGAAATGAAAACTCTATCTATGGAGACAAAGGCAGCACTTAATTAAGACCAGCCATCTATTCAACACATATAACATGTTTTATTTCTTTTTGTCCCATTCTGTCAGTGAAAAGTCCTGCCGAACAGCTTCGTTGGTCAGTTCACAGTGTACCCATGAAGTATAGAATTTCCTGTGTAAAAAGCACTCCAACTCACTTTCCAAATGTCAAGCATCACCAGCCACCCTGACCATTGCACTCTGATGCCTCAGATTTGCATGCAGAGTGTTTATAAACATTTCTCTAAAGATTTCATTACTCTGAAAAATTAACACTACCCGTTTTTCTTCTCACTGAAATATTTCAAGAAATTATCTTTGTTCAAGATCATCAATAGTTATGAAGAAAATCCGTGAATGTTATTAGCTGCAGAACATTTAAATTCGTTAAAAACATTTATCACATAACCTCCTGGAACAAGGGCCCAAATAATTTATTCCAAATTGGAGAGCAAAGTTTCTTTACACCTTCGATTTATAACAACAGGGACTCTGTGTAAATATATTCATCTGGCGGGGATGGGGGGAATGGTGATTCTGAGTTGGGTCAACACTTTTTCTGGATAAAGCAGTAAAATTAATTACTGGCCCTTAACCAGCGCAAACTGTTTTACAGTCCTATTGAGGAAACCAACACAGTAAGGTATTTTCAATCGTTTATTTTGAAACTGCTTTTTATAACACAATAGAGACGATGGGAAGAAATATCACACAACATGCGTAACTTTGCACCAAAGACTTATTTCAAGGTAGAGAAGCAATAACCCTTTTAGCCACCTGAGAAACACACTTGTTGCCCACGTGTCTTATGGGGATCAACACCGTCTGTACAGTCGTACCCCAACCCAGTGGCTTCAACTGGCATACAGCTTTGGAGACACCACCACTGGTTTTAACACAAAGAGGATTTCACCAGGACGCACAAGCTGACTGTCAACTCTGTGCACAGTTTGAAGTCTTTATGTCTTGTCACCAATTCCACTAAAATTTGTAAAATCCACCAGCTTCCGTATATAGCCCTCACTAGTGTGCCTCAATGATGATGCAAAGAAAGGTCAGTGATCCAAACTTGAGGTCATCTGAACAAAAGGTGCCCCAAGAAAAGCCACCCTTTAAGCCAACGAAACAGGATGACAAACCCCACAATCACCCTGACGGCTTCAGCTGTTTGGATTTCCTCCAGTTTTTCAGACCTGAAGGCGAAGTCTAAGTTCTGGCTACATCTTCACCAGCACTAATGCCAACAGAAGGTTCCACAACTCCATTGGAATGACTCTGGAGGAAACCAAAAATCTGCAGTTTCCACCTGTAGACGGCAGAGCAAGGAGGCATTTCAGCAAGGGCCACCCGCGTACGGCCAAGTCTATAAGGTGCTCCTTATAGAAAATATTACACGCACAAATTCTTGACGGGAAAAGGGGAAGCTGAAGTGAAGGGATGAAAGAACCGGGGCAATTGAAGCAACCAAATGACACAGAAAAGGGAATTAGGAGAGGGTTCTGAAAATAATGGAAAAATATCCGGCAAAAGACAATTAGGAAATGGTGGGGGGAGAAAGCAGCAGCAGCTTCTGTCTTCTCTCCCATGTTGAAGGCTAGCACATCCATGAGGAGCAAAGAGGGATCACAGCACAAGTTACCAGGACACAGAGCTACTACAGCTGGCCACCAAGACACCATCTTCAGATGCTTACACAATCGTGACATACAAAGACAGTTTATTTCTCTCCTTGGAAAATTAAGTGTTTAAAAAAAAAACAAACCAAAACCAACAATATTTTCCTATAAAGTAAACTGGCCCCTGGTTTGTACAAAACTCAAGATTATGAACATGATCTGGGATTAGTAGGTCCTGGTTGATGTGACAGGAGCAAAGGGAGATTCCTTTCAGCCTTTGCAGTCGCACAGCCTGTAGAGAAACCCAGCGCACGTAGCGCTGTAGGAATGAGACAGAATCAAAACAGAGCTCTGCCAACAGAACGGTCTGTGGGACCGTGCCCCTGGGAACGCAGCCATCGCCCTTCCATGAGCTGCACGCAAGGAAGCAGAGGCAAAAATACACACACTTCAAAGGCAGGTATACATTTCTCATGGCACAGTGCGCATTTGGAAGCGGCAAGACACAAGGGCCACAATTCCAGAAGCACTTTCCATTTGTTAAAGATTGCAAAAAATAAAAAAAAAACAACAAGAAATATAATTTTATAGTTTTAGACTGCAACATCTACATAAAGAGAAAAGTAGAAAAGTGCTGCAAAACAAGTCAGCAGTGGCTGTAGAGTGTGCTTAAGGTGGCATACACCAAATATTTTAATATGTGGCATTTGCAGGCAGTTTTGGTTCAGCACAGGCGACGTACACCACAGCTCGGTGCTCTTTGTCCAAGGAGGATTAGTTCTCCTCTCCCTAGTTTCTAGAATCATAGAATCATCTCAGTTGGAAGGGACCTTCACTTCTGCCAAACGCAGCCTAAAGAGAAGGCTAAAGAGCTCAAACAACTTTAATCTTTAATGAACCTGAGAATAAATGATTGCAATTACATACTTTAAATAAAAAAAAAAATCCACTTAAAATCTTGATGTGATGATGAATTTTGTACAGTCTGCAGTAAACCACTGCTTCTTAAATGACCTCACTGCTTTGAATTCTGCATCTAATTTGACTTCTCTCTGTTGCATTCTGTAACAGCTATCTGCTTGATTTCACAAAGCACTTCCGTTTGGTTTGTTCTGATACAGCGACTCTTTTGTTCTTAAAAATGGACTGTTTTTTCTTCAGATATTCATGAGGCACTTGTACTCTCTCTTTAAGAGACAGCAGCTTGTAAATAAGCATTTTCACAGCCATCCTTAAAGTACTATTCTTCTAATTTACAAAGAATCTGACATTGTGGGTCTTCTTTTTTTTTTTTTTTTTCCTTCCCTTTAGATATGTATTATCTCGTTGCTTACATCCTGTCTCTGTCCTTGGCCTAAAGTGCCAGGGAGGTAACCCACTAACAATAAATCTGAGTAACATGTATTTCATGCAAGTTTCTCCATTAACTCTCCATACGCACGAGCACAACAGCAAACACATCCCTCAGTATTTACAATGCACTATACAGCAAGTTTAGACAATTTCCTTTTGTAATTCTCTGCACAAACAGAAGGTCAAGCTATGCTTTAGCTGAACAAAAATCTTTTACCTTGTTATAAAAGCTACATGCCTTCTCCTGCAATCGTATTAATTTATAATACAATTATATTGTATGTATTTTATAATATATTAGTATATATTATTCTATATTATAAATATATATTATATTATAAATTATATTAAGTTCAGTTTTACAGCATAGGTGGGAAAGAGGGGTTGGTCAAAGCCTGCTGAGGGCACCTGACCGGGGTGCTGCCCCTCTCAGTGAGGAGAAGAGATGAAAGGTCCATGTGGCTCCATGTTTCTTGTACTCAACTTCTGGGAAGTCACACTCTAACACCCAAGCGTTCAATAGTGTTTCAGCACTAATTCCCAGCACCTCTGTCCTGCACGCGCAAGCCATTAAGAAGGACTCCAGGGACTACAATTAGTGATTTTTTTTCCTGGCCAATTAAAAAAAAAAAAACGATGTGAAAGTTAGCTTGCACATCAACATAAGTAGATTTTAAGAGTAGCTTTTCATCTCATGCAGGGACCACAATTTGGCTGCTTTTCCGCCTTCACCAAAACCTGATGACCACCAAGATGTCTTGTGGAAAGTCCATCTGGATTTTCAAGGGATTAGTACAGAATAAGCCTCAAGGAATCAAAGACAAACAAGCTGTTTGGCTAAAATACAACAAAAAGGTCAGAAACTAACAGACTGTACAAGAAAGGAAAGATCTATTATTGTCAGGTGTAGTAACATTTTTTTCTGAAAGTAGTGACATTTACCCAGAACCGTTATCTGAGCTCGTTTGGAATTATTCAACAATTAGCTACAAAATAAGACAGCAAAACTAAAACTTATAAAGCGCTATAAATATTGTAAGAATAGTTCTACACGAGACTATTCCTTTGAGAGGAATCCAGAAGCTGAAAATCTTCATTAGACTGAAATAACGGGGAAGGGTTTGTTTTTATGGATCAGCCT
This sequence comes from Calidris pygmaea, assembly GCA_003697955.1. Classification (NCBI taxonomy): domain Eukaryota; kingdom Metazoa; phylum Chordata; class Aves; order Charadriiformes; family Scolopacidae; genus Calidris; species Calidris pygmaea. The sequence continues at coordinate 283,860 of QJSC01000314.1, forward strand.
CTGCAGAAGGTGATCTCTCCATGGGAAGGCCATTACAGGGGACTCGGGTGCAAAAGCCACGAAACACGGGATTTGCAGTTTGTGCTCTGCTACAGGCAGCAGAGCCACGGCGCTCAGTGAGGACTCACTTATTGAATCATTCAACATCTTGGGATTGTTTTAGCTGAACGTTTCGGCAGAGCTCTTTTTTAAGGAGTCGGTGAATTTTGACTGCTCTGGGAATAACCCTTCTGCCGGCACGTGAATCTGAAAACAGGATTCGAGTAAAATTAGTTCTCCTTTCCCTAGTTTCTAGAACCATAGAATCATCTAGGTTGGAAAGGACCTTCCCTTCTGCCAAATGCAGCCTAAAGAGAAGGCTGAGGGGTCTGGAGCACAAGTCTCCTGAGGAGAGGCTGAGGGAGCTGGGGTTATTCAGCCTGGAGAAGAGGAGGCTGAGGGGAGACCTTATTGGTCTCTCCAACTCCCTGAAAGGAGGGGGTAGAGAGGTGGGGGTCGGTCTCTTCTCTCAAGTCACAGGCGACAGGATGAGAGGAAATGACCTCAAGTTGCACCAGGGGAGGTTCAGGCTGGATATTAGGAAAAATTTTTTCACTGAAAGGGTTATCAGGCATTGGAATGGGCTGCCCAGGGAGGTGGTTGAGGCACCATCCCTGGAGGTGTTCAAAAGACGGGTTGATGCAGCGCTGGGAGGTATGGTTTAGTGATGGTGTTGCTTTTTGTTTGTTGTGTGGGTGTTTATTTTTGTCAAAATTAGGTTGACAGTTGGACAAGATGATCTTTAAGGTCCCTTCCAACCTAGAAGATTCTGTGATCCTGTGAAAATGACACCCGCAGCGCTTCACTTGGAGGAGTTAAAAGGCATTCCCAGCTTCTCTTTCCGCAGCCACTGAGCTCCAAGCCCGTGCAGGTCCCGCTGCCCCACTGACCCTGCCACCCAAGGGGTGCAGCGGGAAAAGGCTCTGCTCATGCCTGAAAGTGGGACTAAGGACTTCGCCTATCACGGATGGTTGGTCTCGCAGTGACGCCGAAAAGACGTGCCTGAGGGCAACCAACTATGCAAGCTGTATTTCTGCAGATAGATATGCAAAACACTAATTGGACCCTCACAGGGCTCCCGTACGCAAGGAGAGAGCGGAGCCTTCCACAGGCTGGACGAGGTTCAGCGCAGAAGACTGAGAGAGATCCCAGAAGCACCAGAGCACTCACAAGCTACAGGGCGGAACCTCAAGCCTGAAGGAACATGTGTCTGAAGCCAAGGAAGATGAATAATATGTCCCAAAAGTTTTTATCACCCAAATGTACTTATCCTTCCTTTCAAAACAGTGTAAAACTTGTTATTCTTATTTTCCAAGTTGATGAAAAGATAAAACCATCTGCAGCAGCATGGTTAGCCTCCAATATTGCCAAATGACATTAGCAACTACTGCAGCTGTATGATGTACAAAAAGGCTAAAGAAAATAAAAAAATCGTATTCTGCTGTTCACACCGAATATTTTTGTCATTTCAGCTTATTAATCAAGCCTGTATAACAAGTCCAAATGACATGTCAGGTAATTTACATTAGACATACACAGTGTTTCCTACCCTCGAACTATGAGAACTGTAAATTTTTGATGCTACACATCTGGAATAAGTGACTTTAGGAAAGAATCGGGTATCTGCTGCACTGTCCCTACGGTACATCACATGAGCAACATGACATATTACTTATTCACTTCTGGGAAAGGAGGTAAACTGCCAAAAGACAAGTGAAAAGAATAATTGGTATTTAAAAGGCATATACATACATACACACACTCACTCACTGAGCTACAGTAAGGCCAAGTACCAACAGCTGTCAATAGACGGAAGGAAACTCATCACTTCTGCACTCTAAAGCAGTGGTGGTTTCCACTCCTGGTCTGTTGAAAAATGAAAACCAACCAAGCAAGAATAGTGAGAATATGGAGCCTAAAGAAACTAGAAAGTCCTGCTTTGTAAAGAGCTGATGACGTTGGCACCCCTGGACAGTAGCAGGCTGGCAAACTCAGACTTGGTGGTGGTGACGGTGAGCAGCAGCTGGGTTGATGTCCAGATGGGGACATTCACTGGAGCTGGGAAACCCAACATCAGACAGACCAAGTGGTTCTAAACCTTCTGCCAAAGGGCGAACTATGTTCCCGTTGGTGCCTCTGCACTTGCACCTTCTGTTGGTCGAGCTGAAGAAACCAAAGCAGGGAGAGGGAGATCAGAGATTCAGGGAAGTCTCCATACGCCAGTCCCACCTCTGTCTGCTCAGGACCATTAAGAATGTGCTGCAGAACTTGAGTTCCACCTGCACGCACTGGATAGGGTCCCCTCAGGGACTCCTGAGCAACATCTACACAGTGTCCACTATGCCAGGTTTCTTTCAGGTAGAGCAAATGTGCTTTAAGAAAAACATCTGTATCTCTGTACTGCTCCCCTCTGCCTCTGATTGTAAAGCAATTCCAAAACGGGGATTATTTTCTTATAGAGAGGCATTAGATGGATCAGTTGAAATGGTAGTTGCTGTTTTGATATTCTATGGAGTTTTCATGGCTGGATCAGAACCTGGATCAGAAACTTATTTTTCTACATTTGAAGGTGTATGTCTATAGAATAGGATGGATTAAATAGCAATAAATTAGAAGTCAATGAAAAATGAAAACCTTATTGCAGAAGTAAATTCTCAATATTATCATGAATTTACTTAGACCCACGCTGCATGCTCATACACAAAAATAGGATAATTCTACAAAGCCACCTCCTGGATTACATATTTCCTATTCTCCATCCTCACATCACCAGTAGGGATCTCTGGGAAGTTTCCAAGGTTGTTTCAAGATTGTTTTCCTGTTGTCCTGACCCATCTTTCTCCCATCCTGCTCTGCGTGCAGCCACAGCCTCCAAGCAATTACAGAGCATAGCTAAAACCAGTCCATTATTTTGGCCAAACTAGGAGTTCACGTTTAAGGCTTTTATTCCTTGTTCTCCCACATGGACCTTTCCACCTTGAGACGCTGTAAGAATTTGTGTACTACAGGGAAAAGGTCTGTCCTTAAGACGTTGTACAGTACCAGTTTGGGTCACAGAATCACAGAATGCTATGGAGTTGGAAGGGACCTCTGGAGATCATCTAGTCCAACCCCCTGCCAAAGCAGATCCACCCAGAGCAGGTTGCACAGGAACGTGTCCAGGTGGGTTTGGAATGTCTCCAGAGAAGGAGATTCCACCACCTCTCTGGGCGCCTCTCTGGGCAGCCTCTTCCAGGGCTCTGCCACCCTCACAGCAAAGAAGTTCCTCCTCATGTTTAGATGGAACTTCTTATGTTCAGGTTTGTGCCCATTTCCTCTTGTCCTGTCCCTGAGCACCACTGAAAAAAGACTGGCCCCATCCTCCTGACACCCACCCTTTGAGTATTTATAGGTGTTGATCAGATCCCCCCTCAGTCTTCTCTTCTCTAGACTAAAAAGACCCAAGTCCCTCAACCTCTCCTCATAAGAGAGATGTTCTATTACCCTCATCATCTTTGTAGCCCTACAAAGGTCCATTGTAAACAAAGGTGACTCATTTTCTTGTTACAGTGTGCTTCCCACCCAGCATGAAGACAGAGACCTAGCGCTAACAACTCCTGCTCCAGGCTGAAATGATGTAGGAAGATGACGGAAGACATTTTAGAGGCAGCTCCTGACTGGGGAAAGACAGAAGCACTGGGATCACTGTCAGTTCAGAGCACGTGTTTGCCTGTCCTGCAGGACATGAAGAATCATGGTTCTTCCTGTCCTCCTTCCCTCCACATCCACAAACAATGGGACCAGAGTCCCAAAAAGCCATAGAAGTGCCACTTCAGTACTTCACACACAAAACTCATATGTGACTGAAAAATCTGACCCGCAGCATTTACATGAAAACATAACAAACAAGGATGAAAAGAAACCAGAAGAAGAAAGCAATGACGGTCAACTGCTAATTACTAAATTCACTAAATACTCGCACTTGCCTTCCTAGGTGTATAAGCCTGTATTAATGTTTTGTTGATTTCCTACTTTTAAGAGGATGAGCAAGAAGCGCACAGATAAGAAGTGGCTGTGGAAAGACAGAGATGGATGCCCAGGAGGAAGCAGAGGGCAAAGAGGAAGCAGAGAGTTTGGGTCACAGAGCAGCACTGAGAGGAGCAGAGATTTAAAAAAGCCAAAGGAGAGAGCAGGAAGACAGGAAAGAAGAATTCAGGCCGTAGAGACTACACCATCTTAACACAAACACCACTAAGGAGTGGGGAGGGCAGGGGTCTGGCTGGGGACAAAGTTTACAAGTCGCAAGTTTGCCCTAAGTCCCGGGTGATACACAATGCCCCATCCTGTAAAACTACCACAGCAAAGGAGCATCTCAGACAGAAACAAGCACCCTATCCTTCCTTGCACAGTTAGAGAAAAAAACGAAAATAACAAATACTAAAGGCTTAAAAACAGGACGACATGAAAACAGTTGTTCAGAAATCCTTCTTCAAAAAACAACTTCCTTTTTTTAATGCTCGGGGTTGCAGCAGCAGGATAATTGCTTGGTTCACAGAAGGGTCCTCTTGTTCCTCCTTTAATGTTTCACTGGGGGAAGGTCACCACCAGGCCCCGTGCTGAGGCCACTGACATTGCTCTTCTATTCTCTTTCTGCAAGAGCTTCTGACGGAAAGCTCCTTCGTGCTGAGAAACTCAAATGAAGTAGGTAAAGCATATCAGTGCCCAAGGACTGACCTAAGTTTGTTAATTTTTAACTTATCATTATCTTATTTTTCCATGCCTCAACAAGACCCAGTTCTTATTCTGAAAGATGAAATGTGCTTGTTGGAGCCTCAACAGACTACATTTCTCCTGGCTGCTTCTTACCCCCTCGTCCAGCAGCCACATTTATGAGACCTTTATTTTTTTTTAATTACTCCGGACAGCTAGGCTATCGAAACCAAACTGATCATTCTACTTCTAGAAAACTTGCAAACATGCTGAGTAAAATAGGTCTTAGCACATATTCTTGCAAGAATCCACTACTGACTTTGCTGTGAAAATCAGCCATTCTGGTTTGGAGTTTGGGGTTTCTTTGGTTGCTTTCTTATCAATGCAGGAATCCTGCCCCTTGTGACACCTTCCTTCTTTAAAAAGGCCTTGGTAAAGGAATTCTCCAAACTACTTCTCGTAATCAAGTTTACTTTTATCTCCCTCCTCCTTGGCTCCAGGTCTCCCTTGTCCACAGGATTACTGGCTTTACAGGTAAAAAAGACATTTGAGGCATTTACAAACCACACAGGCTCTTCTTCAAAAGCTTTTAAAAGCTTACCATTGCATACATTGAGAAGACATCAATCATCTTTTGCTCAAGGGACTATTTCTGAATAGCTAACGATGCATACGTTCAAAACATATCGACCCGCTAGGGGAATAGAAGCTAATACTCTGACCTCTCTCCAAGTCGGCAGATATGGATTAGAGAGCAGCAAAAGTTCCCCAAACCAGTGGAGGGGGGCTCAGAGTTGCTGGCTGGGGGCATCCAGAAGGACTTCATCCCAAGTCCAGAGGGTTTTAGGAGCTTCCCCAGCCCACCTGCTCGACTGCCAGGTACGCCGCCGAGTCTCTGGCAACCCCACAAAGGTAAAATATCTACTGAAATAAAATTCTGAAAGACCAAAAATTGTGTGATTCCTCTTATTTTCTATTTTAGCGAATGGGACCAGAAACGGAGCGCTAAGGTTGACATAAGATTCTCCATTATCTATTCAAAAAGCTGCCAATTCTTGAAAAAAAACACTCTCAGATCAGGACTCTCACAGCAGACAACACGTACAGGCACAAAGAAAATTACCATTAACAAAAATATTCCCTGATAAAGCACCCAAACATATCACGACAAAAAAAATACAAAGGCTAAAATTTCTGGGAACCTTTTAAAAAGAAAACATTCCTCTTCTTATCCGCCAGTAGAGAAATAATAAAAATGCACATGCTATACTCAGCAGCGAGATAGAGTCTTTGGGCTATTCCTGCAAACTCTTTGTTTCTTGTCTCATTTCCCAGAAGAACTTGGCGACAGCAAATCTTGAAGGTGATTTAAGATTTTAAGACACGGCACACAACAACAAGGATATGCATAATAAAAACAGGCGGAATGCAACAGCTTTGAGTTAGGCTGTTCAGAGCTGGAGCTATCTGGAATCGGAGAAACTTACTCCAGTGACGCATCCTTTGATAAAGGAAATGAATTAGCACTATTAAGTTCCCCATGGGTTTGACTCTACTTAAACAAACTCTTTTGTGAGGAATAAAAAAACAGCATTGGAATTATCCCTGCATTTCATCTGGGTCAGGTGATGAGGGAAAATGTTTTCAAAGTGACTACAGGCGCTGTGAAAAGGAAACCAATGCTGTTCAGCACAAACAGGAGCAACCACGTCCTCCTCACCTAAAAGCAAAGCAAATGAAGACACAAACCAGTCAGAGATTGGAAAGGCAACTCAGAGAGTGGGAACAGAGGGCTGCCAGCTGCTAGCCCTGTATTCAGGAACCACGATAAGAGCTCCTCACCTAAACCCTTCTCTGGAGACATTCCAAACCCATCTGGACACGTTCCTGTGCAACCTGCTCTGGGTGGACCTGCTCTGGCAGGGGGTTGGACTAGATGATCTCCAGAGGTCCCTTTCAACGCCATGTCATTCTGTGATTCTGTGAAACCCAGGAAAGATCATGAGGCTTCAAAGAAGAAGAGACCTCCAGCGCTGGGTGTCTTGGGAAGACATCAGACTGACCTTCTGACTTGGGAAGACATCAGACTGACCAGAACACCCACACCCCCGCAACTCTTGGAGTCAGAGGAATGGACTGACAGGCCTTTATTCTATGATCCTGTTATTTTGAGAGACAGAAATGAAACATCAGCAGGTTTTACTTCCATTTACATATTGGACCTCTTCCAGAATTTGGCCCAATTTATGAAAGTCACAACTGGAAAGTTATTCTTTGCCTTACTAAACACTCAAGAGATGTGTTTTTTGTGCTCCAAGGCAAACAAACCTTGGAGCACAAAAAGGTCCAGGAACATGAAACTTCACACCATTCAGGTTCTGGATGAGCGATGTTCTACTATGATTCACAAGGTAGAAGTTACCCCAAAGCAACAGACGTTCCTTGCCACAGTACCTAATCCTACAGACTAGGTTTTCACTGAAAGTTATCACTTCTGAGAGCAATCTTATTACACCTTCCCTTGTTGAAAACTCCTGGTTTTATTTCGGTATACTTTGGGGAAAAAAAAGTATGTATATTAACAAAGTTCCTGTATATTCCCAGCCACAACTGAGCTCCTGGGAACACAAATGATCTGGTTACGTGCACAGATCATTAAGTTAGGTACCTGCAAACAAAACAATTTGTATTTAAAAGGACTCATGTTCACAGGGATATCCAGGCCTTCCCGTTTAAATATATTACCCCAAACCCAATCTCATGTCTATTTCCGTTTTATTTTATTGAGACTATATTAATAAACATTAATAACTGGTGTATATTTACTCTTCATTTGCCAAGTACTTACCAAGCCAGGACAAAATAAAAAAAATTTTAGCTGCACGACTACAGAGACGCTGGCAGAAGTCCAGGACACACACAGCAGCTATTTGCCAGCACAAGACATTTCAGATTTAATTTACTATGTCTGTGCAATATGGTCAAGCGCCTCATAATTAAGACAGACTCACGCATCCCAGACATGGCAAAGTCACCACGGGTACACAACCGAGTCCCGATTTTATGCCATGTGCCTGGGAAGTCTCAGGATCTCAGAGTCCAGCCCCAGTTTCTACCCGCATAACGTTTCTGGGAGGCAATGAGCTTCGTGCAGCAAAGGGGATCAGTGGCCTCCACAGTCAGTAGAAAGACACTGTATTTTCCAAGGGCCTTTGCAGAGGACTGCAACGATCAGCTACAAAACACTCCTCTCTCATACCTTCCTTCTCCAAACCTTTCAACAGACATCCTCACCTGCAGGTACACTGGCTTCCATGACCCGTTTTTTGTTCATCTAACCCAAATCTGTGACGTTGCATTCAACCCAAAAGTCGAAGCACTTTCCTTTAAATTTACGTTCACCTTCTTTAACTTTGGGCTTTCTCTTCCCAAACCCTTCCTCAAGTTAATAGGTTCTCTCTCTTTCTTTGAATGTACCCACTCTGCACCTGCAGCCCGCCATATCAAGTGCAAATGGGCCAGATTTTAAAATCAGAAACTAAAACCAGCAGCACTTACGTGGCACACACTGACCAGTCCTCAAATGAGACAGAAATTCGCATGTGTAGGTTGAAAGAAATGCAATTTTGAGAACTATTTATGCTGAAAACTGAAAGTGTTCCTGAATTAACTTAGTGCCCACTGCAATGACTTTTTTTTTTAAGGAAACTACAGACCATGTGTGATAAAGTTTATATTTGCAGTCTTCCCGTTTCCTCTAAAGATCCTCAACTGATAATTTTCTGATAAGGCTATTTTTAAGTTCCTGGAAATGTTCTCTATCTACCAAAACTCTATCTAGGTTTGGCAAATGCTACTGCAATACAAACAGGTTTTTATCAGAGATCTGCCTCATTTTTCACTTTCCTGGTTGCTGGGAACACAAGACCAGGCTCTGGGTGCCTACACGCTCCAGGAACAAAAGGAAGCCTGAGCTGGCACCTGCAGTGTCACCTTGGACCAGCTCAAATGGCAAAATTGACCCAAAAATTCCCCCCGGGAGTTTGGGAATGTCCAAGGTGACAAGGCTCCTGAGCTCCAGGGCAGGGACCAGCAGGAAGGGCTGCAGCCAGGGCTCTTCAGGCCTCCAGGTTCCTCCTGCCAAATTGGAGAACTTGCAAGTCCCCGAAACTAAACATAGGGGCAAACCATGCCAAGTTGGACCAATTAGAGTTTCACGTTTTTTTCCTCACAGATAATCCTCAGGATCTTGGAAGATGCACGTGAAGCAAAGGTCCTCTGATTCCCCTTCCTTGACCAGTGTTTGCTACACCTGGGCAACAGCTGCTTTATGCACAAGATGCATGTGAACTGGAGAGACTGGTCATTCTGTTTCATTTATATTCTTCTGAGAGGAAACCATATTTCTATTTCCATTCTACAGAAAATGGAAAAAATACCTATTTCTCATTCTGATTCTAGAAAAATTACTTATTTGGAAATACAGATTTTTGTCACTCAGGAAATGCCAAGCTTTGGCTGGGTTTGCCTCCCAAAAATAGAAATGCATATTTCAAAATTAATCTAAAGTACATCTCTAGGATTGTGCAAATAGGATAGGACTTGAACTTTCACTACAGGCGAACAAGATTAATAATAAGGAGGCAGGCATGTGCTTGGGGGTTGTCTTTCACCAGCAAAATTCTAATGCAAACTATTTTATCAAAATGAGTGTTTCAGCACACAACGCACAGAGATGGAGTGCAGGGCAGCTATCCATTCATCACATTTCCTCAGGATGTTCTTGGGGCACATTTCAGAGTGTGTCAGACCACGAATATATATTAAAAACTGGTTTTGTAAGTCTTGTTTGCTTTCCAATTCCTTCAGCCATTACTCAAGCAAATAAACAACATTGGGTTTATTGGTCCTCTATTTAGAAAGGTCTAATTTACACTTTAAACACTCAAGGACTTATAAATAATGGAAAAGATCAAGCATTTATTTGGGAACACCACGATCAGGTAATGGCCATTGAAGGTGTGAATTAAATTACTTGAATGTTTTCACCTTAATTTGGAGCCATCCTAGGGCCTGTTTGCATATCGTTCCGAGAGGAGCAGCAGGAGCCTGTAACACTCCGCTCTGAAGTTGAATTATTAAAATTATAGAAGGCCTACCTACACATTGCTTATGGCTATCTGCATAATTTTTTTAGTATTTCCTAGACATCTGCTGTGCATTACTACAACCACACGTATCTGTTTTCGCCCGATAAAGAAGGCAAAAAAGGACAACTTTCTGATGTTTATCCATCCTCTCTATCTGCTCCTGCTACTTTCTGCAGGGAAGTTTCCTGGGGAAATAAAAAAAAGAGCCTTGCCAGCAAACCTGGATTTTCTTGGTGCGCTCCATTCCGTAACAAGGGCAGAGCAATTAAAGCCATCTTTTCCAAAATCTTGCCCCAACATGACTGAGTTTGGCTCTAGTCTCTGCAGATGTTGGGAAGCCACAGACGTTGCAACCTGAGCCTTAAGAAAGGGGAGTAAAAAGAGAAGTGGGTGGGAAATGCAGGGAAGAGCCACCATCAAACATCATCCAGGCAGAAAGAACTATCACAGACCTAAGTATTTATCTTTAACTAGATTTGGATACAAGTTTTTTAAAATAATTACTCAAACTTACTGTACTATTGCTACAATATCTGTCCTATTTTCAGAGACAAAAACAAATCCTTGAGGTATGGAGTGGAGCACTACAGATCAAGTGCACATTGGATTTTAAAACAGAGGAAACCCCACAATTTCTTTGAAAACTCCCTGTCTATTTAGAAAAGTGGGAGAGGTAATTTTTCAGAGAATGAAAGAATATCCTGTGATGCCTCGACACTGGCAAACAAAGTTCTGGGCCTCTCACTACAGGAAGGACATTGAGGTGCTGGAGCGTGTCCAGAGGAGAGCCACCAAGCTGGTGAGGGGTCTGGAGAACAAGTCCTACGAGGAGAGGCTGAGGGAACTGGGCATGGTTAGTTTGGAGAGGAGGAGGCTGAGGGGAGACCTCGTTGCCCTCTACAACTCCCTGAAAGGAGGGTGCAGAGAGGTGGGGGTTGGCCTCTTCTCCCAAGGGAATAATGACAGGAGCAGAGGAAATGGTCTGAAGTTGCGGCAGGGGAGGTTTAGATGAGATATCAGGAAAAATTACTCGACTGAGAGGGTGGTCAGGCACTGGAACAGCCTGCCCAGGGAGGTGGTGGAGTCACCATCCCTGGAGGTATTTAAGAAATGTGTAGACGTGGCTCTTCAAGGCATGCTCTAGTGCCCGAGATCATTGGTTTGTGGGTGGCTGTGACATGGTGGGGTGTTGTGTTTTGTGCGGTTTTTTTGGTTTTTTTTTAGGTTGGACTCGATGATCTCAGAGGTCCTTTCCAACCATGTTGATTCTGTGATTCTGTGAAAGGAGGAACTACCCCAAAGGACAAAGGCCAGGAAAGTCCAACAGCAGGACAGAGGAAGAGGAGCTTTTGCCTTGGAAATTCATTCTTTAGTGATCTGTAATAGTCTGGTTTTGGAGGAAGGGTGTATTTTATTTTATTTTATTTTTAATAGCCAAAGCTTTCTAAGCATTCGTGTCTAGCATTCCTCCTTTATGAAGAAGGCATTCTCCTTCATGGGGAGAGAGAAATCTTTTATTTTCCTGTGAACTGCTTTATTTCAGAAATAGAAACCATAAGAAGAGGACTCTATTACGAAATCTAAAAGACCATTTGTAACCTACAGTTGTGCATAAAATTCCATGAATTGAGTTGATATCAGGGAATCAAAATTTTTAAAAAGTCATAAGAATGGTGATGAAAAAGAGTTATACACGAGTTTTGGAGCAGAATACAGAAACAAGAAATTCAGAGAGCAAGCAGGAAGAGTGACGGATTACAAGGGACAGGCTGAGAAAACTACCAGTCCAACAACTGTCCATAATATTTTATTTTCATTACACTAAGGCACACGCAGCCTACGTCACTGGTACCAACACATGGCTGTCTTAGCAGACATACCAATAGAAAACCAGAAATACTTGGTACTAAATCCTGTCTAGAAGCAATTTTTTTTCTCATTTTTGAGGACATTCAAAAGCAAGTTCTAAGCCGTTTTGTTGCCTTTGCAACCAAGCACAGGATTTGAGTTACGAAGAAGCCAAAGTCCTTAATACCACTAAAATGTTACGTTTATCAGGGGGAAAATCCAAAGCTGTAAAAGCCACTCTATTCCCCAGAGACAGTCAATTATTTCAGACTTCCCTGACTCGAGTGTCAGGAAAGCACTGAGGATGTATCCAGCTTACAAGTTTAACATGAGGATCAGGCAAACCTCTTTGTCACTTACCTTGCAAACGATGATTGATTTTTTTTTCCTCAGATAGACCTGCTTTTTCTTCGAAGGGAAATCGCACTCACTAAAAGGCTATCTGAAAAGGTCTTCACGTAAACCAAAAGTCATTGAGTGAACTGGAAACAAACATTTGGAAGAGGCTGCTAGAGAGCTCATGGCATTTGATTTTGCTTGTAATCCAAAAGCTCTCTTAAAAAAAGAAAAGCCAAGTTAGAATAAAACACTAGACCTGTGATTAACTAAGTTTTTGCTCTTCTATGGCATGCCCTATGGAAATGAAAACTTTAAGCATTTGCTTTATCAAGCAGTTGCAGCAAATCCTAAAAAGAAAAGAAAAAGCTTTGGCATGCAATGAAGTAAAAAAATTACTGAAACGAAAAAACATATTAAGGATTTTATACATGCACTGTTGGTACCACCTGACCTGACCCTCGGCCAAGTTTCTTGCTATAATACTGCTGAGAACATGGCAATGTTTAACCATCTGAGCTTGCTTCTTCATAAAAAAAGAGTGTTGTCTTGAGATAGTAATTTTTAACAACAAAACCACCTGAAAATAAACCCCTTGCTCCTTTTGAAGATTCTCGCATCTTTTAATAGTTCTAGATTATCATTTTCAGAGCAGGAATAAGTGTTGAATTGCAACAGAGGTGTGCCTTTCTTCACCCTGTGGAAGTTTGCCCATGTGCACGCTGCTGAATAAAACACAATCCACCCGTGTTCAGACCAGGACTTGGGAACTGAGCACCTGCAGTATTGGAACATTCATGCCATCATCTCTGAGCACACCAGGACCTGGTCCCACTCCTCATGGCAGCTTGCTCACACATAGAATCGTAGAATCATATGGGGTTGGAAGGGACCTCTGGAGATCATCTAGTCCAACCCCCAGCCAAAGCAGGTCCACCCAGAGCAGGTTGCACAGGAACGTGTCCAGGCAGTTTTTGAATGTCTCCAGAGAGGGGGACTCCACCACCTCTCCGGGCAGCCTGTTCCAGTGCTCCACCACTCTCACAGTAAAGAAGTTCCTCCTCACATTTAGGTGGAACTTCTTACACTCAAGTTTGTGCCCATTTCCCCTTGCCCTGTCACTGGGCACCATTAAGAAAAGACCAGCCCCGTCCTCCTGACTCCCTCACTTTAAGTACTAATAAGCATTGATCAGATCCCCCCTCAGCCTTCTCTTCTCCAGACTAAAAAGACCCAAGTTCCTCAGCCTCTCTTCATAAGAGAGATGTTCCAGGTCCTTAATCATCTTTGTGGCCCTTCGCTGTACCCTCTCCAGCAGTTCCCTGTCCTTCTGGAACTGGGGAGCCCAGAACTGGAGCCAGTGCTCCAGATGGGGCCTCCCCAGGGCAGAGCAGAGGGGCAGGATGACCTCCCTCCACCTGCTGGTCACACTCTGCCTGATGCCCCCCAGGATGCCATTGGCCTTCTTGGCCACAAGGGCCCATTGCTGACTCATGGGCATCGTGTTGTCCACCAGGACTCCCAAGTCTTTTTCCTCAGAGCTGCTCTCCAGCCAGTCAGTCCCCAACCTGTCCTGGTGCAGGGGGTTACTTCTCCCCAGGTGCAGCACCCTACACTTGCTCTTGTTAAATTTCATTAGGTTTCTCTTGGCCCAGCTCTCCAGTGTGTCCACACACCAGATCCCAGCTCGGCAGCACATCATCCATTCCTCACACTGCCTGCAGCTGGAAATCTCCAGGGTCACAACGGGGATTATCAAATGACCACAAGCACAGAGCTTCTCTAGGAACGAAAACCAGAGAGAACTGGGACATGGATACATAGATCCAGTCCAGCAGTGAAAGAAGAAGAACCCATTAGGGTACAAAATCCTTCCACTAGAAGGAAAAGGGCAGGATTCCTGCATCTCACCGTTCCTCTGCCACCAGGACATTCCTGTGAAACCTGTCCACAAAATATTCCCCTCATCCCTCTGCTACGGCCAGCCCACACCAAGGAGGCATCAACCATGGAATGGCTGGCTCTTGTGCGGCAGATCTGTACGTTGCACCTAGATGAGAAGCAATCATGCTGTGCAAACCCTGCCTTGGGATGCAAGGTCTGATGTCTTTTCCAGAACAAAAAAAAAATTCGTTATGAAAGAGTCACACCTGATAATACTATTTTTTTAATAATTTTTTTGGCAATACATATCCAAAGCATTGATGTGCTCTACTGATGGACTCAGCCCACATGACGGCTGAAGCTATCGACTTCACCCAACTGAACTGAGACCATTCATTAAACAACTGCTCAAGGTCATGGGGCTACTCAAGCTTCAGTGGTAGCTTCAAATGTGCGTGATGGAAGTTAAAAACGGAATTATCAGAATGTCCATTTATTTTTAAAGTAAAAATAAATACAGTGTGATTCAGACTTTTTCCATCAAAATTTTAATACATAGTTTTTGCTTTAATTCTGTATTAACCTGGAGACTACTAGAGCCAGTAGCCACTTGGGCCGAGGGGATTTTAACTGCTTCTTTGCAGTAGTTTAAAACACAGAGCAAACTACATGAGTTTGAACCGTATCACTTTACTCTGCATTTCTACCATTAAAACTTTTCACGGAGAACACCTTAAAGAAGCTGACAGTCTTTTCAGCTTATTTACATATTTTTTCACTTATTCGAGTAGAAGCTTATGAGGCAAAATCCCCATCTGAATCCCTATCATTTACAGGAGAAGCTTTTGGTCTTCTTTTCAGCCGCCGGGCCCACGCAAGCTGCTCTCGCTACACAAGTGAATTAAGAGGCAAAAGAAGAAGGAGCAGCATCACAGTACTCGCTCCCAAACGCTGAGAGTTCACAACTATTCAAAAACTTCCATGTTTTCTTATTGCTTTTCTTCCAGTAAGGTTTCCTCCGTGTCTGTAGTCATGGTGGAGTAGAATTTCTGCGCGACCTCATCCGCCAACTTCCCAGAATCATTCCTTTCACAAAACCCAGGGATTTAATATATGTGAAAGATACTTTATTGGTGCCTATAACTGCATATAACTAACTGCATATAACATGTGCATATAACTAACATGCAGTTAGTTGTCGCATTAACCAGAGGAGCAGCCTGTGCCTTGGGTCGGGAAGGGATCTGAGCTTTCTGATGGTGAATAAACACAACTTTCTTAAAGACAAACTATTTAAAGTAAACAACACATGTCCTTAACAGCCACAGTACAATGTATAGAATCATAGAATCATTCAGGTTGGAAAAGACCCTTGGGATCATCGAGTCCAACCATCAACCCTACTCTACAAAGTTCTCCCCTACACCATATCCCCCAACACCACATCTAAACAACTCTTAAACACGTCAAAGGATGGCGACTCAACCACCTCCCTGGGCAGCCTATTCCAGTCTCTGACCACTCTTTCTGTGAAGAATTTTTTCCTGATGTTCAGTCTAAACCTACCCTGTTGGAGCTTGAAACCATTCCCTCTCGTTCTATCGTTAATTACCTGTGAGAAGAGACCAGCACAACCTCTCTACAATGTCCTTTCAAGTAGTTGTAGAGAGTGATGAGGTCTCCCCTCAGCCTCCTCTTCCTCAAACTAAACAGTCCCAGCTCCTTTAATTGCTCTTAATAAGAATTATTGTCCATGTAAAATCCCATTACCAAATGATGTATTTTAGACTTAAGTAAAAAGAAGCAGGAGGGGTGTAAAACTAGCAAAAAGCTATTTTAACAACTCCAGAAAGAAACTAAATTTCAACAAGAAGTTTCAACAACCGGAAACATTTCCCATTGCTTCTCCGAACAAAATTTACAGACCAGAGGAGTTATCTCTCACTGGGACATGAGAGGTCACACCGCGGGAGTTGAGGAAGGCAAAGCTCCCTCAAGGAGAGGCCAAAAAAGCAGCTACACCAAGCACGTGAACACAAGTAACCATCTTACTGCAGTTAAAAACCAAAATACCTGCCCTAAGCAAGGTGCATTACCCCGTGCATTGGAAAGCACTGGTTCCTGCAGCTCAGGGATGGTGATCACCAGATGGGGAAGGCTAACTTCTTAAAATAAATTAACATGGTGGCTTGCCAGCCTGTGTGCAGACTTCAACCCTGCACAGGGACAGTGTGACTTGGAGGTTTGGGCGCTGCCGTACTTTTTAAACATTGCACCTCAGGGCAGGCGGAGAGGAGAAAAAACCCTCTGTGCACCCAAAACTCTCCAATTTTTTATATTCCAATAAATGTACATGGGCTGTGTAATCCAGGATTACGTGCATGTTATAATCAAACGTATGATAACTGCCACACGTGTCTACACAGCCAGAGCTTATACCCCACTGCAAAGCCCTGGGAGTGATCAACTGATTTCTCTGATGTTACTCTTTTCATGCAGCTCAGAGTCCGGAACTCTTTGGAACAGTCTTATGGTGACTGCAATGGTCTTCTCAGGTGAGAGAATCACAGAACCGTAGAATTGTCAAAGTTGGGAGGGACCTTCAAGATCATCGAGTCCAACCATCAACCTCACTCTGATAAACCCCATCACCAAACCATGTCTCTAAGCACTATGTCAACCTGGCTTTTCAATCCCTCCAGGGATGAAGCCATTCCAAGGCTTCACAACCCTCACTTTGCCAAACCAGGTGTACGAGTACAACAGAGAAAAAATACATCTTCACACACCTGGGTGCTGTAACAAGACCATGGTGGTCGTTCCACTCACACACGCCCGGCACCCCTGCACAGCTGCTGTGCAAACCCAGTAAAACCAAGCAGAGAAAGAAAAACGCTCTGAAAGCAAATCGAGTGAAAATGCAGGAAAACTGAAGTTAGTGGGTTTGGATCATCTACTCCAAGTGATTTAAACACATCCTGGTCTCATCCCCGGCTGCTTCTTTTTCACTTAAGGCATATCTGCCTAATTTAGAAGAACAAAGAATGTCAAAAACCCCTTGTTAAGATGAAGCCTTTTCATTATGCCTTGAGAGGCACAATAGAGAAATACCTGTAACTGAATACTACAAGATCCCTGCTTCTGAGGGGAAGATCCATGGATACACCCATTAAAGGCTCTATTTTAACACAAACATAAAAAATTATTCACATTTTTTATTTTCAAATAAAAAAATAGTTTTCAGAGTTATCATGTGCCCAGCATTACAAAGTATATTTTAACCACTAACTCTGCACTGCAAAATGTGAAATTCTACTACCAAAGCGGGGGAAAAAAAAATAAAAATTGAACAACTTGTCTGCTTTGTTCAGTCAACGCAGGGGGAACAAGTTGAAATCCATGGGTAAGAGAGAAATACAAATACATTTTTAAAACCTGGAAGTGATGCACTGCTTTAGCCTGCACAGTTAAGGGCTAATAGTATGTGTTATTACCACTGAATACACAGCTGGCTTCTCTTTAAACTTTGTAAAGAGTTTGACTGAAGTGATGTACATAATAAATAGCCTCAGACAACTTAATTGTATTAGCAGAAAATAATTATATTGGCATCCCACGCTTAGGAAATATGGCAAAGAATCTCCCTTTCAGAGGACGGAGTTCTGAGCATAACAATGGAAATTACATTTCTGTATGAAGAGATACACGTGTATGCACTTTTCAGGATAAATACATTAAAAGATTAAAAGAGTAATTCCACATTGGGCTGAGTTTTAGAGCCTGGAAGTCTCGTAAGAGAAGGCTTTCACGTATCAGGACTTCACACTGAGACAGTATCTTGATTTTAACAGCATTTCAGGCAAACAGGATGAAGGGAATCAACAAATGCTCAGTTGCTGAAGGCCTGGGGGGGAGGAAACCAGCCCGATGCTTTGATGCTCTCTCATCACAACAGAGCTATTCCATGAAGAGTTCCTAGCACTCCATTTTTTTCCTCCTATTGCAAAACTTCCTGTATTTTAATAGCCCAGAATAAGAAGTATTTTGACAGATTTATACAGTTACTGCCCACATTTTAAGGAAAATCATGGGAATCTTTGTGACCATAATTTCACTCATGATTTCAACACAGGCACCAGTACAGGTTAGGGGTGGACCTGCTGGAGGCAACTTCTGAAGAGAGAGATCTAGGGGTCCTGGTGGACAGCAAAATGACAATGAGCAAGCAGTGTGCTCTTGTGGCCAGGAAGGCCAACGGAATCCTGGGCTGCGTAGGGAAGAGTGTGGCCAGCAGGTCAAGGGAAGTCATTCTCCCCCTCTACTCTGCACTGGGGAGGCCACAACTGGAATCCTGCGTCCAGTTCTGGGCTCCCCAGTTCAAGAGGGACAGGGAACTGCTGGAGAGAGTCCAGCGAAGGGCAACAAAGATGATTCAAGGATTGGAGCATCTTCCTGATGAGGAAAGGCTGAGAGAGCTGGGACTCTTTAGCCTGGAGAAGAGAAGGTTGAGGAGAGACCTTATTAATGCTGACAAGTGTCTCAAGGGTGGGTTGAAGGAGGATGGAGCCGGACTCTTTGCAGTGGTTCCCAGTGAGAGGACGAGGGGCAACGGGCACAAGTTGGAACATAAGAGGTTCCACTCAAATATGAGGAAAAACTTCTTCACAGTGAGAGTGCCAGAGCCCTGGAACAGGCTGCCCAGGGAGGTCGTGGAGTCCCCTTCTTTGGAGATTTTCAAGCCCTGCCTGGATGCTCCTGAGTAACATGCTCTGACAAGCTCTAGGCAATCCTGCTTCAGCAGGGGAGTTGGACTAGATGATCTCTATGGTCCCTTCCAACTCTAAAAATTCAGTGAAATTCAGTGAAATTCAGTGAAACATGAAGAAGATTTTATTATTGTCAGTATATGTCTCAGACACTAACAAATAATACTAAGAAAAGTTTAATTCTACTCCTGAGAGATTAATACTGTAGGAATGCAATCACGTTTACACACAGAGTAGAGCCACAACAGTATTTTGCCCAAACAACTGAAGTGAACAATTTACTTAGTGTCCCACTCGTCCCTTCCCAAGGTGGAAAAAGAACCCCTTTCTGCTCTGTGAATCACCAAACTTTTCTTTATACTAACTTGATGCTTTGGTTTTGGCCAGATCACAGAATTGTCTAGGTTGGAAGGGACCTTCAAGATCATCTAGTCCAACCATAACTACACAACGTCCTAAAGGGGGAAACTGGCCACATGAAATCAATGTCCACCTGGCTCTCAGGTGCCCCCCTAATCATTTCAAAAGTCCTTGGTCTGTTCCAACCAAATGTAAAACCCATCTGGAAATCTCAAACAGTGTCCCTAGGGATGCTGTGAGAAATGAAGGAGTTGGGTTGAGGAGATCATCGTCTCCTCCGCAGAGGCAAAGCCTTGGTTATGGGCAGGTGGAGCACACAGCTTGGGAGCCCATCTCACATGCCACCTTCCTACAGCAGGGGACAAGAGATTAAATTAGTAACAAAGGGCAAGTAGGTACAGAACAACCCGTGCTTGTGGCAGATGTCATACCAGAAAACAACCTGTCAACAGAAGATATCTAACACAGCACCTATTCCTAGTAAGGCCCAAATGGGGAACAAGTCTAATAAGACTTTTTTTTTTTTCAGAAAACCTGCAAAAAAAGAGACAGCGGGTGCAGAATTAACGCTTCCTGAAAGCAGAACCAAACTAAGCGTGGCAGCATCCGCACAGGCCATGGAGCTTGCAGAATGCTGGCAGCAGTTGGCCACTGCCACGGCTCCTACGTGATTATTGTTTTGCGTCCAATCTAATTATGATCTGGCACAGTTTATTGTCAGTGTTTGCTGATAAAAGTCGGCTTGGCAGACCTTAAAATCTGTTAATACTTTAAGCCTGAGGAAATCGAACTTTCAGTGAAAACTCCTTCACACGCTCATTTTCTTTGTGTTCTCACAGCATTTGTTCTGAACCATGAAACAAAAGCATTTAAATTTTTGGACTTCTGTTTTTTAAACAAAAATGACACAAGCCAAAATAAGATCTTCCAATGGAAGAGAAAAAAAAAATACCCACAAATCTAATGATATTTTCTGATGCTTTCTCAAACACAGCATGCTTTTATCTTTACACTGAGCAACTCCAGCAACACACTGTAGGAGCAAATTATTTGCGCAGTTGAGTATTTCTATCAGTGATATTTCTCAGTTTGTGTCTTTCCTGAACACACGCTGCAATCTCTTCCTTTCTTTTGACAGAAATACTAACCAGCAGAGTATACAAAGCAGATTTCAAAGCGAAGTGAAAATAGGAACATAGAGTCTAACAATATTAAATCAAAAAAGCTGTCAAGTTTAGCAACAGATTGTTTGCATTTCCTTTATTTTGTTGTACAAGTTCTTTGTTTGCATAGAAAAAAACCAAAATAGATGTCAACTTACTTTGTAAATGGCTGATATCCAATAAAGATGAAAATAAGTAACTCAAATGCTAATGAAATAGCAGCAATGTTGGTTTGCCAAGCAAATTACCAAAAGGGACATCATTTTGACAGGAGCAAGAGGGAGGAAAGGCAGTAACAACTGACCCCCTTTCCAACCCTCCCACAGAAGCTTAGTGGTTTTTTAGTATATTAAACGGTGCCATAGCTCAGAGCTGAGCACTGGAGACCAACAGTCAGTGCTGGTAGATGGTTATCACCATCTACAGGACATTTTTGGCCCTGGCCAGCTAGTCCTTACCCAACGAGCTGCTGGCAGAGCCTGGGAGGTGCCACTACCCAGGTCTGGATGCGGGTACTGGCTTTGGAGGCCAAAGGAACATAACTGTACAGACACGGTGGGACCACGCCAGTTGGCTTCACAGCCTCAGGAAAGGCTGTGTTGGTGCTCACCTTACTCATACAGATGTGCCTGCAGAGGCTCAAAACTAATAACACTCCAAATATAAGCAACTAATCAAAACTTTGGCTTCATCACTCAAATTGCTGCCAGGTCTCATCACTCAGTTGCTGATGACCGAAGTGAAGAGCCAGCACCGTGTGCTGGAATCAGTATCTATAGAAGTTTCCTCCCCATTTTCTCTGGCTTATAAAGGCAAGGTTTGAAGCAGCATGGGACAAGAGTTCAAGGTTTTACATGAAGTTTAGGCTTGACTTTATTCTCAGACCTGGATCCAGCTGTAACTTCATTAATGTAGAGGTCTCCAATCCAAGAGAGATGCAGAGATGGTAAGTGGACAAGGAATAGGACAGCTCTGTCTCAGCCATCTTCTCTGAGAGCACTTTTATTGTCCAAATAAATCCAGCAATTCACTCACTAGTGCAGTAACTGCTCCAAAATCAGTTCTTCCTCTAAGAGGGGAGCACAGTTGTGCTGCATGAGGAGCTGCAAATGGCACTGCAAAGTCAGTCCCCTGCTTGCCTACCGATTTTACTGCAATTGCAACTGCACATCACTGTGAAGGTCTCTAGTCACCCCCTTTCGTAATTGCTGAGGTTTTATGCATGACATTGACAAAGCTGCTCTTTTCTGGCATTTTGAACTTCTAGCTCAAAAAAGTGAAGAGGGAAATTTAAGAAACACTAATGCTGGCCAACACTTGAATTTTAGTTTGGACAGCTCTGCCCAGTTAATCACCATTTTAATTTTTCGCTGGGGCAGAAGAGTCATGATCCAACCAGTATGTGGTTTCTGTTTCGCTCCCAACATGGGGCAGTAATGTGGACATCGTTGTGTCTGTCTAAAGAGACCAAGCAAAAGAAATTCCTTCCAGGTGTTCAAACCCAACTCAAGCAAAAGCTATAAAGAAGAAGGTGAACTTAGCCATCTTCTCAGAAATTCGAGGTATTATTTTGAATTCCCTTTGACATTATAAAAACATTTTAAAATAAAATTGTTAATAAGCTTTTACAAACAAAACTGCTCACATGGTATTAAATCCAATTCTTTAAAAAAAAAAAATATCTAAATATCTTATCTAAAAAAAATTATTTGATCTAAAAATACACCTCAGTTCATCTAAAAACGTAAAACTTCTGAACCCATTAAATATCCAGCCCATTAAGCCACACACGTGTTCAGTAACACATTTGGATTGGTTTGTCACTTGTGAAGAAAAACTGTTAATAAATTAAAGAGGTGTTTTTAAAGAGTAACTTCTGTAAGCAGCTGCAAACTAATGTGTGGAAACCTTAAGCTCGCAGATTTTTCACAGCAAGCAAACTCAAAGCGTTCAAAGACTGCTTGATACAAATGGAAAGCATCTAAAAAACAGGAGATGTAGTCCATAGTTACAGAATGAGACACTCCTTGGAGTTCATTGCTTCTGAAAAATACTCAGAAATCATTGCGCTTGCCCTCTCCAATAGTAAATCACACCTGTGCCATCCTTGGACACATCACCAAGAGAAGAGAAGGGACAGGGTTGTCAGTTTAACTCTGCACAGCGCTGCTCAGCCTCAGACTGCAAGAGTGACTCCAGTTCTGGTGGCTGCTTGTTGAGAAACCGAGAAATGGGAGAGGATTCAGTAAAGAGACAAGACAGCATCAGTGCGTAAGTGACACTTCACAAGAACTCACTGAAAGATCCAAATCAGCCTGACTATGGGAAAGAACAAGAACTTATCTTTATCGCTCTGTATGAGCATTGCCAGCAGGTGGAGGCATCAATTATGAAAGGTACGTGTTAGAAGAGAATGTGTCCAAAATGCCAAAAACATATAATTACGGAATTAAACACTGAAATTAATCACTAAGGTTAATCAAATGCAGGTAATAAGTGTGTAATGCCATTAAATGCAATGCAATAAATAGGTATTATCACTACAATATTACCCCTGCAATACAGAAGTAAATGTTAGTTTAATAGTCTATAGTATGTCGGTCACGAGAGATATTTTTAAGGTGCATTTTGACTCTGAACTCCACAAACTTATAGGAAAAAATATTCAGCTTACTACCTAAACCTGTAATAGTCTTGGCAGAAAGATCCCTTCTCTCATTACACCACAGAATACTGGAAGACCTTTTCGCTACTACATTTTTTCATAAGTTACCAAGATTTACTTTCAATAATCACAGCAACTACAGCAGACTTTCACTTAATGTAGAACCAGGAATAACAGATCCAAAGTTACAGCAAAGAATTCTGAAAAACATTGTGCTGGCGTCAAAGGCATTACTTCAGATGAATGTTCCAATATTCAAAGGATGAGAATGTTTGCCTCATTTACCTGGTGTTTTTTTTATTTTGTTTGTTTTTATGTTTCAGGAAAGTAAAGCCATTCCATGTAGCTAACAACATTCTGAGAATTAATGCAGTTACTATAAAAGAATCTTTATAGGCCATTCAGTTTTGATCATCCTGAGATCTTTTGAGCAGTTTCCCTCAAACCCTAATTTGGTAACCACACATGGGACAGGAGCTGCAGAGCTGCTGGATGGCATTCACCAGAGGGAACAGCGAGGGGGACATAGGGGATGGCATATTTTATTTCCCATTTATAGCTTAACCCCTTTATAAACTGTTAACCAGAAACATGTGTAGAGAGCTGCCTGGAGGCAGGACAGGTTGGGGGTGACCTGCTGGGGAGCAGCTCTGAGGAGAAAGACCTGGGAGTCCTGGTGGACAACAGGATGCCCATGAGCCAGCAATGGGCCCTTGTGGCCAAGAAGGCCAATGGCATCCTGGGGGGCATCAGGAAGAGTGTGACCAGCAGGTGGAGGGAGGTCATCCTGCCCCTCTGCTCTGCCCTGGGGAGGCCCCAGCTGGAGCACTGGGTCCAGTTCTGGGCTCCCCAGTTCCAGAAGGACAGGGAACTGCTGGAGAGGGGACAGCAGAGGGCTACAAAGATGATGAGGGGCCTGGAGCATCTCTCTTAGGAGGAGAGGCTGAGGGACTTGGGTCTGTTTAGTCTGGAGAAGAGAAGGCTGAGGGGGGATCTGATCAACGCCTATAAATACTTCAAGGGTGGGTGTCAGGAGGATGGGGCCAGTCTTTTTTCAGTGATGCCCAGGGACAGGACAAGAGGGAACAGGCCCAAACTGGAACATAGGAAGTTCCACCTAAACATGAGGAGGAACTTCTTCACTGTGAGGGTGGCAGAGCCCTGGCAGAGGCTGCCCAGGGAGGTGGTGGAGTCCCCTTCTCTGGAGACATTCCAAACCCACCTGGACACGTTCCTGTGTAACCTGCTCTGGGTGGCCCTGCTTTGGCAGGGGGTTGGACTAGAGGTCCCTTCCAACCCCACAACACTCTGTGAAAATGAGAAATCAAGTTGAACAATAGCATTAGCAGTGGCATCGGCTGGCTGTGTCTGATAGGGAGACAGGCACCAGACAGGCAGGGAGTAATCTTAAGCCAACACATAAATTCCTTCCCCTGAACTGCGAAGAACCCACTTGTCCCTCTGGGGCACGGAGGGAGTTTTTACAAGGCAGGGGAAGCCCAAAGCAGAGCCAGAGGCAGCAACGTCTCCTGATGGCAGCGTTACCCCCAGCTCAGCCCTGGGAAGCACAGGGAGCCTGGGGAATCTGCTCGCAGAAGACACCAGGGAAGGAGCTGGCAGTCATTCAGACTAGTTTTGCAGTTAGAAACGATACACCCACCAAGCACTGCATTGATGACATTTACTACAGTAACAGTATCATAAATCTATAATCCTTTCTCTCAATAAACTATGCTGTCATACAGTATATTAAACTCTCTCTTAATAAACTGTTCTACTTCCCCTCTTACCTCCCAAGCACATAAAATAAACATCTATGAATAGAAATAATTTATAAAATGAAGCGCATTATTTTTTTCTGAGAGGAAAAGATAACAATATAGTCAGCCATAAATTTTATTCTTACAAGACTCCTCCTTCCCCACAATTTTTCCTTCCTGCAGCATCATTACCATGTAATCTAAACGAATTTGCCTATCCCTGAGCAGTCGGCGCTGAATATTCAGTGCAGGTTTTCATTTTGATATGCTCTTACAAAAGACACTCTGTTTAATTTTTTTCTGAGTTTGCATAAGATTATCCTTGAAGGGGTCAGAACATCCCAAGGGAAAACCAGCGTCACCTGAGAAGCACAATAACAGCCGATTACATAGGCAAATAAACAATGGTACAAGCATTCTTCATGGACACTCAAATCCTTTAGCTTTTTCTTTTTTTGGTCTCTTTTTATTATAAAGGGTATTGTCATTTCCCATACATTCTTGCAATGTAATAGAGGGGCTTAAGAACTAACTGGTATTTTGCTTGGATGAATATGACTGTAGAAAAAAACATTCTGTTACAGTAAGTTAAGAACTGAGCTCAGGGACTAGGCAGAGCTAGAACTAGAAATGTTAACCTTGTTCCAACCCTTCATGTTTAGCTTTTAAAAAACCCTTTACTTCGACATCTTGCTTCCATCCCAAAAGTATTTCTACTCAGTGGTCCAAAAAAGTAAGAGAAAAATGTGATTAGTGCAACTGTTCAACCATTCTTCTTCTTTGGTGTGTGGTCTTTATTTGCCACGCATGTTTCTCTTTAGGTCAGCAGCCACACTGTTCTGTTTCGGTTCCACTGTAGCTTCTCGTCCACACTGCAGGTGTGGAGACAGGAAGGGGCTACCTTCCTACAGCATCAGTCAGGTTGGAAAACCCACTTTCTGCTGCATCAGCTGCAGTATTGGGACCCGGCAGCAGCTTGGAGAACAACCCTGGAGAAGAAATCATTTCCTCTATACATAGAATTGCCTGGGTTGGAAGGGACCTTTAAGATCATCTAGTCCAACCATCAACCTAACTCTGACAAAAACCATCACTAAATTTTCTCAGGCTAACAGCTTTGCCTCCTCTATCTCCATGCTGAAGGTACAAAGACTATTTGGTTGTGTCACTCCTAGCTTTGCTGCTGTTCATCCTAATGCTGTTAATCCTAGCTTAGAATTTCCTTTTTTACATTAACTTACATAGTCATTAGGGATCTCTTGTGCCTCAATTTTAAGCCATCATCTTCACCGTTCCTAGTTATGGCCAAATCAGTGGGATTTGGGAGTTAAACACGTGCTAGATTGAAGGGATTCTCAGCAGAGACCACCACTGACGTGCCAAAAGAGGTGTGCAAACCCCTGGCTGGGACACACAGGTACCCAGCAGCAGGGTCCTGATGGCTTCTGGCCTCTTCACGGGCTCCCACCATGGCCATCAGCCAGGGACCTCTTGGTCAAAACGACTGCAAATGCTCTGCTGCACGCCACCTCATCTTCCCACATCACTGGCTATTCCGATTAATTACCATAATCACAGTCTACACTTAGCTACTCACCTCTCCATTTTTAATGCAAATTTACTGCTGCAAACTGTTATAACGGAAGTGCAAATGAAACCAAACCACAACATTCAAACTAAGCATTTAACTCTCCCCAGAAAATTCAGCTGTGAGCCTGTAACGAAGACTTAATGACAGCATTTCCAGTTCAGATCACAAGTGAGCAATGGAACGGTAGTAGCTGCAAATAAAAAATGTGTCTCAGTTCAATCATTCATTCATTCTGCTGGTGACAGATACCTGTCATGTTCCAAGTGGGTCTAGAAACATATTTTATTCCATGTAAGATAAATCAACATCTTCACTTCCAAACATTTTAGTAGTAATGGAAGGCAATCATGCCTCGAGCTTGGGAAGACCTGTGTAAAGATGTCATTTAGAACAATACAGTCAACTTTATTTTCAGAAGAGTGAGAGGAAGTGATAAAAAATTGCCAAAAAACACCAAAGCAGACTTTTCAGTGCACTGGATGTAATATTTGGAAAAACTTCACATAAATGTTAAATAATGAAGCCACCTTGGTAGTTGAGCAATACTTGGTAATGTGCCATGAAAACCTTTTTACCTAATGGACACCTGGGGATTGGGCAGAAAATTGACCCCACAGTTGAAGGTGCGGCAGAAAAGCTCTCCAGCAGCTCTGCAAAGCTGAAAGAACTTGTTTGACTTAGAACCAACCTGAAAAGCACATTCAGGAAGGAGACGAGAATAATTGACACCAATGCAAATAAATTCATGTGACTCGATTTGACTGAATAGCATATAGAGAAAGTAATAATATAGGTTATTACTGACAATAGAATTAGCTGAGAACTCTGCTAGATTAAACTGAAAGGAGTATACGCCTGAATATTTTAATTTAGATGGTGAACAGAATCACTGATATGATGTTACCTCATGGGGGCATATACCATAAAAATTGGACCCATGCAATTAAGGCTGAAGGAGACCCATTCCAATGACTCCTGGGCCATTTATTAGAAAGAATGAAAAGAAAGATACAGTAAAGGAAAGATGGAGATTTGGTGGTGGTGGTAGCACTCTGAAGCCTGCTAGAACGGCCAGCTCTGCTATCTGGGGGAATTCCACCAGGTTTGGTGTGAGATGGAATCTCTAAGCAATCATTAAGAGAACATCAAAAGCAAAATTTCTCAATGAGGCAATTTTTGGCTGTTTACCTAGATCCAAAGGCATCAACTGTTATTCACCAGAATAGGAAAAGCAAAATGTTATTTCCTGCTTATAGAGAAAGTCAGAATTTTTAACTTCTGCAGAGGAGCACAACAAATTGATGGAAATTCTAACTTAGATGACAAACAAATCAACCAAAAGCACTTATATCCAGTCATTCTTCCAAGGCAAGATATAGTTCAATTCAAGCTCCCATCAGGTGGTTTCACTGACTTTAAAGGGGTGTTTTCTAGTCACTGCCATGTGTCAGGGGTGCCAATTCATCAGTCTGTCATAGCAGTGCTTGCAAAGAGATCTTTGCTATTATCTGCCACAGACTCCCCACTTTCCTCCCAGACGTTTTGTGCAGCGCCAAGTCTTTTGCTTAGGTAAAAAAAAAAACAACTTACAATCATCTCCAATAGGAATAATTTATCCTGCCTATTTTGAAATCTTCTGTCTTATTTGCTGTGGAGTTAACTGGCCTGTTTAATTGAAGCTGCTAAATCAGATAGACAATCCACAGGTTAAAGAATTTCCAATGTCAGCAATTGGTCTAGTACATGCCCAAACGCGCCACGATAAATTGGGGACGATTTGGCTCCATGTTCAGTTGTAGGAAAAACGAAAAGAAAATGCTATAACAGAGAGCAGCCTTTTCAGTGAAGACTCAGTCCAACTTATAGCAAGCAATTCCATCAGCAATTGAACAAATGAAGTCTGCTTTCTCTGCAGGTGGCTTTCGAGTCACTTTAAGTGAGCTAAACCAAAAATGCAATAGTAAACCTACGAAGATGGTCTTTTTGCCATGAAGTCCTTCAGCAGCAGCAGGCTGGCATGCAGATGTGGTTATCCATGTATCTCTTACATAGGATGAAGCAATATTACTATGGGAACCACCCGAACACAACCGAGGTGTAATGTGATCTTAGGTTTGTAGATAAGCAATATACCAGCCAGCTGCTCTTCTATCCTAATTGAGACTTTTTCATTAAGAAAAAAACAAGTATCATTCTCACTCCTCCACCTGTGTCCAGCTCACCAGATGCCCCTTGCTTGTTGTGAGCTGCTTTCGCCAAAGTCCAAATCAAATCTTGCCCTTCTATAGGTCTGACTACTCTTTCAGCAACATTTTTCAGAACTCAATGAACAGTTCCAAGGGGATAACTTACTCGATGCCCTTTACTATTGTCTTTTTAGAGTATTTCTTCAAAGCATCTGGTTCACCTATTTTAAATATATTTTTTTCCTGCAGCCTGCTCTCTCTAGCCCTAAGCACATTTACCTGAAACTTCCCCCTCTGTCTTGTGATACAGAACAAGAAAAAAAAAAACCTAACTTTTTTTTTTTAAAACATGGAAAGAGAGACACTACAGTCATCCTTCTTTGTCTGTCCCTACCCATTCAAACGTAAAGGCCCAGCAGCATCTTTGTCATCCATCAGACACCTACCTCAAAGAGAAGTTATGGAAGTGAACGTAGGCAAGGTCCTTTTATATTCAGAGAAGCAAAAAGGAGCAGGTAACATGTTTTGAATTCAGAAAGCATATTACAAGACGACAACCCTTTTGTATGGGCCTTCACTTGGCACACGCCACTGTCTGCTAGGCCACATATTTATTATGAGTTAAAGCTCCAACTTGATAACACTGTGCCACAGGGTAACTTGGATGCGTGAGACAGGTCCAGAGTAAAGCGTGAAAAAGCCACACTCACAGCTGTGAAGCAATGCACCACTTCCACAACCTTATTTTTGTTCAGGTGCATGGGTTCTCATCTTGCAAAAGGCAAAATATATAGTGACAGGAATTACCTCAGGACTTGGATAGTGCTAGAACAGCGTGGCCAAAGCTCACTGCACGCCAGTCTGGAAATAATACGTAAGGTGTAGAGAGCACCTTTTCTGTTCTACTAGTGAATGCACCAATGACCTATAAATGCAGTTATTTTATCCATTCTAAAACCCTGAGACAGTAAAAAATACGACAACTTCACATAAATTACATTATTTCACCACAGCGGTTAAGCTAATGATTTCAACTACACACCCTTTGTGAAGTTAAAATATGCTGTATATACTTATATATTTTATACATGTAACATGTAACTAACAGCCAGTTCCTCATTGTCTATTTAGAGCTCAGAATTAAGTGCCCACCTGTGGCAGTTAACCACATTTTGCATTAAGAGAGAAGGCTGGCTGTTTTTATTCAACATTTCCATCGTAAGCAGAAGGGAAAAAGGAAGTTTGCCAGAAGCATGAATTTTAGCAGAGTGTAAAGAAGTGACCAGCAGGTGCCTCTGGAGCACAATCACGTGAAATTTATACATTTATCTTGAACTAATCCCGAGTCTGGCTATGGCAGCTATAATCATTTGGCTTTACCTTATTGCTAGAAATTTTCTGCGACGTACCCCACTCATTTCCAGCAGAAATTTACCATACATACATTGATGCAGCACAACTGTTCCTACTCATGGTCTTATTTTAGTATATTTTCATCCTCTGAGAGTTTGCATTCATGTTCCCTCTTGAAAATCTAAAATCTCCATCCCAGTAGTGTTAAATAAATTAAAAAAAAAAAAAAAAAAAAGATTTATTTTTCTAGCTGAGTAGAGTTTGCTCTCTATTTCTTCCTGCTTCCTTTCTTCTCCAAGTCTAAGGAGGCTGCAGGGTTGTTTTTGTTGGTCCATTCAACAGCTCTAACTGAACAGCCAGACTCTCCTGACCTCCAAGCTTCCTCTCCTTACAGCAAGGTCCCATAGCCAGCACAGGGCAAAGTCAGACACACGTACCTCACCAGCTCCTGAGCTCCTCTCCACAGGCAGGTTACAGCCAGGTCAAACACGTGTGTTCCAGCAGCCTTTCTTCAACAGCAGTTGGTAGTGAATATTAGGAAAGTATCTGACTCGTTGACTGGGAGCAAAGGGAAAATCTTTGCTCTACTTTCAAGGTTCCTACAATCATCTGCTTAGAAAAATCCAGAGCCATCAAGCGCAGTTGGGCCATCATATTACAGGAATCTTAAAAAGGTCCTGGATATACATTCTTCCATGACTCCCAGTCCTTTTTTGAGCTCGCTCACGTTTCGAACCCTTTGTGTCAGTGGGTGTCTAACCCTTTGTGGCACCTGGGCATGTTTAGTTTGGAGAAGAGGCGGCTGAGGGGAGACCTCATTGCCCTCTCCAGCTCCCTGACAGGAGGGTGTAGAGAGGTGGGGGTTGGCCGCTTCTCCCAAGGGAATAATGACAGGAGCAGAGGAAATGGTCTGAAGTTGGGGCAGGGGAGGTTTAGATTAGATATTGGGAAGAATGACTTTGCTGAGAGGGTGGTCAGGCACTGGAACAGCCTGCCCAGGGAGGTGGTGGAGTCACCATCCCTGGAGGTATTGAAGAAACGTGTAGACGTGGCACTTCAGGGAATGGTCTAGTGCCCGGGATTGTTGGTTTGTGTCTGTTTGTGGGGTGGTTTGTTGGTGGGTTTTTTGGGGGTTGGTGTTTTTTGGTTTGGTTTTTTTTTTTTTTTTTGTGGTTGGACTCTATGATCTCATAGGTCTCTTCCAACCATGAAGATTCTCTGATTCTGTCACAGTTTGATGGGGTGCTACAGAAATGTTTTCCCTGTGTAATCATGCAATGTAGTAACTGCATACAGTAACTCCCAGTTCTCCTGCTAGGAAGAAACAGTTAGAGCTTTTCCTGCCATTTATTACCTTACATACATAAATGACTAGTTGCTTCTAAAAGGATACCAGTAAGTTTGTTGAAGTCACTATTAAAATGCGGCATATTGACAATTACCACCTGAACGGGGCAGCGTGCCTGGCGTGGGAGGCCACAGGGATAGGGGATGGCTTCTCCATCTCGTTGCCGCAGGACACAGGCTCTCCCAGTGCCCACAGCTTCACTTGCCACACTGCCATTCACCACCTCTGTGTGTGCCAGCCACAGCCTGCCCCCACTTACTGAGCTGCCTCAGCCTCCCAGGCCACCCAGCTGGCAGGCAGGGCACAAATATTCAACTTTTCCTTTCCAGTCATGACACCGTGGCTTATGGAGGTGCTATTGTCTTTGTTGCCTTGTTTTCCTTTTATAAACCTGTGCTTTATTTAGGGCTTCACTGGAAACAACCCACCTTGTTACTCTCGTCTCCTTTGCTCTTGCTGTCAGAATCCCATCAATTCTCTACCTTCCGGCAAGTTTCTGATGTTACAACAGTAATTTCAGACGTCCAAAGTACACCGATCCCAGTATGCTGCTATAGTTTTCAAGACTTCAAGCATTAGTATAAAAATCTGCATATTTGGTCTTGATCTGGTAATTTGGCTGGTCTAATCAGATACTTCCCAAGGCAGTTCTTCATTGTTTTCTATCTGAAGTTGATCAAATCCTACCCTATCCCTGTATAAGAAAGCTGAGTCTCAACGCTTTCCTCCACAGAAGATTAATTCCCTCAAACTGGTCATTTGTCAAAACCATTCATTCCTCAAGTTCCCTCCAGACTTGTAACTTTAACCGGTATTTTGCCTTAAACAAAATCCATCTTAAGTGGCAACTATTACAAAGAGCCATGAAACTTCATGAAAACCTGGAGACACTGCTAAGCATGTTATTTACCTCCTGGTTACTTATCTTGTTTTATTCATTAATATAAACTTACATGAAAACATACCGTGTTTAGTCCTCATGTAATCTCAACTCACCACGTAATAGATGCTGGCTATTCCTGCTATTTCAGGCCCCCCATCCCCTTTTATGAGGGTGGTACTTGCATCAAGGAGCTCAGACAGGGTACACAAAGCGAGTAGTACTCACAGCTTTCCCCTTCTTTTCTAATTCCACTCTCTTTTACTATGCTACAAAGTCCACGTCTTATCGCTGGCTGCACTTTGGCAACGTGACTCTTCCCACAGCAGCCTCCTCGCTGATTTTTCGAGAGTTCATTTTGACAGCAATTTTGAAGATCGGGAAGGTAATGGCTCGTTCCGCTTTGCCCTGCGCCCAACGATAATAATGCGCTTCTCAATTTGCTAGAAGAGTATTTGCCAGACAAATCTTGGACAATGTATCAGGGCTTCAAAGAAAACAATTCCTGGTTCTCACTCAGCCAGTAATGATGGGTAGGTCACACAAGGGTAGCTCTCTCAGACTTGAACCTAAATCCTCTGCGCTGCCACCGGCACACTCCATTTTCTCTAACAACGGGGGGTTAGCAAAGAAGCTTGTAAATCAAAAACTAATCATGAAATGGAGCCAGCTTTTAGAACAACATTAAATGGTAGGCATTATTCCACACCGCATGAGGACTGAGCTCTGGACGCCCTTTCACCTTGCTATCCTATAATACTGCTGGCTAAGTACTAGCACTTAGGGAAGAAGTCTGGTCACTGCCCTAAGCAGTACAGACAGCAACTCCAAAGCTCTTATTCTCACAGCCACAACTTTAAATGATGTTTAAATACCGCTACAGAGAACATTCTCTACCTTCTCTCCTCTTAACAATTCCATGCTCCAACCAAGAACAAAATATTTCATACTGGATCCAATTAAGATGCAATCAATTTTAACTGGATGCGTTCCGAGTAGGCATAAATATTTCTCATAAAGGAAGTTATTAAATTTGATTGATAGAGATTAATATGGAGAAAGTGAATTACATTATGAACAGCTGGAAATTAACTTCGTCCTTGCAAGCATGAGACAATACCAAAGGTCTCTTGGCCTTCAATTGCAAGCAAATCAAAGAGGAAGAGGAGTTTTTCAAAACAGATGCACTTGGCACAGCAGGAATTTAAATACCAGTCTGCTAACAGACTGATACATTTTTGTACTGATGATCTATCAACTATGAATTTCAAAATACAGCTCTTGAATTAAGTTGGAAAAGGCCCTATTCTGTATTTATGTCTTCGCTTCACATTTCGGTCCAAGTCCTCCTTCTTGGACTTAATATACTACATGGAAGATTTTCAAAGAGGATGATTAACATCAGGATCACCAAGACTTTCAGTACTAGAAGATAAGGCATTGTGAAGGCTCCTCTCTTTGGTGAGATGAAAATCTATCCCCAACTTTGAAAGAAATCTAGATCTCTCCCATCACTCAGGCTGAGGACATTCCAATGAGGAATGTCGCTTCCGAAGTAACAAAAGGAAAGGGAGAAGAGTCTTCTGCAGGGAACAGTCAGCACCCAGAAATACAGACACACACATATTGGGGTTCGGAACTATAGCTTGATATAAATATGCCGGGCTCCACGTGAGCCATTTCCACTGAGGCATTAGACCCTGGAATTGCAATCAGATTCTCTGAAAGCACCAGTCCAGCATTTAATGGGGGTCAAATAAAAAAAACAAAACAAAACAAAAAAAACACTGAAACAACAGACACCATTAGGAAAGGGGAAGAAAACCTCAAACATTTTGCCATTATATACTCTTTAGCAACCCTTCATGTGCAACGCTGTTTGTAGTTCTACCTGTCACACAGCCATGGACTGTTCTCCATGCTTCCTCTGGGCAGAACTGGGCTTTCCCACTCGTGGAGCCAGGATACCCTGTCAGACAGCCCCTGGCATCAGACGCTGGGGCTTTTTGGTTCTCTCTCCTTCCCATCAACTATACCATCTCTGCAGATGACTACTTGCAACTAGTAGTTTGTGTCAATAAGGGAGATGAAGCAAGGCCTTACCACAGGAGAACAATGATGATCCCAGCTCCATTTTCATCCTACTAACTGGGCAGCCCTAACTACCCCTTCCACTGAGTCACACCTGCAGTTTAAAGCGAATGGAGATGCATCTCATTTCGATTTATTCTGGCAGCAACAATCCAGATATCTGTACTGGAGCCTCGGCTGCTTCTGCAGTGGAGACCTCATTCAGATGGGCAGTGGTGTCTGTGGCGCCCTACATCTATTTATTTACCTTTCACATACCTTCAGCATATCATCTTCTCTTGTATTTCAAGAATCTGAAGATTTTTAATATTGATTTTTTCCCACACTTCTAACAGTCTCCATTAGACATTTCTAATTCAGCTGTATCTCTCACTGACAAGGGATGACCAGAAAGAGGACAGGACTGTCACACTTGTTTAGCTGCCTTTGTCTTCTTTGGCTTTGCATCCCTTTTGGTGTCAGACTTGTGTTTTCACCTTGCCGGAAAGGACAGCGCAACTCTCTATAAACCAGTTGGCAAACTGCTGCTAATGTTCTCCTATCTTAGTTATGACCCTGTTCACAAAGAGCTGTTACAAGGGCAAAGTCATGTTACTTATAATGACAGAGAGGTATAAGATGAGGGAGGTGGTGGAGTCTCCTTCTCTGGAGACATTCCAAACCCACCTGGACACGTTCCTGTGGGACCTGCTCTGGGTGGACCTGCTTTGGCAGGGGGTTGGACTAGATGATCTCCAGAGGTCCCTTCCAACCCCATGTGATTCTGTGATAAGATGCTTTACACTGACTGCCACAAAATTCAAATGCCAAACATCTCTGTATGACCATAACCTGAAAATTTACTTAATCTTTAAATAGAAACACAATAATGAGGGGAAAAATCTGCTCTGGCTGAAGCCACTGATCACAAAACTCAGGTGGTGCCCAGAAAGGCAGTGACTGCAAATTTGAAGAAACTTGTCCCTTTCGGGCAATATGTGGGTGTCAAAATACCACCGTGCTTTCGCTGGTGAGGTAAAACACATTTGACTTGTGTTAACTTTGAATTGTGAATTTGTGTCAATGCACAACATAAGCAAGCCTTTAACAACTTCTGGGAGTTTAGTTAGACAGAGCTGAAGCAGCTACATATTGATGCCTCATTATTTTTAAATTGAAGAAGAGATTTCCTTTCATTAATTCTTTATTCTATAGACAGATGGGAAATGATATTTGCTTTTTTTCAAGGGCCATTTCGCCTAACTGGCAGTACATTGAAATTTAGGGGGTTTTAGTATTGAAACACAGTGGGAAAAAGTTGGGAGAGAAAAAAAAAAGATACCTTAATCTGAAAAACGTGCTGCCTTGGTTTTGTTTTATTTCTTTATCATCTGTGGTAAGACCTATGTCAGTTTTCAGTTGTATATCTGCAGACATGCCTGGTAGCTGTCAGATGCAAATATCTCAGATTAAAAGATAATTTTTGTGTGCCAGTTATAGGTTAGAAGAAGAGTGAAATGGTCTGAAAAAGATCGCTATAAAGCTGGCAGGTTGATCCTCACTTGAGCTCAGAGCCAGTAGCAGCTGTGCTTCCCCCGACGCCAAGGGAAGATCTGCCCCGGCCCTGGGCTCACCTGGGAAGAGTTTGGTTCCTGGGATCGTAGAGGAATATGGAATCAGAAGCTGGGAACCTGCTTGTTGAGATGGAATGTAGTTTATAACTTAATTTCATATAACCAAGGGCTATATATGTATTTATTTTTTTTTAAAGTGTATTTATGGAATAGTTATCCATTTGTTCAAGAAAACATAGAGGTGACTGCTGCTTCTGGGGCCTGAAAATGGAGTTCAAAAGATCTGGTCATCCACTGGTAAAGAGTACTCTCTGTGCAGACAATTCATGCAGAAGCAGAGCAGTCCAGGCTGGTATTTTGTATCTTCCTTTTAGCTGCTAGTCCTTCTTTGTCTTCTTCCTTGCTAGGTATTTCGTATCTTGTGTTGCTGGATTCATAAACATTAAAACACGTTGAAAACACATACTTACTCTCCCTTCAGTACTGATTTGCACTGTCCTTTTCATTCTGTTGCTGGGCATGGGCTTGAAACTTCTTGTACCATTTCTATTAGATCTAATAAGCATTTAAGCAGGATGAGCAATGTGACAACGCTGGAATAGCTCCATGCATTTTATGAGTTCTAGATGTTGGTCCAATTTTTTGTACATGACTGCTATCTGTTAGGTTAAACGCACCGAAAAGCAGAAGAAAGAAAAAGCTGAGTTGAAATAAACCTCTCACCCTTTCCTGCTTCATCCCATCAAAGACATCAGGGTATTAGCTAAGGAGAATGCTCTCCCAGCTCAAGTCAAAATATAAACCTCGCTGTTAGATGAGTGCAAGGATGAGACTGAGAACTGGAAAATCAAAAAGTGCTATAGCTGGCTGAATAGATTATAAAGTTGCTGTAACCTTGTCTCTTGGTGTGTGTGAATATCCTCACATAGCAGTTTTTGTTTTTCCAATCATCATCTAACAACATTTCGGTTAATGAACAGTCTATTTGCATTGTGGAGAAAGTGCTTGAAAAGTTAAATATTCAACTTCTAAAAGAAAATGCACCGTACATGTTACCATGGTGAGAATCCAGACTTGCTGGACTGCTGTTCCGCAGAGTGGAAGCAGTTTCTGGCCTGGAGCCTTAAGGCAGAGCAAGTCTGATCAGTTCATTCCTCAATCTCTGCTTGATGAAATCAAAAGATGGGAGTTCTAAAGCATTTCTTAAAATACCAAAGGTTCTCTGATTTGGTCATTGATCTGGTCTTTTCTCTGACTCCTTTTGAAGGACTCAGATTATTTTCATTTTGTGAGTTAAGGACCGCAGGACTATAAACCCAGTGCTCCCTCTCGGCAGCGCTAATTCCAAAATCAGCTGTAACATCCACTGCCATTCTCCTTCTTCTCCGAGTTTCTACGGACTGCTTCAGCTCTTGTGGACAACGTCACGTCTCCAGCAGTAGGTGAGCCTATGTCATATTTGCTCTGAGTAGGCCCAAGGTCTGCAACTATTTTAATCTCAAAAAAAAAGAGGTACCTAAGGGGCTCTGCAGCATCTTAGGGGCGAACAGACCGTCCCTGGTCAGGACACTCTGCATTTCTGAGATGTTTCTAACCTGTACCTGTGTGTTTCCACATGGATAATGCAGTAATTTCCTCCTGGCTGCGTTTTGAGACCTCTCAGCTAACCAGAACTGAATCCATTTAACTTTCATCCCGTTAATTTCCATAGTTCCGTAATCAGCTTAGGTGGCATGAGGCCATGGAAACTTAAACTTAGTAAGTCATGCCCCCGCTGCTGTTAAAGGCTTGCTTATGTTGCGTTCATGGGTGTAAAGTGGCTTTTCCCTCAGCCTCCTCCAATGTTTGTCTTTTTTCAATACAATTGATACTAAAATCAAAGAACCTACAATCCCTTGTCTGTTTAAAAACAGCTAAAATTTACTAACTTCAGTTGTACTCGACCTTGCTGAAGTGACAGCACAACTTATCAGCTACGTTTTTTGAAATCTCAACTCCAAACAGGTATTGACTGCACCCAAATACGAGGAGGACTTGGGATGTTTGGAGCAGAAAACTGCTCCTCTGACCGTAACGGATTCAGCTAATTAATATGAGATAACTGTAATTGTACCTAATATTAGAACTACTTAAAATAGCCCGATGATACAGAGAAACTGTTGGATAAAGATCCTGGATTTGAAGGAAGCCCAGCAGTCATACTGAAAAAGCTGTAAAACCCACAGAAGGTATCTTTAGCATCTCCCACTGAAAGAGCTACAGTTGATGTAGTTTGAACAAGTACTGTAAAACACAAGCAGGGAAAACCCCATGCAATGCTATTAACACACAGTTTTATCATCTCTTTCCTCTCTATCCTCCCACGTTGACTGAGTGAGGCCCAATAAAGTGCATATATTTCGAATCAACTATGAAAAACATGTCCCAGTAATAACATTTCCCATGCTGGCATTTACTGGGGCTCAGGAACTGTTTGTCATCTTGTATTTTAACCGCTATCAATTATCATAAAAAGGTTGAAGTCTTCACCTACTGTTTGATGAATAATGCATGAGAGAGCTATCAACAACTGGCAAGAAATATAATTTCCAGCTCTTTAACACGTGCTGTATAACAAGCGGTAGTCCATAGGGACTGGAAAAAAGTGTGTTCTCCAGTTGCAGAGTCCGGTCAGGGAAAGGTGCTCTTTAAACAAGGCTTGCCATTATCCTAAAGGCAGCTGAAATCCGATGGTTTACCATGAGATGTTGTTAGTAAAAAAAATGAAATAGCAGAAAGTAGTTCGAATTAGTATCGTATGATATTCCAAAGGGGGAAAAAAAATAATCAACATCTCAATAAACTGAAAGCTCTGTAAGGATGGTTACTGTATGCATTGTTCAAACATGCACTCTTCTTAAGGAAATACATTTTGCAGGCCACTGTTATCAGGGTTTTTTTGTTCTCTTTTTTTTTTTTTGGTTGGTTGGTTTGGGTTTTTGTGTTTTGTTTTAATATAACCATAGCAGTATCCCTCAGGCACACTTTCAAGCACAAAAGAAGAGGAGCACATCCTTCTCTTTCAGCTCCTCGCAGCCACAGATGCTTAAAAGCAGGGGCGCTCCGTGGGAGAGGCAGGGGCAGTGAACACACACGGTGACAACACGTCCTAACAAGAAACAGTTTCTCAACCCTGAGATTAAGAGCCTGGAGAGGCACCTCAGAGCCCCTGCTGACTGAGGGGCCACGCTTCCAAAAGCGATGTTGCTTTGTGATGCTTCAACAGGAGCATTAATGCTTAATAAAAACATGAAACCAACTCCAAAAGGTAAGCTTTGCCAATTTAACGTGTTCATACATGGCGAGCTGATGATACTGATGTTGCTTGAGCTGTAGCAAAAGGGTTTTAATAACCCAGTCGACCTTAAGCACCTTGTGGCAAACGCACAGGTAGGGCTGGAGCAGGCAACCCCTTCCCTTCCAGCAGGCACAGAAGGATGATGAGCTCTGCTGGAACACACAGCCCGCGGCTGCCCAGCAAGAAATGCACCTCAGATTGGACAGCTTTTGCTGCATATGAGGGTTCACAGAAAAATAGAGACATCTTTGCATTTACAGTCTACTGAAAATCCAATGTAACATTAGCTAAATGTTGTGGAAAAGGATGTTCTTCTCTAAAGGCCCTTCTGCAAGCACCTTGTTTTACATGAGAAGTAGGAGAAATTAGCTGCAAAGTGCATTCCTTCATGGAAAAAGAAGACAAGGACAAGAGTCTGATGGCTCCAAGGACTCTTCCCTTCAGATCTATGAATGCTAACATCCTACTGAGGGTGTAAGGTCCTACTGAGAAACACTCTTTAAATTGTGAAAGCAGTCTTAACACGTGTTCTAAATAGGACAAGAAAAAAACCCAAACAAACAGAAAATTCCTTTGCTAACATATGCAAAGCCAAAACTGCTAACAAATGGACTTCTACTTCTCTGATTTGGAAAACAAAAGAAAACCAAAACTCTTTTTCTTTCCCACAGAAAAGATGCTCAAGCAGGAGCACATGAGCCTGTAGAACACCACATCATAAACATCAACTGTTTGGTCACATTTTTTTCTTGCCCACACAGTGGGCAAATTCCTACTATCGGATAAGATACAGTTAAGGAAAAACTAATTCAATTCCGACCCCAAGAGACAAAATATTTCCATTTTTACCTCAAATGAATTGCTAAAAAATCTGGAAACAGAGTTAGGTTTCTTGCCCCCAACACACAGATGCAGGAGGTCTGACACCTGTACTTCAGGGCTTACCCAGCAAAGCCCAAAAATGTGGTATTTGGAAGACCACTTCAGCCAAAACTGAAGATGGAGAAAATGCATGTATCAGTGTATCCTACTGAAGTGTCTAAGCTATTCAACAGCCCTGCTGGAGAAAGACAAGATGTGGAGTAGAAGACTTTGTACTTCTTGCAGACCATTCAATCAATCACAGCTTATCCCCACTCCTCAAGTGCATTGCTAAGATTATTGTATCCATCTAGAAAAATTAAATTCCATAAATCATTTAACAAAGTGTTTAAAAATCCTGCAAGGTGCACTGCCAAAGAACAAACCTGTTCCCTTTGATTGCTCCTCTGTTGAGATAAAACTTTACATCTATTTGCTTATTGCTGGAAAGCGTGCCTGTCATCACCCAAAGACATTGCCATGCAATTCAGAGAAGAAATACGTAACAAGCACAACTGGATGCTTTTGGAGATAAGCAAGCTTCACCTTTCAAACCTCAGAGCAGGGAAAACTATTTGGAATCAAGTAAAACCACGTTGCAAAAGCGTGAAACAGGCTCCCCAGTAGTCCCAGACATGGACAATGGGGCAAATGGAGCCTGAAGCTTATGCAGTGTGATTCACACAGGTAGGGAGGGTAGATCTCAAAGAGATAAGTCATCATCTTCTCATTTAGCATAACACGACACCATGTGGACAAGCAGACCCGGCTCGTTATTATCACAGCCAGCTGACCAGTACCTCCAGGGAAGAGTTTGCTGTGCTGCATATTCACCTGATGCACAGGAACACTTCAGTTGGGGCCGTACAAAATTGCTTCTATAAGCTCCAGAAACTGGCCAGGAATCGGAGGAGACTTCTTTCACTGTCATTAACAAAAAGGAATACACTGCTGACTAAAGGAGTTGGTACCCACTCAAGATAAAAAGCTGAGCTCTTCTGCAAAGCAGCCTTGAAGACAGCAGCAGGGCAGTGCGAGTCGTAGGGGCCTGATTGGGAGCATCAAGGTTTGCCTAAAAGCTGTTGCAGACAGATGATTTCCAGCCACAAGGGTTTGAATTAGAATTTTATATTAAAAGACCAAAGAAGGGTAAGTTCTGACACTTATGAGTGTATCTCATTAATAAAGCTGTTTGATATCCTAAATTGCAAAGTAGCAGAGGAGTGAGCTGGCACCTGCCGCGCTCACCCACGTACAGGTGATGGAAACTACATGCTTTTTCAACCAATAATTTCAGGCTTCTTACAGAAACCACCAGATGAAATTATGTCTCACGCTAAGGAGGAGCTCAGACTCGATGTGTGGGTTTCTCCTGCCGTGAATGGCATCACTAAAAATGACTGGCCCCAACCCCGATCTCTGACTAATCCCTCTGTCCGATCCTTCTCCCTTCTACATCAGTACTGGCTGTTGATTCTGAACAATCTTCCTCCTCATCCACAATTGTGCACATAACCCAACTTTTTTTAAACTAATTCCTTTTCTAGAAAGTCACAGACTGATGTCGCATCTGGTACAGAATGGTATATTGGTTTTACCTAGACTGTATTTACTGGCATGCTTATACTTTTTCTCATGCACTACTGAAATCAGGTCCTGAATAATTTCTGTTCCTTAAAATAGTATATTTGTTACTGTTGGGCCAATACATATGCCAATATATTTTTCAATCCTCTGTTATCACCAAGCTTGAAAGATTTATTAAAGTCCTCAGTGTCTCATCCACGATTTTGTGCATCGGCTCTTTCACTATTGCGGGATGAAAATTATCTGCTTTCCTTCCTGCTCCTCCTCCTTTGGGGACAGAGAGCTCGCTGATTTTTTTTCAGCCTAAAAGCAGGCACTTCCATTCCCTTCCACGCCTCTTCAGCAGCGTTCTTGCCCTTGCCCTCAATTTCAACACAGTCCTCCTTAATGACAACCCAGACAACGTGCGTATTTAGGGTTGAGGCAATATCCAAGACCATCTTTAACCTTTACTCTCTCCTAAAGCACAGCCATTCCTCTTCATTTATACTTCTCCTTCTCTTGGCTGAAAAATGGTTTTCTTTTTAATATATGTGTCGATGTCCGAGTCAACTAGATTTTGATAGTTCTCACTTCCTGATG
Organism: Calidris pygmaea; assembly: GCA_003697955.1. NCBI lineage: Eukaryota > Metazoa > Chordata > Aves > Charadriiformes > Scolopacidae > Calidris > Calidris pygmaea. Next base: position 325,889 of record QJSC01000314.1, read on the forward strand.
CCTTGATCAAAGCCTTCTTTTGACTGACCCCTTTCTCCATTTCCAATCTATATCCCAAGTGTTTTTCAAGAATCTCATTTACTGAGCTGGTTCATTTTTAGCTTCTTGTGTTAATAAAATAAAATCTTACTTATTTCCTAAAGTAGCCTTATTTGAACTGGAAAAAAAAATAAAAATCAAAGCGATTAAATATTGACCTATGGATTTAAATTCAATTGAAGACCTATACTTCCATTCATAATCCTGAACCCTTTCAAATACCAGCTCTCCTCCACTGTGATAAAGAACATCCCAGACACTGAACTCTGCTTGTCCCACCCCTTTTGATAATTTGCTTAATCCAGTTCAAATAAAACAAAACAACCTGAATTTATAGGGATTTTTGCCTGGAGGTTGCTGATCCCAGATACCTACAGCACTTATTCTGAATCTCGTGTGCGTGTCCTGCATTAATATAGCGCCATCCCAAATATGCAGAAAAATATGCATATAGAGGGCTCAGGTTCTTAATTAATTCCCCAAAGCTTTTCTGAGCAGCATTAAATGAATAAATAAGAACTTGAATAAAATGTTATGGAAAATGGTTTTGTGTTAGGGCTAAAAGAGCCATCTTGCCTCTGTTAACCACCATTTGCAAGCCTTCCAGTTGATCAGAATTGCTTTGAATAAAGAACCATCTTCGACCATGCTTTAAATGGGGAAACAGCAGTTACGTTCAAAGTGATTTAAGAATAAATACAGTGGGTAATTTTTTGGATTACCTAGAGAACTCATCATCCAACAAGGTGGCAGTTACTGAAACTTCTCTACATTACCAAGGGAGTGATGGCAGTCCTCTTTTGGCAACTTTTGTTCCCATTTTCTTTTCTAAAGCTGTAATTCCTGTCTAGCTAAGAATAATGAGCTATAAATCAGAAATCGAGAGTTATAAAAATCAAATCAGCAGTAGCTAAGTCGGTGCAAGATGCTACGTAAAGTCAACAACACCTTTTTTATTTCAACCTAAGTGTCGAAGAGAGTCCAACAGGCCACCCCAAAACACTCTGTGACCCCCAACCAAGTGCTTAATTGTGTGTACAAAATACCTCCCCCTTCCCTTGGGCGTGGAGCTGCACACAGTGTCATCATGGAAGATCTGTCTTAGAACTGCAAGGATTTTTAATGAGAATTATTTCAGCAGCAATTATCTTGCTTTTTTCTCTTTTTGATTCAGTATTTCAGCTCTCACCTACCTCAGGAGTAAAAAATTATTCACACTGATTTGTAATGAAGGACACAGATGAACTATTTCCAGTTGTCCTCTGCAATCCAGAGCGCAACATTCTGGGGACATCCAGAGAAATTTAACAGCCATCATTAAGGTGTGTAATAGTCAAAGCTACTCATAGAATATCCTAAAGTTCCCCTGTGACACGTATCAGATGCTTGTCTAAGACCTTGATGCAGACATTTTCAAGATAACATTAGATAAAACAGGGGCTACTGTATTCAGAGATATTTACAGAAGCTAAAGTTTAATGTATCTCAGTATCATACCAATTTCAATCTTAACAAATTGGGAACAATGAGGAGGAAAAAATGAATATGACTTCCTTACAGCTCTTGGTTAAAAAGGAATTTAGCAATCAGACAACGAGCACACTACCTCATTTATTTGTCTTTTCCTTAATGATCAACATAAGAGACTGTAGAACATTATGCCTCCAAAAGATGCAAACAATTCAGATAAATTTGCATTACCAACAAACCATCCTGCTTGCTAACAAGGCAGGTTTTAGTGTATAGCCAGAATGATAGAATAAGTAAATTTTGAAAGCATCACCAGAGGCCGTCTAGCCCAAGCCCCTGCTCAAAACCAGGCCAACTTCAGAAAGCAGGAGTAATTGTAATAATTTCAGCTTCAGCAATCCATAGCTTTTCCCAGTGTTTGCTTTAGCTTTCAGTCTAACAGAAGTAATTTATCCAGAGGGTAGGGGCCGGGGCGGGGGGTGGACGCAAAATCTGGACCAGAAAGGTAATTCCTACCTTGTACACAAGTTTCACATCCTGTAAAGATCCCATATTACCAAACAAGTTTCCAAACCTCATCCTCAAGAAGAGGTTCAGTGCTAAAAGGATAGTAAGTATGCTTTGTAAGACTAAGCATAAAAACCACCGTTGATCTCTTAAGACACTGCAGGCACTGAAATCCCTCAGAAAAGCAACAAAATGCTTTTGGGGTGTTTTCTCCTCCATGGATAAACCTTTCTAGAGAGAAGAGGTGTGTCTCCACAATCTGTATAGTCTTTAAATGGTCAATGCAATTATAGCAATTTCACATTATCATATACCCGCAAATATTTTGGCTCCGTAAATCAAGACATTTCTCAGAAAACCTACACAGCTGGTGAGCAGCCTTGGTTTATACCAGCAAGAGACTTGTTACCAGGATTTTTCATAGCCTGAAGGCAATTTTATATATGTAAACTTGCAACTGCCTGCCTGGCTTATGTGCCCAACACTCTCGAAAAGCTCACAAAACCCGGGTACCACCAGAGTCTGTACGGTTTGCCTGGTGCGAGCTCAACAGCTCAACTTTCATGCTCTCAAGAGTCACGGCTGCTTCACCAAGAAATGTTTTCACTAAGAAATCTCTCCAACTCCTTGAAAGGAGGGTGTAGCCAGGGGGGGTCGGTCTCTTCTCCCAAGGAACAGGCGATGGGACAAGAGGAAATGGCCTCAAGTTGCACCAGGGGAGGTTCAGATTGGAGAGTAGGAAAAAAGTTGACACGGAAAGGGTTCTGAAGCCTTGGACTGGGCTGCCCAGGGAAGGGGTTGAGGCCCCATCCCTGGAGGTGTTCAAAAGCCGGGTTGACATCGTGCTTAGAGACATGGTTTGGTGATGGGGGGAGGGTCATATGGTTTTCTTTTGTTGTTTTTTTTTTTTTAATCAGAGTTAGGTTGCTGGTTGGACTATATGATGTTAAAGGTCCCTTCCAACCTATACAATTCTATGGTTCTATGAAATAAAAGGGAGCTGCGGCATAAATACGGCCTTGTACTATGCTGCATAGAAGAACAAACCCATAAAGAAAAAAAATTTCTAAAGGTAGGAAAAATAGTGGAATGCAAAGAGAAACCAGAGGACTAACACCTGTCCGGTTTCTTTTTCTGCATTTTAAAATGAATAAACTATACTTTTTTTGTAGAAATCTGGACATATATTTAATAAAGAACAGCAATCCTGAGCTTCAGAAGAATTGCCACCTATATGACACTCAACTGTACTCAATCTAAAAAAGGTGCTTTTCTTGGACATGGGATTTTAGCTTCCCCAAATTTCTCATGTTTTAATACACTCAAGTAGCACCTCTGAAGCTGAGTGCAAAATCGTAGGGAAGAGCAAAGCAATATAAAATGCTAGTATTATATTAGAGCATTTTGGTAAAAGAAATAAAAAAGAATCAGCTGAATGAATGCATTAAAATTAACAGCTCAGAAAAGCAAAAATAAAGTTGTCAGGGAGGATACAAAGAAAATAGACCTCAATAGACTTAAGGTTTGTTTGATTATTATTTTTTTTAAAGGAGTGGCAAAGAATCAGTAAAATCAGATGAAACCCACTAAACTTAAGAAAGGCAATTTTCATCTTTGAATTTCTTCTTTAAAAATTCTATCACTTCGAAGCAATAGAATTAACCACAGAATAATCAGAGGGATAAAGAAAACAAAAAAACACAACCCTAGGAGCTACATCAACACAATGCAAAAAGGGAATCCAAGCAAGGGCTGAATAACAATCTCGGGTAAAATGAATAAAGAGGAGATTAAAGCAAAGCCAGAACTGAATTCCCCAGGCGTCCCTGGCCTATGGAGTAGCAGGCTTAATTCTGGAAACTGAAATTGGTAAGTGGTGACCTTTGACAGACAGATATTGGGAGCAACCTACAGGCTCCAAAACTTAGAAAGAAATTAGGACTTTCAGTAGCTCATTGCAGAGAGAAAGCATAATTCACCCCAAAGGGACCAAATAAGATTTTTGCTTGTAAAAGAAAAGAGACACAAGAGGCATTAACAAGAGTGAGCACACAGGGGAAAATGCGAGGAGAAGGGAGGAACCAAGGGGATGAGGGTCACCCATCAGGGACCACGGGAGAGGGGAAGGACCAGCACATGACCTACATCCTGGGCTGCCGTGTTGACGTGCCGCAGCCTCTCGCCCCATCCCTTCCTGCTCCGGGTAGAAATGCTGAAAGGCTTGACTTCATAAAATGGAGAGCGGAGAGCTGCGTGTGAAGGGTTATAGCACCAGTAAGAAAAAAAAAAAAAAAACCACAAAAAATCCCACCAAAACCCTCAAAACTGAACAAACAAGAAAAACTTGTTTGTTTTTCAAGAAAACACCAACATGCCTGCAAAGTTTGGTGGTTCTCCCAGCTGCCAGTCTCCTCAGGGATGCCCTTTTCAAAAAGTATTAATTTCTTATGTGGAAGATAATTTGTCGCAGAATTGCTCTTTTAAACTTCACCTTGTTATGACAGTGACAAAATAACTGGCCCAACACAAATGCTCGGTAGTGCATTCCTGAAGCAATATTTGCCAGATTTTTCATTGGTCTCATAAACCATCCTGAAAAATAAAACTTAATGCCTGGCAGCAGTCACGTATAATTATTCTTCTGAAAAGAACTAATACACATTTGGGCTGATTTAGAACTTGGCGTCAAATAATTAAGCAAAGGAAAAAAAAAATTATGACCGACAAGGCTCATACTCCACAGAAGTTTGGTGGTGTTCTCATTCCGAACACATTCAGCGCCGCAGCCGCGGCCCCCCCGGCTACGGTGCCACAAATAATAATAAAACACCTGCTTTATACGCAAAAGAGCTCTGTCCCCAGGGACAGTGAATCAAGTCAGGTCTTAAAACAGCACAGGCTCATGATGAAAACCAGCATAAAACCATTTCAGAGCTCAGAGTGACGGCAGCCTTGATGCCCTCAGCAAATACTTGATCAAAAAAAAATCTTGCCCCTTCAGATCCCACAGTCGACCACTGCTCCTTGAACAGCTATGGAAGGACAGATGGGGTTGTCGGAGGAAGAAAAGTATCACTAGGAATGTGCTAATGGTATAAAAACTCGGAGCAGATACCCAGAAGGTTGAGACTTGATGCTTTATTTTAAACAGGCTGTATTTTCCCAACCAGGAGGATAGAATGTACAATACCATAGTAATGACGAAAAATGGTAAGGGAATATAGGAGAGACAAAAAAAAAAAAAAAATCAGGTGTGGAGGATAACATTTTGCTTGATTAACCTGACTTTGAAACTCTGAAAGGATTTAAGGAGTCTTCACATGAGACTCTGTAACTAAATAAACCAACACATGTAATTTATGTTTAAGCCAAGCAAATCCATCATTTATTGAATTATTTTACTGTCAGAAGCACTCCGCTGTTTCAAACTAGCAGTAACTTAAGCGTTACTCTGATTAGCACTTCAAAAGTTGGAATAAAGCTAAAATTACTGGTTTTCAGAGCAACCTTCTTAAAAACACAAGGACTATGAGGGAGAAAAATATACCATGAGTTGGCTGTACAGTTTTTTCAAGATCAAAGCAAAATAAATGTAATTAAAGGAAGCTGGGGCACGGCTAGCTTTACTATTTTTTTTGACCTTTTTTTATTTTATTTTATTTTTTTAAAGGTATTAATGCTTATGAAAGCAGTAAGAACAGCTCATTACTCACCTGGTCCATTTTCATGCTATCAGAAGTCCTTTCAGGCACCCGTTGAAGAATGAGAGACGCAAAGCCATATGTTCTCATCCAGGTGTGAAAAAGTAATGGGGTTTTATCATTATTTTAAATGAAAATTCAGTTGCGGTTTCCTAGAAGCAGGTAAATTTTTAAAAGCATATCTAGTTTATAGAAAGCCTCTCAGAAAAAAAATGGGAATTTTGTTCTGGGGTACAGACTTTCAAAGGTCCTCAGGCACCCCCTGGAGGAGACACAATAACTCAAATTTGTCACTGGAATTTCTACAGATCTCTGTATATTCTGTCGTGTTAAAGAGTAAATGAGGCAGGAAAGGTACCTCTACCTGGACACTGTCCTTCAGATCACGCTGAGTTGTTTGGGCAGCAAGTGGAGAGGACCATGTCCACCTTGTTGAAAGCAACGGAACATGCTGAGCTTTCCACAGGGTGAGTGGCGAGAAGAAACCATGTAACTTGGGGGCCATCAGGAGAAGCAGGAGGAGGTGGCCTGGAGGCACTCGAGCCTTAAGTCCTACAGATAATGAAAAGCTTTTCTGAATCATTCAAGAAGGGCCTTGGCGCAACTTTTTTCCCCCAATCTGGGATGTCAGCCAAACTTGAACACCGTTGGAAAGGACACACGCTGCGCTTACGGCAACAGGACTTGCAAAACTTTCTTCTTCCCTCTGTCATTAGCTCCACAGTCCTTCTGCTTAGTGAGCTGTCATTTTTAGTTTAGTTTTGTGCATTTTAATACAACACTTTGTTTTGCAGCAAAGATAAAGCAGGGAATTCTTTCAACACAGAAGAGGAAGGAAGGAGACCAACTTGGGATCCCATCACACTGTCACCTGGTGTCAATTGGACTTTGAAAAGAACTGAAGTGGCTCAGATCCCCTGACTACCACTAAAACCGTGCAGGCTTACAATCCTAACACTTTCAGTCCTTCAGAAAAGCTTTTCAGATACCTATCCACAAATGTTCCGCTAAAAAACGTTAGCGCTCTGTGCTTCTGGGATGCCTCCAAATCATCTATGCCAAAGAGATTCCCAAAGCTAAGATTAAAGCAAATATAGTGCAAATCCCCCTGCTGCCCCGTGCTGCTCCAGGCCACACGAGGCTCGCAGCATCTTGCTCCTAAAGGCCTCCGAAAAATCAAGAGACAGTAAAGTAGTTTAAAAGGCACTGAGTATCTTACCTGTCTTTACTACCATGGAAACAAGATTTAAAACCAAGTGTCCAAATTAATATTTTAAGATACTTATTAAATGCAACCAAAATATGTATCTTCATAGATTAGAGAGAATTTTTACTACGCCTCTCCAACTGCCAGATCATCTCCTCATTCAGGTAAGTTACCTGGGGTAGAGGGGGAAATGAACTTAAATAAAAATACATTTGAACAATTATGAATAATGCTAATTAAACTATGATGGCTATTTAAAGAAAAAAACAAAACACAAACCCTCAGCTACATAAGAGCTGTATTCAGAAAAAAAGAAAAATTAAAATTAAAACTTGGTAGAACAGACATTTTACTAAATTACTCTTTCCACAGGTATTCCCATACAAATACTGTCTCCATAGCTCTATATAGTACTCTCAATTGGCCTTCTAACAACCTCAAAGACTGATGTCCTCTATACACAAAAATGTTACAGCACCAAAATGTGCTGCAAACGTCTTTACAGCTTGACAAGAACTTATTAAGACTAAAATTTCTTTCTTTCAAGGCATTTAAGGAAAGATGACAACTTCAGCATCATCATGACTTAAGCGAGTGCAATATTGAACTACACCCTCTCACTAGGAGTAATTTCAAAGTGTTACAGATTATTTACCATTTGTGCTACGGTATGGCCAACGTGTCCTACCACAGAGTCATGCCCTAAGTTTCTATGCCAGAAGTGTACTCGTCTCCAGCTCCACTCTCTGCTGCTCCCGACTGGACTCCTCGCATGGACTTGGACCTGCCCTGTCACCGTGCTCTGCCTGACACTGTTGCCTGACCCTGTTACCATCACCCTGCCTAGGACCTGTGGGACTGTGTCCTGGTCAGTGAGGACACTGCCCCACCAGTGCTGGGGTCAGTCCCACCACACTGCTGAGACAAACCCTAACAATAGCTAACACATTTACTGCACATCACAAGCTACTTCATGGGATGCAGTAAAATAAGGGCATCACCGACAGACAAGATGTAAAGGCTCACTGAACGGCAAACCCCTGCCTTCAGAGGGTTTCTCACTCTCAAGGGCTTCCTCCGGTGATCAGCTCTCTCCAGTATTTGCAGTCAGCGACATGTCTCAAGCCTCCGTGAGAATCTGAGCACGTGGATCATTTCAACTCAACCAAGTGAATGCTCCTCACGGACTGAAAATATTTATTGACAGTGTCAGCGAGCAGATGACATTATAGAATCACAGAATCTTCATGGTTGGCAAAGACCTTTGAGATCATCAAGTCCAACCACAAAAAGGAAAAAAAAAACCCAACCAAAAAAACCCCCCCCCAAACAGACACAACCCCACAATCTCAGGCACTAGAGCATCCCCTGAAGAGCCACGTCTACACGTTCCTTAAATACCTCCAGGGATGATGACTCCACCACCTCCCTGGGCAGGCTGTTCCAGTGCCTGACCACCCTCTCAGCAAAGTCATTCTTCCCAATATCTAATCTAAACCTCCCCTGCCCCAACTTCAGACCATTTCCTCTGCTCCTGTCATTATTCCCTTGGGAGAAGAGACCAAACCCCACCTCTCTATACCCTCCTTTCAGGGAGCTGTAGAGGGCAATGAGGTCTCCCCTCAGCCTCCTCTTCTCCAAACTAAACATGCCCAGTTCCCTCAGCCTGTCCTCATGTGACTTGTTCTCCAGACCCCTCACCAGCTTGGTGGCTCTCCTCTGGACACGCTCCAGCACCTCAATGTCCTTCCTGTAGTGAGGGGCCCAGAACTGAACACAGCCCTTGAGGTGAGGCCTCACCAGTGCCCAGGACAGAGGCACCATCACTGCCCTGCTCCTGCTGGCCACACTGGTCCTGACACAGGCCAGGATGCTGTTGGCTGCAGCTTCTGACAAGTCCAAATTTCATCTTAGTTCACAGGGATAGAAAAAAAAAATAATCAACGTAGGCTTAACACTGGATTAGTTTTAAATATTGCAATTCAAAAGTACACAGAAATGAGTAACATGCTATTCTCATAGACAGGACTGAGCTGACCAAGAGGTGGATTTAGTGTAAGCTGCGGAGAATGCCCAACTCAACAGACCCTGAGCAGCGAGAAGAGATGATTCTGGGACCANGGATGGTGACTCCACCACCTCCCTGGGCAGGCTGTTCCAGTCCCTGACCACCCTCTCAGCAAAGTCATTCTTCCCAATATCTAATCTAAACCTCCCCTGCCCCAACTTCAGACCATTTCCTCTGCTCCTGTCATTATTCCCTTGGGAGAAGAGGCCAACCCCCACCTCTCTACACCCTCCTGTCAGGGAGCTGGAGAGGGCAATGAGGTCTCCCCTCAGCCTCCTCTTCTCCAAACTAAACATGCCCAGTTCCCTCAGCCTCTCCTCATGTGACTTGTTCTCCAGACCCCTCACCAGCTTGGTGGCTCTCCTCTGGACACGCTCCAGCACCTCAATGTCCTTCCTGTAGTGAGGGGCCCAGAACTGAACACAGCCCTCAAGGTGAGTCCTCACCAGTGCCCAGGACAGAGGCACCATCACTGCCCTGCTCCTGCTGGCCACACTGGTCCTGACACAGGCCAGGATGCTGTTGGCTGCAGCTTCTGACAAGTCCAAATTTCATCTTAGTTCACATGGATAGAAAAAAAAAATAATCAACGTAGGCTTAACACTGGATTAGTTTTAAATATTGCAATTCAAAAGTACACAGAAATGAGTAACATGCTATTCTCATAGACAGGACTGAGCTGACCAAGAGGTGGATTTAGTGTAAGCTGCGGAGAATGCCCAACTCAACAGACCCTGAGCAGCGAGAAGAGATGATTCTGGGACCAGGCAGCTCAGGAGCACAGAATCAGCAGAGCCAGGGCTTTTAGGAATAAGAGCATATGCCTGAGATAGAGCTAAAAAGAGTTAAATGAAGAAGAAGAAAATGATTCTAAGCTGCAGGGTAGGAACCCTGCCATTTGACACCACACACATGTAAGTAACCTTTCCCCGTTAGTTCCAGCATCACTGCTAGACCTTTGCCAGCGGCATTAAAAAGAGATCTGAGCTCTCAACACCGCAAGATCTGTCTGATGGTCACTATATTCACACTGCCCTAAGGACAGGGCCAACCGGGAGATTCAGAACAGACCCAGGTTTGTGGCCTAGACAGTCTGACCCATACCTATGAACTCTGTATCACAGAATGATATGGGCTTGGAAGGGACCTCTGGAGATCATCTAGTCCAAACCCCTGAGCAGGTCCCACAGGAACGTGTCCAGGTGGGTTTGGAATGTCTCCAGAGAAGGAGACTCCACCACCTCTCTGGGCAGCCTCTGCCAGGGCTCTGCCACCCTCACAGGAAAGAAATTCCTCCTCATGTTTAGATGGAACTTCTTATGTTCAAGTTTGTGCCCATTTCCTCTTGTCCTGTCAATGGGCACCACTGAAAAAAGACCAGCCCCATCCTCCTGACACCCACCCTTGAAATATTTATACATGTTGATCAGATCCCCCCTCAGCCTTCTCTTCTCCAGACTAAAAAGACCCAAGTCCCTCAGCCTCTCCTCCTCAGAGAGATTCCAGGACCCTCATCATCTTCGTAGCCCTCTGCTGCACCCTCTCCAGCAGTTCCCTCTCCTTCTGGAACTGGGGAGCCTGGAACTGGACCCAGTGGGACTCCAGATAGGGCCTCCCCAGGGCAGAGCAGAGGGGCAGGATGACCTCCCTCCACCTGCTGGTCACACTCTTCTTGATGCCCCCCAGGATGCCATTGGCCTTCTTGGCCACAAGGGCACATTGTTGGCTCACGGTCATCCTGTTGTCCTCCAGGACTCCTGCTTTCCACTCTGTTTCATGCTTTTCTTGTAGAACTCCACAAAAATAATTCTTCTCCACCCCTTGCTACCAGATGCTTTTAAATCTATTCCTGGCTCTGCCACTCGTTTGTCTTGGCATTCACATAAATGCCACCAATTCCCACATCAGGGTAAGAGAGCTGCTTATAGGAACAGGCAGCAGAGAATATAAAACAAGAGCAGCCGACTTGTTGGTGGGTAGTGTAACAGTAATAGATATCCATTACAATGACAGTGACATGCTCCGGGGAAGAGATTTTCTTCCAGATGAGCAGTGTGCCAAATGTAAATCATGTTTCCACAAGAGGAAAGGTTTCACAAAAGGAGAACTTGGCAAGAATTAATTTTAAGTCGTGCCAGAAAAAGCAGTTATCACTTGGTGAAAATAAGGCAGATAAATATTTAAATGCATCATCTAAGTGACTGGGCTGACCTCTACATGCTACTCTTGCGTCTGAAAGGATTTTCATGGTACCCACTTTTGCCATGACAAAAGGAAGTGGGATGTGAGCGCGGGTGGTGAGAGCCTGGCCCAGGTTGCCCAGAGAAGCTGTGGCTGCCCCATCCCTGGAGGGGTTCAAGGCCAGGCTGGATGGGGCTTGGAGCAACCTGGTCTGGTGGGAGGTGTCCCTGCCCAGGGCAGGGGGGTTGGAACAAAATGATCTTGAAGGTCCTTTCCATCTCTAACCATTCTGTGATTCTATGTGCAGCTTGACATGTAGTTTGTGGAAAACAGTATTCTGTATTCAAAACCATACCATGGAAAGAAATTCTGCTTATTTTTTGAATGCTCTGTGAAAAAAGGTTTCAAAACAAGTTTCTTTCAAAGTTCCTTGGTGCCCCCTCTTTGCTTGCAAGGAATAGACCAATTGAGCGCTCTGTTCATCTCCTGAGGGTATACATGTTAGTTACTAAACAGGAACTCCAAAAAATGAAGCTTCGAAAGCACGACATAACAGTTCTGACAATTACTATCAGAGGATTGATCACAACAGTCACCTCCCAATCCCTGGAGGAAAAATGATTTTAAGCAGGCTTAAAACATATTAAATACTCCTATTCTTGCGCTGCTTCACTGGAACTGTAAAGGAGAAGACAGGCAAAGAATACCACTAGTAAAATGACATTAAATGTTTCAAAATCATATGAAAGAAATAAATCGTTGAAACACACGGTTCTTCATTTGCAAAGGTAAACTGACAACCTGGGAATATGAATGGGCTGAGTAACATAATTTGAATAATTTATTCTGAATACTCAAGCTGTCAAAGATGAGCTCTTCAGAAAATTTTAAATCACTCTGAGAAGAATTTCAACTAAAAAAAGTAAATCTCATATGCAATTTGAAAAGGCTTCAGCATTACAGAGCATAGTCGCATTATTCACAAAAATTATACCTACCTCAAAATGGAGTTAAAATCCAAATTTTTGTTATTTTAAAATCAATAACAGGGAAGCGCTGTGGTCTTGCCTGATGTACTAATTACTCCTACAGTTATTTAATATTTACTGAACAAAACTCAGTAGTTTGTAGTTGAATTAGTGTCTGTGAGTAGAGCGAGACGGAAATTGTCAGCACAAGGGAGATTTCAGCAGATACAGCCTGAGCCAGGGTACGACACCTGAAATCTGCACAGACAACAGAAAACAAATAGCTTTGATGGCTACATACGAGTCCTAAGAACATACAGAGGTAGATGAGACAGTTAATGATGAAAATAAGGGGAAAAACCTCACATCCCTGAAGGTAATTTAGGGACTTCTGTTTCACTCTCCCAAAGAGCACAAACACCAGGTCAGGATAGTTTTTCTAGATGGCTGACACCATAAAAATGTTCTAAATAAATTCCAACTCTATCACTTACTAACTACATTTTCTATCTTTAAGAATACATCACTCCATTTCTAAAAGGATGACTTCTCCCCTCCCCTACTCCCATCCCAAATTATCTCCTGCTTTTTGGCACTTTAATATTTTCCTTGAAAGACATAATTTAAAAAACAAAACAAAACAAAAAACAACACCCTACTGAAAAAGGAGAATTGTAGAGATCTTTAACAAAAACTCTGCTCAAATACTGGCTGCTGCTAAAGTTTGTGCTCATGAATAAAAGTGGAATAATAAGCTCATCCATTTTACAGCTTCTTCAGTCTTTACACATTTGTCCTCCATGAAAAATACGTGAGTGTGAATATAAATCTGTGGTATAAAAATAGCATTAGACAGCAAATTATTTCATGACTTTTCAATGAAATCATTCATACAAAAATCCTAGGAATGTCTAACTTCACAATGGAAATGAACAAACAGGCTTGGATGAAACAAAAATAATTTCCATAAATTTAGGCCTCTTTTCCCATCTCATGAATTTATAAACTAAATCAAATTTTTGGCTAAGAACTGATACTTTCTTGCACAAGTTTACAATTTGATTTAAACTTAAGACGGCGAGTTGAGCACCAACACGTATGAGCCAGCTGCTAACATGAACATCAAGAAGAAAAAGCACAAATACAAGTTAAAAAAAAATAAAATTCCATGTTGCATCTCGTTGAAGACATTTATTAGCTAATATAAGAGAATTTTTAGCTTCTAGTTCTTACACTTACACTTTATCTGCTTGACACTAAGCTTCTTACCTGACAAGAATAGTGCTACGCTCTTCCAGGCTCTTCTACCCTTTCTTGAAATAGAAATTTGTTATGCTCTGATAACAGTTCTATTGTTGCATTTCATAATGATTCCTGGGACAGCTGATTAAGACCAAATAATCCTTAAGTCTTAATTGCTTGTATCTCTGAATACAAAAGGAGATTTCTATCTCTGGCAGCCAAGTAGGGGAGTCATGACAGAAACAGAGGAACAGTCTAAAAGTACATTATTAAGCTGTGGCATATTAGCCAATTTTTCCCCATTACGGAGAAATTTGAAGACAACTTGGACCAGAGCATTCAGAAAATCCTCTAGTGTAAAGTAAAGTTGTGCCAGAAGAATAAACCAAGTCAGCTACGTGAGGAGGAACTTCTTTGCTGTGAGGGTGGCAGAGCCCTGGAAGAGACTGCCCAGGGAGGTGGTGGAGTCTCCTTCTCTGGAGACATTCCAAACCCACCTGGACACGTTCCTGTGGGACCTGCTCTGGGTGGACCTGCTTTGGCAGGGGGTTGGACTGGATGATCTCCAGAGGTCCCTTCCAACCCCACAGCATTGTGGGATTCTGTGAAACCAGATTCCAGTTCGCTGAAGATACATGTGAAAAGGAATACTTTCTACAGGTGGTGAAAAATGTTCACAAATACTTTAGGCAGCTGTAAGATCATCTAAAGAGGTGAGAAAAACAAATATGCGGACACATCGGCATATAGACAACTGCATAACTCAGATTGGCAATGAAATGAAGCAGTTCCTCCCTGGAAACATTTCACGTGAATGATAATAACACGTAAGCTAATAATTGGATTTATGTCCATTACAGAAATGTAATTGTTAACTGCCATAAAAGAAACAGCGCACCTCGTGAAAATGAAATGCAAAGAGTCCGCAAACCATTCTTATGGGGTAACTAAGAAAAATCAATGCAGAATTACAGTACATTACAGTACGTTACAGCTTGGTCTCCTTTCCGTTTCCACAACCGCACAAACATCCCAGACTTGAGAGCTGCTTTTCTCAAAATCCCTTGAAATAGTAGAAGTAAGATTAGTTTTCTTTCGTAATGCTACATAAATCTGATTTTTGGACAATAGGAAACAATAGATGAAAATTTGTTGTTTTAAAATTAAAGATTGAGAGGCTCATAAAGACAGTAAACTACAACTTACAGAATCACAGAATCACAGAATCTTAGTGGTTGGAAGGGACCTCTGAGATCATCGAGTCCAACCACATAAAAAAAAAAAAACAACAAACAAAAAAACCCCACACCAACAAACACCACCAAAAACACCACCCACCAACTAAACCCCACACCCACGACCCCACCCACAACACCCCACCACAAGAATTCTAGTTACAAGAATATATAACTTTATAAATTCTAACACTTGCTACACAACATGCTAGCACCTTTACAGCTTAAAAGAAAACCAGGTCCTCCCTCCTGCAGCAAGGAGAGCTAAGGTTTAAAGCTCAGCTCTATTTTAGTCCTGTTAATCCCCATGGAATAGCTTTAAGCCTTGTTCAGGTGCTGGGTACACAAGGCTGTCTTCAGCTCAGCTTATTTATAAAGTTTTGCTCCCCCATTGAGTGTCAACTTACTCATCTCATTCCTCATAAACAGACAGCTGCTGCAGGATAGAAATGAGCCTCGTGCAGGATATAAAGACTTAACAGATTATAGACACATGAACCTGGATGGTCCACGTGGAAACCTTCTACAGAAACAGCTATTTCACCAGCTTTAGACTGTTTCTTCCCACCCGAGATGTCTCTGGAACAGCTACACTACCATGAGATGGGAATTACCTCCCCTTCTTCCCATGGCTGCTTTTCCTAACAAAAAGGGGAAAGCCGGAGTTTGACATGCACTGTTTTTACAGTATATAAAGTAAACACGAGCTTTTAATTAGATGTACATGACATCGCAAAATTTTACAGAACAGCCTTCTAACTTATCTCAGTTTGTATATTCACCGTGCAGAGGTAAACAGAGTTAGGGGAATACACAGGACACCAGCAAGTTGAAACTCCTTTGCACGTCTGACATCTCGTCCCTGCCTGCTCTCCCTGCTAAGGCCAAACGCCAAGCTTAATTGCTGCAGATTTTAGTTCCACTAATTAGAACTCATCAACTTTCAGGATGTAAAATGACACAAGACTTCTCACAATTAAATCTGAGTATTTGTTGAAAAAACACACTGGGTTTCAATAACCCAAACACCTTGAGTCGACTTGAAGTGGACCTTTGAATGTTTAAAAAACCAGTTAAATGTTATTTTAAACGAATTATATAGCCTTGGTTGATGTTCAAAATTCAACTGCTAAGCCAAAAGATTCTCAGATAAGGGAATTTCAAAATGACACACTATTTCTGCACGAAAGATGTACTTAAAGAAATTAAGATGCTGAAGCACCTTCTCATCCTTCAAGTCATTAATTCATCCTTTTTCTGAAAATCTTAAGAAATGCTGTTCTCAATACACCTGTGTTCAACCACTGCAACTTTCCCAAATCAGAAAATGGTATTTTACTAAATCAATTTTTCCCCTTAGCCAAAGCGTAGGGAGGCAGGCAGTCCGGGACCAGCCTGTTGTCCCCACAGGAGATGGATAGCAGGACCCTTAATCTTTAAGGCTCATTAGTTCAATTCCAGCTCACACCCGTAGCCACTGAAAATTTTATTAAGTAACGGCTGTTCAGAAGCCATGACACACAGTCCATAGGAAATGTATTAGCACACTTAAGCCCATCTCAGAAGAGAGGCTACAGATTTTGTACCTCTAGAGACATTTTCTTCAATCCCTATCAATTGCCTCTGAAAAACAAATAAAAGTAGTTTGGTACGGCACAGAAATTTGTAGTAACATTGTCAATGTGCTTTAGCAATCAGGTCCATTCCTCCAGCATTATATACAATTAAACTTAGAAGAAATTCCTCCGATACTACCAGGAAAAAACCCACAGCCTGAGTTCCTGCATATTACATATTTGTGTCCTATTTCCCATTTAATCCCCCACCGCAGGGAGTTATCAATGGGGATTTGCAGAGTGACGGCATATCCTCTGCCTCCCCAGGACGCAAGGCTGACAAGAGATCGCTGCCAAGATAGCAGGAAGATAAAGAGATATAAAAATAATACCAAACCCACCTACAGCCACTTACCTGTGTTTGCACAAATACCAAACATCCCCAATGAGGGTTACAGAGATGTATGGAGAGAGAGAGTGATCATGCAATTTAAGGAGTTGATGGACCAACTATTCATTAGCACTCAATATCATTGAAAGGAAGGGAGGGGGGAGAAACAAACCTCCCCCCCCAAAAAAATAAAGTCAAAAGCAGAACAACATTTACTGATTTATCAAGGATAGGCAAGAACACAAATAGAATATTCATAGCTACGGAGTTTTTGTTATGAATGCATTTCCAAGAAATTCATATTATTCTCCACACTGGGGTAGATCTGTTAACATCTGCATAGGACTTGCCCATATTCTATTACCTTTGTAGCTATCCTGAAATAAAACACGTAAGGGCAAATACCAAGCAGCAGGTGACACAGAAGTACAGCTATTCTGCCCCAGCATCCCCGCTGCACACAAGGTCACCCAACGTCCTGCTGAGACGCCGGCAATGCTGCTCGCCCCGTTGCCCCAACCCCTGTGTTCTGCTCCAATTTCTATTTTAATCAGCCATATCTAGCAGATTCCAATTTTGCCTCTTTCAAAAGTAATTTCCTAATAGTCTGCTTTCCATTAAAAACCCTTTTTAAAGATTCAAAGCCTTTTAGCATTTCTGTATGCTCATCCTAAGAAAAAAAGCACAGGCAGCTCCGTGGGAAGACCCCCAAAAACTTAGGGTGCAATTGCAATGAAAGAGTCTGAAGTATGAACTAATTTCATTTGTTCAATTTCTACAACAAGTTAAAAGCAAGTCTCAGATTCAGTAATGAAAAAAAAAAAAAGAATCCATGGGTGAAAATAACCCTCTACCTATAAAACCCCCTGTACATCTAGAAGAAATAAATCTTGCTGTTAATATCTCAAGTATTATCACCCATTCAGTTAAACAAATGAAAAATGAAAAAATAATTATATTGGATCTTAAGAAATGCAGGAACTTAAGAAATCTTTCTAGGATTCTTCACAGGAACACAACTATAATCTAACATACACTATTGTACCTAAATTACTCAAAATAAATATATTACTCCAATGGTGGGAAACTGTCAAATCCTAACATCTATGCTGATCTCTCAAGGAGATATTTAAAGGTCAGACATGGTAACTGTGTGTCTGACTGTGAAAACAAGGAATAGTTATTTTGTGAAATATTTTTATTCCCTGAGAGTCTCCAGACTTTTTGTGAATTAGAAATGAGTGAACTCAGTACATTGAGAGGCAACATTCAGACCAGTGAAACTGAAGAAAAACTTCTAAAAGCAGGATTTTCTGTTTATTCAGTTGCCAGAAGTTGATGAGTACATACACTGGATGAAACAAAATGTCATACAGAGGTGTTAACTCAGTTACTGTTCCGAGATCTTAATTCTAAAACCTCAGAAGAGACAGTCCCAACATTAACAACAGACCCCTGAAGCTGCACGGCAGTGCAAGGAATTAAAATGACCTGATTAGATTTCATACTTTAAGTCATCTACTGACACATTTCTACATATTAGAAGAGAAGTAGGCAGATTGCTTAACTCCATCTATCAGCAATTCCAGAACAAAGCTTGTTTGGCCGTTGGGAATGTTGTATAACATGTAACCTGCCTACCATCCCAATAACCCTCACTACAGCTTCACTATCACTTGTGTAACAACTATATACCACCGATTTTGAGACTGAACGGCAAGTGATTTGAAATATTTTTTTATAAAGTATTCTAGTGAATTCACACACACAGTAAATACACTCACCTTGTTGATCCTGGCATCTATATCCATGATTTTTACATTCAGGCTGCATGCACTATAACCCAGCAATGTCCAATCCTTGTACCAAAGCTCTCAATGTATCAAAAACTGCTCTTAAAACATTTGCTTATCACAACACACTACTTCAGCTGACCTTCCTTATTATCCTTTGTATCCCCTTTTTGTTCCTTCCTCAATATTTTTACAAAGGTTTTTGGGTGGGGGAGCTCTTTGGACTTACTTATAACCCATACCATTTATAGGCATTCACCTTTTAATGCACAGAAAGGATGACAGTGTGCAAGAGATGAGCTCTGCTAACCAAACCTTTTCTACTCAAGACAAGGGAGCTCGTTCTGTAAATCAAATTGAGGCCCATGCTCTGCTTCTGTCACTAGTCATTTCAAGATGTAGCTGGAGTGGAAAGGAAATCTAAGTGTGTATATATATATATACACACATATATGTATTTCCTTATGTATATAACATACATAAGGAAATCTGCCGAGGGCAGCACAAATTGATAGTGTAGCCAATGCTACACAAATGGCAGTGAACCCATGAGGACACAACTCTGGCTTGGCTAGAACCAAAACATGGGCATATTAGAAGAGCATAACGACCAATGGTGTATTAATAGCGTAGCCAGACACTACTTACATTCTGTAAGCATGTGAAAATGACCACAAAAAAGTGGCCAAAAAAACCCCAAAAAACCAACCCCAAAAACAAACCCGAAAGAGATGGGTGCAGTTTCATGCAGGAAGCATCAAGTGACAAAGCTTTACCTCATCAGCCAGTCTTCTAATTGCCCAATATAGACACATGTGCGTATGTCCGGGCACGGGGGTGCTCATGTACCTTGGGTTCCAGGAATACCCATCATTGGTATGGACCCAAAGGCGATTCTAGCGCACCAAAGCATTTGCCCTGAACCTGAAGGCATCTGGAAGGGTGCACACACAGAGCTGGAAAACAAAATCTGCTGGTAGCTGCTCCGTACCCTTTTCTGTGACTGCTATTTTGAAATACCTACATTCGCTTTAAGTAGGGCTCACGGAAAACCAATTATTTAATATGAAGTACATGAGTAGCAGCAGCAACTCAATCGTTGACCCACTAGACCGTACTGAGATTTCACCTTCATTAATTTCAGTCACATGTGGTTGTGGGGGGGATTAAACTCAGCACTTCAGCGAAGACAGCAAAAGGTTTAAGGACATTTCAACTCAAGAGCTGCCTTCCCAGGAGACCCATTTACTTAATACATGTTGTGACTTACAGATGAGGTGTGTCGCTTCCACTAACTACAACGCGAATCCAAGTTTCTACTTCCACTTCGACTTCTTTAATGTGGAGTTAATGGCTCATAAGAATTCATAGCAAAATAGATCATTTAAATCATTGCAGACACATCATGCAACGCGTTTAGGAAATTCACACCATACCCAATTTAACCATCGTTCTTGCAGGACTGGTTACGTTTGAACAGAAATTTTAACTTTCTAATTTTTAGCAAACACTGAATCAAGCATTAGGAAGCTGAGAAATAAAGTTTATGATGTCATTCAATTCAAGAGCTGCATGCTCTTTATTTCTCTGAATTTTTGTTTATACTTCAACTGACTGTACGGTCAGCATCTACCCTTAATTTTGGCTGTTGTTCCCACCACATTGTCCAGATAAGTAACTTGAGTGCTGCTAGCACTCAAGAATGAAGTACTATGAAGCATGCCAGTACTAAATTGGTATAATCAAGAATACTTGATGTCTTCCCAACAAGGTGCTATAGATAAAATTATTTAATAAGCATCAAATGCCAAGATTCTTTCTATAGTACACACATTGAAAAACAATACAGAAAACACCCACAAAATCCATTCTGGACCCTTGAACCATTTAGGTACCATATATACCAAACTATGTTAATACTATACTAACTATATATGTTAATACTATATTAACTATGTAGTTAATACTATGTTAATAACATTGGAGCACAGGTAACACAGAGAAGTTCTGCTATTAAAAAGTAAGACCTGTCATAGATGTTGTGATCACACACCATTTAAACAGTTGGGAAGAAAAAGACTTGGCATTTTTCTCACTTGATATAACCATGATACAGCTTTCTACTTAAATTAATATTGCACTGTATAAGTTACTTTTCTGACACTCAAGCTGCATGACAGAAAACAAAACAAACAGAGAAGAGAGTCCTGCTCAGGACATGGACATGATTACCAGAGGGATTTCATTTTGCTGAGACCAATCATCATCATTTAGTTTCAGCAAACACGATTGCAAAAAAACTCAGCACAGAAGGAAGTAAATAGCCTGTTTTTAAAAGCTACTCCAGTATGAGCTGACAGAGTTCTTCGGCACCCAGGTGCTGGTTCTCTTACAAGTAAAACCTGCACACCCTTACATAATCACAAAATAGAATCATAGAATCATAGAATTGTCCAGGTTGGAAGGGACCTTCAAGATCATCTAGTCCAACCATCAACCTCACTCTGATAAAAAACATCTCTAAACCACATCTCTAAGCACTATGTCAACCCGTCTTTTAGATACCTCCAGGGATGGGGCCTCAACCCCTTCCCCGGGCAGCCCAGTCCAAGGCTTCAGAACCCTTTCCGTGTCAACATTTTTCTTACTATTCAATCTGAACCTCCCCTGGTGCAACGTGAGGCCATGTCCCCTTCTCCTATTGCCTGTCTGACTGATCTTGAGCAACTCAAGGTTGACCTGTCTAACCTTGAGCAACCCAACAGCAAGCAATTCCCCATAGCAGAGATGTGGTGGACCAGCATGACCTGGGCTTTCTTCACCATTTCAAGCACCCATGTATGACAAATCATAACCATATGCAGCACACAACTGTGCCTAGCTTACAAGGTTGGAAAAAAATAATATTATCATAAAATAAGAATCAGGAAGGACTAGTAACTTAATATCAGGAGTAACAGCCACCTGTGCAAGGTATTGACTCTCACGGGGTTAAAGCACTCCATCACATTACAGTATGCTGCACAAATGTGACGCTGAGACTACAGATCAACAATTAAAGAACTGTGTTATTTGAAAGGAGAATAAGTATAAAAAAAAAAAAAACAACATTCATTTTCTTATGAATTTTCCATGACTAAGAGCAAGCAAGTTCTGCCATTTCAGGTGTTCATCATCTCACATTATTACACTTTGAGTGAAACAACAAGGAACCTTCTAAAAGCTGCATGTGAAACCCAGGAGATAGCAGTTACCACTCCTGTCAAACTTCACAGAAAGGTTTCAGCTTTACATGAACCCCACCAAAACCAAAGGCTGGCCAGAACCTTGGCTTTCGGAAACATCATACTGAAATAAGAAGTTAGACAGTAAAAATAGGTTGGCATATTAGCACCAAGGGAGTTAACTACCTTTGTATTACAAATAATTGTGGTCTAAATACTTGTTAAAACTAAATGCATATTCACAAGCGCTGTCTGGAGTCAAAGACCAAAGTAACCAGGATGTAGAATTTTCTGGCTGAAATTACAGGTCTCAGCATGTTGGGTCACTGTCACCTTTCTACCTGCAATCCTTGTTAGTTAACAGGTTTTCAGAGATGGGTCCTCACTGTCGAGCCGGACACGGCCACCCCACGTTTGCCTCTACACCCTGATCAGCCAACACGGGGTAACCGCAGGGGGGGGGGGGGCGCGCAAAGCCGAGGTGCACTCACCGTTCCGACTTTCTTCATCAATAGGAACTATTGTGGCTGGAGGACCTGTTCTGGCCAACTTGCAATCTATAAAGATGAAAAGAGAAGTTATTTCTAATTCTAGAAGAAGGATCTTGGGGCTTTTGATGCTATTTTTAAAACAAGTCAGCATAATCGGTACACTGAAGACAAGTATTCACTTAAATGCGATACACGTATGAGCTACAGCTGTTCGCTGAGTTACACTCATGGAGGATCAAGATCTGAGCTGTTTGCTGACCCCCTCCTCAGACAAACTTTATAAAGCATGGGGAAATTTGATGAGAAAGGATGTAACACCTCAGATACTGATCCGTATTCAAAACAAACACTTTTCAGCAAAAGCTTAATGTGGTTTGTTCTGTTCCCTCTTCCATTAAGCCTTCCTTCCCATGGCACGAGCACACACACACTCAATCATCGTGACGTACCACCACAACACAATTGGATGGCTACACCTAAGAACCTGTTCCTGTCTTGCTCTAGAGACACCACCAGGGATCTCAGTGAAGCAGAAGTCCTTCAGGACAGAGAGAATACGATTGCAATTTAACCCAAAGAAATAACAAAGGAATGATTAATAGCTATAAATCGCAATTAAAGCTTCACAACAGAAACAAACATAATTTGCATTTAATTGCAACAGAAGGGTCTAATTAAAGAGAGCAAACGGAATTTTAATAATGTTCTAAGGAAAATAAAAATTAAAAACAGACGAGCAATGTTCAGGAAGTTACATGTTGCCATCTTACCCTCATATTGCCAGTCTGGAGTCAAAAGTTAAGAGTCATCAATGGAAGCAGAGCAGAATAATGAAAGAAAATAAGTAAGATTTGGTTGGTTTACTCAAAAGATAGGTTCAAAGACATAAAGCAGTACATGCAGAGCTAGCAAAGGCATAGATGTAGTCTTAAAATATATCAAAGCACGTATACTACGTGATGACTGTACTTTGTGAACAATTTGGTTTCCTACATTAAATAGAAGAAAAATATTACCTCTTTAAACCACACAGAAATAAAAGTTAAATAAGAAGCACTTCTCATTTGCAAAGAGCCCCACAGTACCACTGAAACAGCACGGGAAGAGACAACCATTCTCCTTCCCATTTCGCCACAGAGAACTGAATATGAGATTGCAGCCCACATTTTAAAAGGCATTTAGATGCCCCTCTGATCCTCCTGACACAGCCCCAGCCACGTGGATGGCTACACACCACTGGTAAGAAATGACAGCTGCTAATTAGTATCTAGACAAGGAAAGAAATGCTGAAGCATGACTGCATTTTTATTTTTTTTAAGAGATCTGAACACTTTACAGAAAAATCCCAACAGAAAATCATCTGTAAATGAAACACAAGAGCAAGTTGAAGTAAAATGCTATTTCCCAGCTTACAGTAAAAATTAGACATTTATCAACTTCAAAAGAATTGCGCCGCAGCTAATTACTGACTATAATTACCCCAGCATAGACAAGACCTATAAAGGAAGATCAAAACAGCGGAGCATTTATTCGGATCTCCGTTTAGGTGAAGCCTCTGAAGGACTTCTCCGGGGCATGGTAATTTCCTCCAGGAACAGCTTTGCCATTCAGCTGATGAGTTCAACTGGAAGATCGAACTTCTAAACGCCAAGCATGCCATTCCTCAAGGCTGTTAATATTTATAAAGAGCCTGAACGATACCTGAATTAATACTAATGATAATACAGTCACACTCCAATTACTTTTTTTTTTCTTTAAAAAAAAACCAAGGCAAACAGGCAAGCCTTGCTCTGAAGGTCTGCACAGGGAGCTCACTGCCTCACTCTCCTTCCTTACATCAGTGACGCTGCTTGTACAGCCTCACAAACCCACTCGCTGTGTTACCCTAAGCAGTCGAAATGAAATTATTTAATGAACAAATTCTCAGCACTTAATTCTTTTATTCTTCTATGCTCCAGTTTGATAAATAAAAGTTGAATATTTTCTGTTGATAGCTTTAAAGCTTTTCGTTTTGAAGGCATTAACAGAGCAAACAGATCATCTGAAAAACTATGCCTTTCATTTTATTGTAGTTTTCTATGAGCATTCTGTGTGGGGAGATAAGTAATGTTTGCGTATCTACATGAAATAAGGATTGTTTTTTCTGCTTTAATTTTTTTTCCCACTGGATGCTATAAAGATCTCAGGACCATAACAGACACAACTCTACCCTCTTCCAGATGCACGTGTTGTAATTTTCTGGCTGCTTCGGATTTGGGTAACTGAATAGTCCTTCAACAAAATCTTTGTTTGGGCAACAAAGCTCACCCACACAAACTTCTACTGAGACTTTGTTCTCATAAATGGTCCTGAACAGTGATCACTGCACACACAACCAAAAAGAAATCCAAAGCAGGGACAAATTTTAATTCTAAATATTGCATACGCCTTACCAAAAGAATAATCATGATATTTTTTTGAAAACTGAACGGGCTTTTTCCCCACCACCTATGTTTCCATCATGCTGTTGTCTCCTTGCTGGGCGTCTCAAGGAAAAGTTCACCCAGATCAGACCAACCTCTAGTTCTGTTCTTCAGTAAGAAAATTATCAAAATTACTAGTCAATCACACATTAGCAGCACTTTCACAGGATTGCTTTTTCAAACACATCAGGATTTCCAGAATTACAATCAAAACAGTTATTCTGTATGCTTATAACCAGTGTTCAGCATTGAAATCTGGATAGAGAGTCTCAGAGAGAAGGCAGATTTAAGCTCAACAGGACAGTTTAAGCTCAATGATTTGCAGAGGATTTATTGGAAATGTGAGCAGGTGAAGCAATAATGTTTCTCATGAGGTAAATTTCAATGAAAAGAAGAGATTAGACCAATAGTCAAAACTATAGCTAGGGGAGAAAATAATAAACAGGATGCGCAGTAGAAATCTCGCTGTGGATTACCCTCATGGCACCAATAAACATTTTATTAAGGAAAGTGTTGTTTTATTACATAGAGAAGAGTTCACAGATTAGATTATTTCATATAATTTCAACCATGGCAGTACTACCCAACTATCAGATTGTTTTTTTGAAGATGTCTGTCTTCCCTCTCCCCCAGCTTCGCGAAGACCAAACCCAATAATGCCACAGCCCTATTGAGTTTCACATTGATCACCATGCACTGAACAGATAAATTAAAAATGGTAGTCTTACACAAATTTCCAATTAAAAGGGAGACAATTTTAATTAAAACCTTGAAGACGAGTTACGTGTTGTAAACACAAGGGTGGTACCTTTTCTTTTGTTTGCAAAATACAATCAAGAAGCAGCAGCAGCAACAAGCCCTTGACAAGCTGGGTGTGCTGGACCACCAGGCACCAGCCAGACCTGGTGGGAAACACTGGACTCGTGAAAAAGAACATCTCTGGGCTAGAGCGAGGTGCACAGAAAGGTTATTCCCATCATGAGGAGGATGGAGAGTCTACTCTATAAAGATGACAGGGGCTTGAATAATTTAGTCTAGGAAAATGAAAGCTTTCTAGAAATACACTTGGGTAAATATCAAGGAAGAAATACAAGTTACTTAAACTACAGAGTAAAGTGTAAAGAACACTGTGAAAAAGGAGAAATGGCTGCATGCTGTCCACAAATTTAAAAAGTACATTTCCAGCCTGAACTTCTTTTTTTGGAACTGGCAGAGAAGGTAGATCCTGCAACACCCTCCCAACAGCAGGAACAGCACAAAAATGCAATCTCAGCATTTTTGAAATACACCTTTCATAGAATCATAAAATGGTTAGAGTTGGAAGGGACCTCAAACACCATTAAGTTCCAACCCCCCCTGTCATGGGCAGGGACACCTCCCACCACACCAGGTTGCTCAAAGCCCCATCCAGCCTGGCCTTGAACCCCTCCAGGGATGGGGCAGCCACAGCTTCTCTGGGCAACCTGGGCCAGGCTCTCACCACCCTCACAGGAAAGAATTTCTTCCCTATATCTAATCTGAATCTCCCCTCTTTCAGATTAAAACTGTTACCCCTCATCCTATCACTCCACTCCCTGATAAAGCGTCCCTCCCCATCTCTCCTGGAGCCCCTTCAGGTACTGGAAGGCCATTATTATAAGGTCTGCCCAGAGCCTTCTCTTCTCCAGGCTGAACAACCCCAGCTCTCTCAGCCTGTCCTCACAGCAGAGGTGCTCCAGCCCTCTGATCATCCTCGTGGCCTCCTCTGGACCTGTTCCAACAGGTCCATGTCCTTCCTGTACTGAGGACTCCAGAGCTGGACACAGTGCTCCAGGTGGGGTCTCACCAGAGCAGAGCAGAGGGGCAGAATCACCTCTCTCGCCCTGCTGGCCACGCTTCTTTTGATGCAGCCCAGGATGTGGTTGGCTTTCTGGGCTGCCAGCGCACATTGCTGGCTCATGTTGAGCTTCTCATCCTCCAACACCCTGAAGTCCTTCTCCTCAGGGCTGCTCTCCAGCCATTCTCCACCCAACCTGTATTTGTGCCTGTATTTGTGCCCTGACCCAGGTTTAGGACCTTGCACTTGGACCTTGCTCTTGGCCTGCTTGAACTTCATGAGGTTTGCACGAGCCCACCTCTCCAGCCTGTCCATATCCCTCTGCATGGCATCCCTTCTTTCCAGTGTGTCGACTACACCACACAGCTTGGTGGCATCGGCAAACTTGCTGAGGGAGCACTCACTTTATTTGCTTATGAAACAGATTATATTAAATGCTCCTCAGCAATATTATGAGATGTTTTTCACAAGTTTCATTGAAATGTTTTCCTCAACAGAAATTATTTCAGCTGTAACAGATTGCTTTATTTAACACAAACAGTCATGGATAATTGCAGCACCAGGGGTGACTTATGAAGAAAATATCTGCACAAGCCTTTACTTTCCTGTTATTTTGTTTTAAAGCGTCTGATTGCAGGCCTCAGTACAGATCTGTTAGATATTTTAACTATTCCGACTTCACACTGCAGATTATTACCAGTCACTGGCAACAACTAACTAACAATTCACATTTTTAAGAAAAACTACTGCAATTGCTAAGACAGGATGGTTTCTTTCTACCTATCTATCAGGTTTCTTTGAAGAGAGACCCTGTGTCCCACGGGAGAGCAGCCAGCAGTAGCAAGGAACACCCCATGGACGGAGGCTGGTGGCCTTGTCCGAGTGATGGAAGGAACCTCCGCTCTGCTGGAAGTGCAGGGAGAAGCGACAGGCTGAACCATGGTCTATTCTTTCTAAATTTATTCACTCTAACTTTCTCAACAAAAAGCAACTTGCCCTTGAAATTCCTGGGCATAATGGAGTAGGCATGGGAGGCAAATCACGGTAAATCAAACATGCTTTAAGAAAGGCAGAAAAGGCACCATATAAACGAGGTTTCCTACCTGCAGTTCTCACAACGTGTTTTATGTTTAAGCAGCAGCAATGGTAAATATAATCGCAATGTAGCAATTCCCCCATGTCCCGAGCACCTCACAGCAGAGGCAGTAGGCATCAGGAAAATAAAACTTAGTAAATAAAACAACAAGCTCTGACAGCTTTCCTCAATCTTGAAGAAAACCATTTTTGTTCCTGTTATTAACTTCACTGTTCCATGCAAGTAGTGCATTTGCTTTACAATTATATGATCAAGGCAAAGTCAGATAAATAAAGGGCCTGTCTCCTTGGGAGCAAAGTAAAAAACTATTTAACAAACTTCATGGAACAGTTACATGCCTTGGATCCATTTGGTTTCTGATGGTTAATTTTCATTATTTTCGTTTCTAATTATTTTTAATGAGATGCTCAGAGGAAACCCTCAATCATCGTTCCAGGTAAGATGCTCAGCAAGGTCAAACTGCCTGAGCCAAAACAAACACAACTTGAATAATCCCAACCTCTGCCAGAGGAGAGCTGCCAGGTCACCCTCCTTTCACCTCAGCCTTGCCCTCTTTAACGCCACTTCCCACCCAAGGCTGATATTACTGAAAGACCTTCTCTGCATTTCAACTTCACAGCCAAAGTAAACAGAAAAATCTATAAAATGAAAAAAAAAAATGTTATTGAGTTAGCTAATAAGAAACTTCAAGTGTAGGGAACAAATATGCAAAAAAAAAGAGCCCTAAAGACACCTGAGTGGACACTTCCTGAGGACACCTGAGTGGACACTTCCTGAGACAAGCCAGTATTTAACCTGCCTGACAGCCAAACCCCATATCTGACCACTGCTGCCCAACAAACCTGGGGATCTGCGATTCACAGAAGCACGCTCTCCCCTCCCGAACTCTGTTCTCCTCATTCACAGAATCATAGAATGGTATGGGCTTGGAAGGGACCTCTGGAGATCATCTAGTCCAACCCCCTGCCAGAGCAGGTCCACCCCAGAGCAGGTTGCACAGGAACGTGTCCAGGTGGGTTTGGAATGTCTCCAGAGAAGGAGACACCACCACCTCTCTGGGCAGCCTCTGCCAGGGCTCTGCCACCCTCACAGGAAAGACGGTCCTCCTCACGTTTAGATGGAACTTCTTATGTTCAAGTTTGGGCCCATTTCCTCTTGTCCTGTCAATGGGCACCACTGAAAAAAGACTGGCCCCATCCTCCTGACACCCACCCTTGAAATATTCAGAGGCATTGATTGGATCCCCCCTCAGCCTTCTCTTCTCCAGACTAAAAAGACCCAAGTTCCTCAGCCTTTCCTCATAAGAGAGATGTTCTAAGTCCCCTCATCATCTCTGTAGCCCTCTGCTGTCCCCTCTCCAGCAGTTCCCTGTCCTTCTGGAACTGGGGAGCCTAGAACTGGACCCAGTGCTCCAGATGGGGCCTCCCCAGGGCAGAGCAGAGGGGCAGGATGACCTCCCTCCACCTGCTGGTCACACTCTTCCTGATGCCCCCCAGGATGCCATTGGCCTTCTTGGCCACAAGGGCCCATTGCTGGCTCACGGTCATCCTGTTGTCCACCAGGACTCCTAGGTCTTTCTCCTCAGAGCTGCTCCCCAGTAGGTCAGCTCCCAGCCTGTACTGGTGCAGGGGTACCTGGTATTTCCTCCCAGGTGTAGCACCCTACACTTCCCTTTGTTGAAGTTCATCAGGTTCATTCCCGCCATCCCAAAGGCCAACTGCATCCTCACAACCCCTCTCTGCCACAGGGCTCTTTCTCCTGCCATCTTCCAAGAGACCAGTTCCTCCACAAGGGTTTTTCAAAGGACTTTTCAAACTGGTCTTCTGCTCCAAATCGCTTGAGGGATGCACCTCTTTGCCGCTAACTGTAGATGGAGCTTACAAGGCTACTGAAGCCTCTGGAAATATCTCCTTAACAACATTTTCTATAAGCCTTGTATTTATACACTTGCAAAGATGGCTGCAGCCTCACGCACATTTAGAAGCTGCCTGAGGATGAAGGCACCAAGCTGGAGGTAGTCGCAGTGATGAAGACCAGCCTATAACACCTCTCCGCTAAACCCAATAAACTTGTGTTTACTTGGAAACCCAAAACACCCATTCATACTTCGTATTTCCCTAAGTTCCTGTTAAATAAAACACTGGAATTAGTGGGGAGCAGTGTCTGAAGCTGGCCCTTCTGACCATGAAATCATACGACTCAAGGCATACAATTGCATTGACTGCTTAGAAGCTTAATAATGAAAATGGCTCGCCACATGAGGCCTTCTAAATTTAAGTGACCACAACCAAAAAAAGGTCTCCCACAGCATTTGAGAGAGGCTGTGTGCTCCCAATAAGAGGGTACAACTTTAAGAAAAAATTAACAACTTACTCCTACCACAATCTCAAAAGACAGAAAGAGTTTTACGCTGGTAAAAATAGTGAGTTTCTCTGCTGGGAGTACAGCACCCTCACCTGGAAAACAAGCAGCCAACCTGAACCTTTCTGGGGACATTATTCTGTGAAATAACCCTCATCCCCTCCTAAGTACTACTGAAATTAAAACTGAAAAAGAATCCACTTCAATATGCTAATCACCAACTCTTCTTCCAGTTGCTTCAGAAACACCCAATTATTACTCTAAGTTACTTTACATTTTCGCTTACATTCAGTTTTGATTTTATATATTCAGATAAGTAGTTCTGTTTACTTTTATTTAAACAAACAGTCATGGGGAGTACAGCAACAGGCAAGCTCGAAAACCTGATGCAGCTCCAAGCAGATATGCAGCCTGATATAAAAAACTTACTTAATAAAATTCTACTGACTACCAAAGGAAATTATTTTAGCTGGTGGCTGAATACAATTTCATTCTTTGTCACTGGAACAAACATGAGACTAAACTTTGTAAGTAATTGTAGAAGGCTCCATTACTCTACCGCACCAGCCCTTTACTCACCTAGGGCTTCTCCCCAAGTCAGAAAGATCACACCACGCAATTAACTCTGTATTTGTGTTTAAGCCACTTTTGTTCCATTAACGAATTTCAGAACACTAAACTTAACAATTACTTAATATTTGCCTGTACATTTCATCCAAGCTGAAAACGTTCTGAAAGGTGATGTGTGTCATGGTGACACCAGCTGTCCTGTAAAGTGGTGACCTCAAGGGACAGAACTAAGGCCTGGCAAAGAGTTACCACACTGAATAAAGCCATATTCCTTCAACAGGAAAAACTCAAACCTATCTTCCAGCACAGCCCACAAAAGCATAATTCCAAAAATCTTAACTCTTAATCAATTTTTTTTCCTGTTAATTTATCCAAACTCTTCCTGAATCCATGAAAGTGTGTAGCATCTACAACAACTTTGAGCAAGCTCATTTTGAACCTCAACACTCCTTGTTCATATGGTACTACCTCATTACGGTGCAGGAAGTAACAGCATCCAACCGTTCCCGACTGACCCTGTATGTCTTCGATAAACCACTTAATTATCCCTAAAAATTGCAGGAAACAATAATTTCAAGTGAGTTCAGGATTCTGACCCACATCAGTCACTATATGGTATGAATAACAGAAATGATAATATGGAAAATGTAATGTTAAAATTGCTTGCCATCTTTAAACAAAGTCCTTGCAGCTCTGAAGCCTTTGGACAAAGAGCTGGTGCCTCGGGTTCACCAGCAATTGCACTGAAGATAATTTTTAAGCCATATGGGAAAATATAACAATAAGGCATGTTAAGAACCAGTCAGCTTAATCCCTCTTCACAACTACTGTAGATGAACAAGAGCCACAGTTTTCAGGCTAACACCACATCACCATACTGTACCTTACCACAAACACCATGGCAGTTTGAGATGCCGCCGTCTCTTCACTGGAGGAAAAGTCATCCCCACGCTGACCTGGCAAAGCAGAGCACTTGGCCATCTGAACGAAGCCAACTCATTTTGTCCTGAAGTTCAGAGCCTTTTAATTTGGCCCAATGGTTTGAGTAAGAGCAGCTGCTGCTGAAGCAGTAACAAACTCCTAGAGAGTAAGATGGGAGGCTTTGACACCTTCAACCTTTAACACTGCTTGACCACAGTCTAACACAGGATTTCTCTCCATATTGAAATCACAGGCCCAGCTGTCTACCTTTGCTCTGCACCAAAGGGGACTCTAAGGCCACTTTATTTGATATACATGCAATTATAGAGAAAAACTTGGATGGTTTAAGACCGAAGGCTGGGAAGTCAACCTCTGTAAGAATGAAGCACTGTCATTTGGTCCTACAAAAATCTTGACCCAGCAAGCAAGCTGTAACTATTTCCCAGAAGAGGGGGAGCAGAATTAGAGGAAAGCCTAATGAACAGGCAAGAGTTTTCTAGTACCTGGAGCGGAGCTAAAAGTCTAGATTTTTAAAGTTTTGTTTCTTCCCTCTGGATTTATATGCGTTTTAATTTTGTTCTAGTGAGATTAAGACAAAGCCAAGACTCAACGCTCAGCAGCACTCCTCAGTTCAGTGAGGGCAGTGAGCACTACGCAGCAGTCCTCATTTCAAGCATACTCTCTTCTTCAACTAATTTTTTCCATTTATGTTGAGAGAGAAAGAAAAAAGAGCTTGCGAAAGAAGGTTTAGGAAGTGAAAGTATTTAAAGCCGCCTCCCCTACCCCCTCATTTTTTCTGTGTTGTTAAGCACATAAAACACTTATATAAAAGTGTTAGGGATATAATGCAAGAACCACCAAGGTCCGGTCCTCAAGCCTGAGTCACTGATAATGCTGTGGCCATTCTAAATAAGAAATTAATGAGAAGTCATTAACAAAAAAGCAGATGCATGATTTCCACCTGATCACTGACCGGAAATTAAAGAGAGTTTGTGGATGCCCTGCACAAAAGACATCCGATGGAAGAAAGCCAAAACACCTGCGCTAATTGATTTACCAAAATGTTGCCGGAACAGCAAGGGCCAGGAGGGCAGGTTCTGAACGGCTGGGGGAGTTGGAGATGAGACGAGCTATCGAGAAAGCCTGTTTCAAAAGCACTAAGTGGTTCACAAAACAGAATATCAATGAATGCAGTAAAACCTCAAGCCCACGGGTTTCGTAGATTGAAATTCCCAGCAAAGCTCTTGGGAGTTTGTGATGCACAGGGAAAGTGACGGTGTGTTCTCTGCTTTGCTTAAATTGGAGATGCTAGAAATGAAAGAACTGAAATTCTAACAGTCTGTGGCACTGGCAGAGGTTAAAGCACCTCAGATTTAAATCTGCCAGAAAAAAATCTATTTCTGTTTTCCAATGCACTTTATCCTCAGGAATGCCCCACTGCTCATTAAGTACACAGTCCTTTGAAAGACCTTATCCTTACGTCCACAGTTCGCACTTGCACTGCTCATTCAGGGGGGAACACACGCACAGAAAAAACCCCGCGAAACAGTCTCTCTGAACATCTCCAGTTACAGAGCAAGGTTCCTAATAAAGAGCTACATAGAACCATACTCTGAAACTGGGTAACTAAGCAACCCCATTTAAGGGGGAAATGTTCTGTCTTGTTTCCTGTGAATTCAGAACTACAGCTGTGCAATTTAGGATAAGCTTGGCATAACCTTTACATTAGCAGGCTTGGACTACAATTGCTCTGTATTGCAAATAGCATAAGAAGGGCTTTCACAGGCTATTTTGAGCTCTTCCTGACAGACGTCTCTAATTGTAGAAATTGGGAAGGAGTGACAGTGAACTTGAGTCCGATTCCAACACATTTGTGGTACTTCTTAAACCTACACTGAATTTCTGTGCTTTGATTCAGACCGGCTCTGTTAAGCACTGCTCTAAAATTCACACCTCAGAAATTCAAAGATGCAAGTGAAAGATGATCTAAATGTTAAAATCTGACTGTAACTGAATTTGGGGTCGGTTTGAACTGGGCAAAAAGTGAGGCTGAGGGATAATCAAGCACAAAAAGGACATAAACCAAATAAAGACTATTATTGTAAGCTCTCGTTCCCACAGCCTCAGAAAACATGCGTTTATACAGAATATGCAACCTCAACAGACGATGTATTTTGTAGCTTTATTTCACCATTCTTCCAACTCTTTGTACAGATATAATATCTGTAAAGGGTTTGCTACGTGAAAATTGCTCTGCAAGTGCTGTGGATTGCTATTTTACTTTTACTGCTTTAGAAAAATGCAGCGCCATCCATCTTCCAGGCAATATTCTTTTAGATTGAAACAACTTTCCATGTTACAAGCAGTTCTGGAGTTGACAGAGTCTTTAAAAATCATACTTGTGCCTGAAAACACTGTAAAATGCATAAAAATATGATACTATGCCAAGTAGCACCTAAAATTGGCACTACCAACAGTAATTTTTAAGACCATTAAAATGCACTGGCTGACTCAAGAATACCTGTAATAGAATAGCTGTAATATCTTGAGAAGTGCTTAAACTTCAAAAGTTGACTAAACCTGCTTTCAATCATTACTATGCACTGAGCATTAAAATTTCATGCCATTTTTCAATATTTTTGAAATTGCATTTTCCCTATTACCTGTGTGATGCATTTAAGACAAAAATTTCATACATGAGGATGAAAAAATGTTTAATATTTGGAATTAAACTGAAGCCAGGTACTCTAAGCAAATTTTAAAGTCACAGACATTTTTAATGCTGTATTAAAATCAGACATTTAACTACTAGTACAAGCAACTTGGAAAAAGCAGTTGGAGATACCTGTAACTTTTCATATTGTTGAAATGTCTTTACACGCAAATAAAAAGAGATTAGCACTTATTAAATGAAACATGGGAGAGAAGAGAGCTAAACTGCCTGTAGATGAGCTAATATTATTTACCCTTCCCCTGTTTCTAAAGGGTAAATTTGTGACTTTTAGGCTTCAGGCTCAATACTAAGGTTCATTGCCACTGAAACCATATTTAATTTTCAGGCTTCTCATCTTCCCATGAACTGTTTTTCCATTTCAGTCCAGGTTTCTTTTTGTACACAAAAGACACAGAAAACAGGTTTGTCTTCCATAAAACTGGTTGAGATTAGCTGAGACTGAAGAAAGCATTAAAAGGAAGAGTACGATTCCTAAATTTAGGAAAAAAACCTCAATGAAATTTTACTATATACAAAGGAATATTTTCATTTTTAAAGCCTATGTAAAATTTTAGAGTATTACAGTACCATATGTGATTACCATTGAACTGTATTCTTGAGACTATGGTTTCAGTGACTTTCTTTAAAAAGCACTGCTTTACAAAGTAGACTAGAAAAAGTTGTATTGACATGAAACCTCAAACTCTCTTTGGATTTTTAAGTTTATAACCCACCCCCACCCATCCCAAACATCAGCAACATCCACGTGTTATTAAGCAAAAAAAAAAAAAGAAAAAAAGAGTCAGGTTGTCAAGAGTCTTTCGGTGGCAGAACTACCACCACCACAGAAGCTGCTCTGCTCTGCCGAAGTCCCCTCTCCCGTGCTGAGCACTAAGGTACTGTCTAGTTCAAGAAAATTCCACTCAGTACCAGATGTGCCAGATCTCCAGCAGTTAACCCACCCCCACCTCCACCAAAAGTGGGCTGCACTAATTAACCCACCAGTTCTAGCATTGTTTATGTTTCAGGTAATTAATTAACGATTTTGTGAACATTTACATATTGTGCCTATAAATATCTTTCTTGTGATACCTCTAATGAAGTCAATGTTGATCAACATCTTCCTGTAATTTAATCAAGACATCAAGCAGCAGTGACAGAAGGTGAGGAAGTCACTCTGCTGCTCAGTAAAGCCATACCTCACTGTGCCCTTCGCAGAAATGGAGGGAACCAGACAACTCCTTGCCTTCAAAGTCTCCTGACTCCTTCAGCTCCTTGAGTGCTCATCTCAAACGCTGCTAAAATTCGAAAGAGACCTCCACAACTGCATCTTAATTACAACAGCGCAGTACAAATCTCCTCCCTCTTCTCCATGGCAAATGCAACCCTGCTCTGGGAGGACAATTTAGCCCGTCCTATGGCCACGGGACTCCATTGGACTATCTAGAACCCACCGGAGTATCCCCCCTACTCCATCCCTGCAGAAACAACCATCTGCACAACTGAGGACTGACCTGGAGGTCTTCACATTTAAAATACAGACCCTGATAATATGTCCTTAAATAAATCATGATTTAATTACCATTGAACAACGTCTTGAAGTAAGACAGACACCGTGCTTTGGTTTTGAAAGCAGAGAGTTATAGAGATTTCAAGTCGAAGACATCGTATCCAATGTTAGCAACCAAAAAAGCCATTAAAAGGGCCCAAATCTGTTCTTAAGCGTATTTCCAAGTACACATGAGGTAGCAGAATCCAGGAAACAGCACGTAATGAACTTACTACTTAGAATCAAGTCCCTGTGACTGCATAAAGGTAACTTCTTTTGCAAAGAGGATGTTGACGCCTATTCACAGATGTAAAATTTAATTAGGCAAGGATGTGGAAAATGCTGCCCCCACAGCCTGGGTAGAAAGGTACAGAGGTGTGAGCTGAAAGCAGGCTCCAATGTCGCAGACAGAAGGTCCTTTCCCCAAAAAAGGTTAAGGCATCTGAGATATTGTGCAGCTCTTAGACGCCACCTGACTGAGCCACATTCATTTGCATGT
Organism: Calidris pygmaea; assembly: GCA_003697955.1. Classification (NCBI taxonomy): domain Eukaryota; kingdom Metazoa; phylum Chordata; class Aves; order Charadriiformes; family Scolopacidae; genus Calidris; species Calidris pygmaea. The sequence goes on from QJSC01000314.1 coordinate 361,949, forward strand.
TCCTCATCCATGAAAAATGCAAAGTAATAGGACTTCACAGAAAGTGTCATCCTTTGAAGTATCTGTTTAATAAATTATGGTCCAATGGATTCAATAATTGAAGTCTGAACTGCTTTCTGCCCATCAGAGATCCAGCCTGTGTCCAAACAGCCTGAACACGAGTTAATTATAAAAGCTATAAGGACTTTAATGTTGAATAGCTACAAAGAGTTATTTGTTTTCCTTCTGGTTAGATGCACACTTTTGATACCTATTTTGTTGAGGCAAAGATTATACAATCTTAATTTTATAATTAATATTCTTCCTAACCACAATGGTTCCCGTTCTTACACAAGCTGTACTTTGTCTTTCTGGTCCTGAAGTTTATTATTTACATATGGTAGCGAAGACATAAGAAGTAGTAATAGGGTGGCAACTACAGAAGGGACTGAGCACGGTCGGGTAGGAAATAGGGCTCACCCCCCCAAAAAAGTGGCAAGACAACTAGCCCAGCTGAAGTGCATCTACACAAATGCACGCAGCACGGGCAACAAACAGGAGGAGCTGGAGGCCATTGTGTGGCAGGACAGCTACGATGTAGTTGCCGTCACGGAAACGTGGTGGGATGAATCGCATGACTGGAGTGCTGCAATGGATGGATACAAGCTCTTCAGAAGGGACAGGCAAGGAAGAAGAGG